>JAHTLZ010000229.1:61830-89339 GCA_023846285.1 Phrynocephalus versicolor
ATCTATCTATCTATCTATCTATCTATCTATCTATCTATCTATCTATCTATATTCATGGGCCACCATCGCTCTGGCGTCCTCTTATCTTCATGGTGTTATATGGTTCTTTGTGGGCCTCCATGAAATCACACATATGGGTCTTGTAGCGCGCATGCACCCTCCTGGTGTGCAAATACCCAACCCTTGCAGTTTCCTTTAGCTGCTGCCTTGACTGCATCTCAACATCAGGCTCCTTGATCCAGTGTTTTTCATGAGAGTCTATTTCTTAGTACAGTACGACCCTTGTCTGCAATTCGAGGAGGGGGGACATTAAGAAAATAATTCAGTAACTGCAAAGCAGGTTACTACTGTGGACCCTCATATAACAAACAGTTTGCATAACATAAAATCTGTGCAACATAAAAAAATCCGGAGATAGGGGAAATTTGCTTAACAGAATCATCTATGGGGCAAATCCGTACAACATAAAAATGTAGGCGATTAGGGATTACTCAGTTTTCAATGCATTCCTATGTGAAATTTGTATAAAGGAAAATTTGCTTAACATAATTTGCATTTGGAACAAATTGATTCCTTTATACGAGGTACCACTATACTACTATAAAACAACTGAAAAGGAGATCAAAAAACAGATAGGCTGCAGGGGCGCCAGTGCCTGCCTGCCCCGCTATCTTGCCGTGGCTCCATTTGTGTTCTGTTTGGCTGCTCCCCTCCCCTCGACATTTCAAAATGAAGAGGCAAATCGAGGAAGCAGCACCCGTTCCTCCGAACAGGACCCTGTTGACCTGTTGAAGGAGGCTGAAGCAGCAGTGGCAGGGGTTGGCCCCTTTCCAAAAGCCCCCCCCCCCCGCTCTTGGGGAAACCATGAGCCGGAGCAACTTGTGCCACTTCGGAGGAGCTTTTGTGTTGTCTCCATGGTTTGCCTCTTCATTTCTAAATCCCGGAAAGAGGAGGCAAGCAGCGAAAGAGAGCAGAAACGGAGTCAGGCAAGAACATAAGAACAGCCTTGCTGGAAGAGGCCACTGTCCAGCATTTTGTCTCCCGCAGTGGCTCACCATTTGCTTCAGGGCATTCCCAAGCAGATGTCTTCACCTGCTTACGATTCCCCGCAAATGGCATTGAGCGATATCCTGCCTATCTCTCCAACCCGGAGGTTGTCCTTAGGCATCCATAACGATAGCCATTGAGACCCTTTTTCTCCATGAACTTCTCCAATCCTTTCTTAAAGCTGTCAAGGCTGACCGCTGCCACCACTTCTGCCAAGGAGTTCCAGAGACCAGTGATCCTTGGGGTGAAAAAGTACTTTCTCTTATTTGCTTGAGGTCTAGCACCCAAATGTTTCACGGAGTACCCCCTAGTTCTAGTGTTGTGCGATAGCGAAAACAGTTTTTCCTTATCTGCTTTGTCTGTACAGTACCGTGTATGATTTTATAAACGTCAGTCAGGTCATCTCTTAGGCCCCGTCGTTCAAGAGTGAAGAGGCTCAGCCTTTGCAGCCTCAGATGATAAGGAAGGTGTTCTAGGCCTCTGATCATTCTGGTTACCCTCCTCTGCATTTTTTCCATTTCCATAATATCCTTTTGGAAGTATGGTGACCAGAATTGGACACAATACTCCAGATGGGGCCTCTCCATAGATTTATAAAGAGGCAAAATGACACTTGCTGACTTATTTTCTATACCCTTCCTAATGATCCATAGCATTGAGTTTGCTTTTTTCACTGCTGCAGCACACTGGGTTGACGCCTTCATTGAGCTGTCCACCAGGACACCATGGTCCCTTTCCTGGTTTGTTGCAGAGATTTCAGACCCCATCAATTTATAAACATAATTGAAAAGTAGGCTAGGTGATAGAAAATGTAAGCTAAGCTTTCGATAGCAACTTGCAATCTTTAACAAAGTATTGTACCAAAATGCAATCTTAATCAACTCACTTTTTTTTACTTAAACGTAATTGGTTTTTTTTGCCCCAACGTGCATCACTCTGCACTTGCTAATGTTGAAGCTCATTTGCCACTGGTTTGCCCACTCCCCCAGTGTCAAGAGATCCCTCTGGAGCTCCTCACAATCTCAGTTGTTACTATGCTATATAATTTAGGCAAATTTGTCTACCCTGCTATTTACTCCTACTTCTGGATCATTTATGAAGAGGTTGAAAAGCAGGGGTCCCAGTACTTGGGGGACCCCCCTCTTTACCTCCCTCGCCTTGGAGAAGTGTTCATTTAGTGCTACCCTCTGTTTCTTGTCCCTTGGCCAGTTGCTGATCTAGGACAATACCTGTCCCTTGATTCCATGACTGGCAAGTTTATTCAAGAGCCTTTGGTTCTAGACCTTGTCAAAAACCTTCTGAAAGTCCAGATAAACAATGACAACTGGATCTCCCTTATCCACATGCTTGTTGACACTCTCAAAAAATTAGTGAGGCATGATTTGGCCTTGCAGAAGCCATGTTGGCTCTCCTTCAGCAGCGCCTTCTCTTCTATGTGTCTATTTTATCTTTTAGGATGGTTTCCATCACTTTACCTCGGACATATGTCAAACTGACCAGTCAGTAATTTCCTGAATCACTTCTGGATCCTTTTTTGAAGATTGGTGTTACAATCGCTACCTTACAGTCATTTGTTTATTTATTTATTTATTAAATTTATATACCACTCCATCTAGCTGCACGGCTCCTCTGGGAGGTTTACAAAGTTGTACAAATATCAATCAAGACACACAATAAATAAATAATCTAATAAGAAAAACATAATAAGAAATAAAACAAATCAGGCACAATGCCTGATTTGAGGGAAATATTATATATTGTGGCTAGGACGTCAGCAATTCCATCTTTAAATTCCTTAACTCGTGGATGGATGCCATCTGGTCCTGGTGATTTGTAAGCATTTAGTTTAACAAGACATGCAAGAACTTCCTCCCTGGTTATTTCTATCTGGCTTAATTCTTCGGTTTCCCTCCCTACGAAGATAGGCTCTGTTTGGGGCATGTGGTCTGTCTTCTTCAGTGAATACTGAAGCAAAGGGTTCATTGAGTCTCTCTGCAATATCTGTTTCCTCTTTAATAATCTTCCATTGTCATCTAATGGTCCAATGGCCTTCCTAGTTGGGTTCTTACTTCTAATGTACTTAAAGCTATACGCTCCTCAAAGTTTTGCTTTGCTTTCCTGATTGTTGCCTTACATTTCTTCTGCCAGAATTTGTTTCTGCCTGTTGTCCTCGTTTGGACAAGCCTTCCATCTTCGAAATGAGCTTCTCTTGCTTTTGATCACTTCCCAAACAGCTCCTGCAAGCCACATCAGAGTCCTCTTGGACCTGGCAGTGCCCTTTTTCCTTTTGGGTATACATTCCAATTTGGCAAGGGAGCATGGTGGGTAGGCAATCATGCAGGGTGATCGGGATGGCTGGTTTGGCGGCCCCGCTCAAGGCCGAGGGCTCTGGACTGGCATTCCTCCTCCTCCTCTCCTCCTCCTCTGCCTGGCTGGACCAGAGAGGAGGCGTCCTGGCTGCCTGTCCAGTGGCATCTTGGTGGCTGGAAGGACCCCCCCCGCCCGCTCTGGAGCACCCCATCTTTTGCCCTTGCCACCTCACCACCAATGCCACTGTTTTTTCCCCATCCACTGGCACCACCATTATCCTAGGGTAAGAGCATTTGCTCTTCACAGATTTCACTATCCACGGCGGGGGGAAACCGATCCCCCACGGACACGGGGGTCCTATTCCTGGTTTCTCTCCTTCCCTCAATATCCCTCCCTTGCAACTCTGTTTTTTGAGGATTTGCCATTAATTGGAGCAGGATATACATTAATCACTCGGTCATAACATGGGAAAGCTGAAAGGGGCTCCAAAGATGCTGTCGGAGGTAATCCACAACTAAAACACGCCTGAAAGATGTCTAATATTTGTTTTTATTTAAAAACCTTCGCTGCAGATGAGTCTCCCACTTGCAGGGATGGTCTTGCCCCACTGCTGAACAGCTTTTGGTGTCTCAAAGCCCTTCACAAAGTTTAGCTGAAACCTCCCCGTACTTTAGAGGCATTTGGTTTGTGTTCTGTACCCTACATAGTAGCAAAAAAACATGCGGTCTGTTTCCTTTTTTAAAAAACAACAACAACATCCCATGAAGTCAATTCTGATTCGTGGCAATCCTTTCTAGAATTTTTCTAGCGATTGAGTACTGTTCTCAGAGGTGGTTGACGAGTTCCTTTGGGGGATGCCTTGGGACTATGCAACTCAGGGGTGTCCAAACTTTTTGCAAGGAGGGAGAGATTTGGTGAGGTGAAAATATGTGGGGGCCGACCATTCAGCCCATTTGGCCGCCGGGTCGGACTTTAGACAAGCCTTTAGGACAGTGATGGCGAACCTTTTAGAGGCCAAGTGCCCAGGCTGCGATTCAGAAGCCACTAATTTTTTGCAGAGTGCCAATACAGTAATTTAACCTGTATACAGTAGCTATGAAGGGGCGATATCGGGTGCCCACAGAAAGGGCTCTGAGTGCCACCTTTGGCCCCTGTGGCCAACATTGCTCTAGGACATGCAAGGAGGTGGGGAGGACACTGCAGCAACGGAGCCAGGGGAGGATAGGCCGGGCAGGTGACTAGGGGGATGGACAGAGGCAGGTAAGGCAGACAAAACATAAAACTGTAAGCTGATGCCTCCATCTGGTATGGGGAAGGGCCAGCTGGCGGGGATGCATGACAGGCTGAGCTGGTAGGGAGAAGAGGCTGTGGGCCACTCAAAATTTGTACACGGGCCGCATTTGGCACCCGGGCCTGACTTTGGACATTCCTGGTGTAACTTGTTCTTCTGGGAGACACAGAAGAAAATTGAACTCCCAGCTCCAGTGTCCTATTTCACTGACTTATCCAGTCAGATTTTCTGCTAATGGGTAAAAATATTTAAAATGGAAAAGGGACCACTTATTGCGTAAGCCATGCTACAGACAGAATCAGAAGACACTGCTTTAAAAATTAATACAGCAGGACTCCCGCATCCACTGATTCATTAACCACGGATTCAGTTATCCATGGTTGGCAGAGGGGGGAAATTAAATAAATAATTCAGCAACGGCAAAGCAAGCTACTGTCACAAACAACAGCCGTAAAGCAAGCTAATGTCAGAAAACAGCCGCCGTAAAGCAAGCTACTCTCACAAAACAGCAGTTTTGGGGCTCTCTCTTTTTTTTTACATTCTTTCTTAATCATGGTTTTTGCTATGCACTGGAAGGCCTGGAACCGATCCACAGTGGATACCGGAGTCCTACTTGTCAGGAATATTCTTGTGAGTGAGTTTTTTCAATTTACAATTAGAGATATGGAGTCCAGCTGTGGTCTGAAGCAAGCTTGATAAAATTGGCCTTGACAAGAAGGCTAATGTCCAAGGACAGTGGAGCGTAGCTCAGAAGCGTGGATGAAAGAAGCACTATGACATGTGATGTGAAAGTAAAGAAATGATTGGAAAGAGATGTTATATGTACCATATGTATTGCAATATGTTCTTGCTGTTGAGCCAGGGCTGTTTAGCCAGTTTGCTGTAAGCCTGATGTGTTGGCTGTGATTAAGAAGAGTAGCTGGATTATTTATGCTACTGGATGTAAGTCTGGAAACCAATGGAACCTGTATATATTTTGTAAATAGACTGCAACAGAAAACCAGCATATTTTGTGCCTCTAATCCTTGACATTGCTGCAACTCTGCTAATTGAGGTTAGCTCCTCATAAATTCCATGACACTACTGTACATTTCAAACTAGGTGGTGCTGGTGTGCGTTTGGAAGAGGTTGCTGTTCATTAAGCTTGCTGTTAGGTTATTTTCCACCACTTTTCCAACCCAGAATTACAGTTCGCAACTGCAGTGGAACCTCGACTTGCGTCATTAAGCCGTTCCGGAGGTCTAGACATATGTCAAACATGAAAGTCAAACTTTTCCCATAGAAAGTAATGGGAAAGTGGATTAATCCATTCCAGATGATGAAAAAGACCCCCGAAGACAGCAATTTAACACAAATTTGACTGGGATAGGAGACTCCTTCTGGGGATGTAAATGAAATGTCTCTTCAAAGAGAGGAGGAGGCAGTGGAATTATAGTCTTGACTTGCATCATATTTGACTTGCAGCAAGAAGGGGCCTGTTTGACTTGAGTCGCAGGCTTTGACTTACAGTGCGGAGCCCCGGTGGAAGGCACCGGAATTGGGCAGCAGCCATGACCCAGCATCGCGGCTGCTGCCTCCAAACTGCTCCTGCCTTCTTCCCCTCCTCCGGCAGTGGCGGCTTCGGCCTCACCGAAGCCACCGCTGCTGCCGGAGGAGAAGAAGGGCCGGGAGCTCGGGGCTGGCCTCGCTGGTTAGACAGTCAGCTCAGTCTTGTAAAAAATCTGGCTGCAGAATTCTGGTCCACAATGGAAGCATTTTAGTTGGGGAGCTGTACAGTAGTGGGACTCTAATGATAAGCATAGAGTTATTCAGAACTTGGAACGTCAGGTTAAAAATCAGTAAAACTTAAATGTTAGACATTGTTGCTATGAACATTAAAAAGTGGAGGCGTATAACTTGTGGACTATAATTCCACTGCCTCCTCCTCTCTTTGAAGAGACATTTCATTTACATCCCCAGAAGGAATCTCCTATCCCAGTCAAATTTGTGTTGAATTGCTGTTTTCAGGGGTCTTTTTCATCATCTATCTAGAACAGATTAATCCACTTTCCCATTACTTTCCCTGGGAAAAGTTCGTTTGACTTAAGTCATGTTTGACTTATGTCTAGACCTTCAGAACGGATTAATGACGTAAGTCAAGGTTCCACTGTATTAATATTCGAATTTATTTTATGCATTCCTTGAAGGAAAGAAAGGCAACATACATATCATTACCACAGGACTACTGGCTGGGAAGCCAACAGTCTGCTGTATTGAACAGTTTAAGCAAAAGACAAACGCAATGAAAACAATAAAGTTTTATTAAATTTTTTTATTAATCAAGTGGCTGGATAGTAGCAGCAGGCATAAACATCAGGAACAGGAACTTTACCAGTTTAAAAACACAAACCACATTATTTGATTGTTTTAGAACAAAAACAAAGTTTATATGAACCAAAAACAAAATCTGTAAAACCTAGAAATGGTTTATATTAATCTTGAAATGTAGTTATAGGCTTAGCAAATGCAAATCAATTCAATGTAGAGTTCTAAGGAAGAGAATTGCCTCTGCCAGATCCTCTTTCATAGAGGCTCTTAAGTCAGACTTTATTATTTTTAGGGCTAAAAATAATCTTTCGACACTGACTTGGGTGGGTGGCATTGCAGTAACTATTCTGGCCACATCACTAACGATCTCTGGATAAACAAGGATGGCTTCTTCAACAGTAAGTTTTGATGAGCGATCATACTTTTCAACTTCTTTTAGTGCTTTATAAAACTCCTGTTGGAATTTTTTTATTTGGACATGTACTGGTTCTGTAACGCTTATGCGACGTCGCTTTCCTTTAGCAACTTTAAGTTCCATTTTGTCTAAGGAATCAAAGTCTAATGCTTCGTTTGAAGAAGATGATCCTGAGTTACCACTATTGCTTAAAAGAACTTCATCCTGTGGAGGTATTTCAGGTCGTAATCCCTTCATGCGAACTGCTACATCATAGCGGGCCTTTTTCCTTTGTTCAACAAAAAAAGTCGGCTCATTGGGTCGACATAAATAGCCGCTAACAAGACTTCATTTTCCAGCAAAAGACCAATCTAAATTTAGTAGGAGTCAGAGTCGGAGTCGGTGCATTGTTTGCCGACTCCGACTCCACATACCCAAAACTTCCTCGACTCCGACTCCAGAGCCCTGGTTAAAACCACATAAAAGCACAGCAGAGAGAAAGAAGAAAAGCGCCATCTCTTCCCCTATTTTAAAATGGTTCCTCCTCATAAACCAGGCAGTTGCAAGAAGCCAGTCTGAATGAAAAGGAGTTTGCTTGGGGGTAGAAAGGTGACAAAATGCCATAGAAGGGAGGACTTCCCGGAACCAAGAGTTTGTTTCTTTGTTTTGAATATTTTTACCCCACCTTTCTCCTTGGAAAAAGCTATCTTTCAATATTTGAAAGGATGTCATATTGAAGAGGCAACAGGCTGGTTTTCCATGGCTTCAGAGACTAGGACTCGGGGCAATGGTTTCCAACTACAGGAAAGGAGATTCCATTTGAACATCAGGAAGAACTTCATGACAGTTAGAGCTGTTCGGCAGTGGAATATGTTGCCACAAAGGGGGTGGGGGTGGAGTCTCCTTCTTTGGAGGTTTTTAAGCAGAGGCTGGATGACCATCTGTCAGATATATTGTGATGCGGTTCCTGCATAGCAGGGGGTTGGACTGGATGGCCCTTGAGGTCTCTTTGAACTCTTAGGATTCTATGATTCTATTCCTTTTCTGTCTCATCCTTTGGCTTTCAGTAGACAACACTGGGATGGCTTTATTTTCTTTCCTAAATGAGAAACGAGTGACACTTATTCCTTTATAAGTGGCTTATACATATCAAGAAGTTCATTCTAATCCTTTCATGTGCTGTTGATTGTGTCTCAGTACAGGTTCCCGACATCAAAGGGAGAGTTCTCGGCTGCCGAGAGGCCAGGAAGTGAAACTAGTTCGTTTGTTCTCTCTGCCCTCCACTCAAAGCCATGGGTACCGATTACACCATCCAGGATCTTTTTGACGAAACCATCTGTGCTGTCTAGAGATGGGCACCAAACAAGAAACGAAACGGTAGAACGCATTTCGTGACGAAACGAGCCACCATTTTTTTTGCTCTAAAAACTACACAATTTGTTCAAGAGGCAACAAATTTGGTGGGTCGCTTCCGTGATATCTTCTCTTTAAGCCTTCCAAATTCGGAGAGTTTGGGGTGCAAGGGGGCCACGTTAATCAGTCCTAAAGTGGGTCCACCCAGGAATCCATTTGTAATTGGAAAAGTGCTTTTTTTTTGTATTTTTAAGGAGAGGCTTGGTTTTGGTTTGTTTTCTCTTTTGTATTCATTTTTTTTGCGGGAGGACGAGGAGGACAGACGAGTGCTACTCTGCTGTGCTTGCTTGCTGAAGTGGCTGTTATTTTAAAGAAAGATTGGTAGTGATGGGTCTTTTTTATTTGACTTGATGTGCGTCTGGAGAAATTCAGTCAGAGCCAGAGTTTTTTTCCTCTGTGGTTGTGTGCGTGTGTGCGTGCGTGTGTCTCTCTGCTCAGTCAGAAAGCACAGCACACAGATCAGCAGCAGTTGGATATTTTTAAAATTTATTCTGTTTGGGTTTGGGCAGGGGTTCTTCTAACTTCTTTAATATTTGGACCAGAGACTTCTTGTTTTCCCCTCCTGCCCCTTTCAAGGTTTACACCTTCACCCTTCCACACACATTGTGTTCTCCCCCCCCCCGCACCAGTACCACTTGCCCACAGTGTATTACTTTACCTCCACACACAGTTAACAAAAAGGTAAAAAAATGAAGAAAAGAGCGCCTAGAAAAATAAAAATCCAAAGGACCTTTTTCATCTCTGTAGGCCACAGGCCAAATGCTGGTATTGCTGCTGCTGCTGCTGCTGATGATGATGCCAGTTCCACCAGTTCATCCCAGCAGCATTCATCAAGGCACAGGGATGAGGTAGGCGCAGGTCTACGTCTGTCAGGCAGTCCAGGCACCACAACACAGCCCAGGACAGTCACAAGATCTTCTCTTGGACCTGAACTTGAATTAGATGATGTTGATGAGGATCAGCAGCAGCAGCAGCAGCAGGGGAGTATATCCTCTGATCCTTCCTCTGCTGCCAGCACCCCCCTTAATCCTCCCGTCTCCTCCCTGTCCCAGTCAAGCGCCACCCATTCAGCCCAGGGTGGCCGTGGCATTGGGAGCCAGCAGTGCCAGCCCGCCGCAGCCAGCCGCCGTTGCAAGCCTCGGGGCTCCTTGTGGGAGCATTTTTCCTCCAAAGAGGAAGACCCGAGGCTGGCGACGTGCAACATTTGCAAGGTGGTGCTGCGCAGGGGCACCGACCTCAAGCACCTGTCGTCAAGTGGAATGAGGTCACACCTGCTGAGGCGCCACCCCAGTCTGCTGTCGTCGCCAGTTGGAAGGAGCAGGGGAGCAGCAGAGGCCACGGAAATGGAGGCTCCGCCGCTAGCCAAAAGAACTGCTGGCGCCATCAACACGGGAGCAAAATCCAGGCAGGCCACCTTGCATGGCATGTTGCCCCTCAGTGGTGCACAAAGCATGACTCCGCAGGCCAAGGGCAGGGCACAGGAGGTGACCACTCGCGTGGTAGCTGAGATGGTGGCCTTGAGCGGAGTGCCTCTCTCTTTTGTGGAATCCCCTGGATTCCTGCACCTGCTAAACCACCTGATACCCTGGTATGACCCACCATCCAGGAAAACCCTGAATGATAGGGTCATACCTTCCCTGCACCATTCGGTCAGAGAGAAGGTCCGTGGCCAGCTCTCCCAGGCCAGTGGTCGGATGATCCACTTTAGTTCCAACATGTGGACTAGCGGGCACCACACATACTTGTCCCTGACAGCACACTGGTGGCAGCCGGAGGATATGCGTGGCGGCGGTGTGGCATCAGAGGCGGGCCCGCAGGGGGAAGCCCCCGTCCCACCTACAGGCTACCGGGTGGTTCTGCTACAGGCGTGGATCATGGAGGACTCGACAGGCAGAAACATCTCAGAGGAGATTCTGTCTGTGCTGAGGGAGTGGGCACCCAGGGGGGAAGTGAAGCATGGCCACATGGTGACGAATGCAGGGCAGAACATGTTGGCTGGGCTGAACAGAGCAGGACTCGAGGGCATGGTGTGCATGGCACACAGGTTACACCTGCTGGTGTGCGGTGCCCTTGGGCTGGGGAGTGAGGAGAGAGAGGACTGGTGCGATAGCACCAAGGAGACGAGGGCCCTCCTGGACAAATGCAGGCAGCTGGCCGGCCACTTCTCACAGAACGTGAAGGCTGCCAGCCAGCTGCGTAAGAAGCAGGAGGAGCTGGGGCTGGCAGAGCATGTCCTCCTGGAGGACACGCCCACTAGCTGGAACTCCACCTTTGAGATGATGTCACACTTGGTGGAGCTGAAGGACGTGCTGGAGGGCATGACATCCACAATGCCCATTTTGCCAGAGGGGATAGAGTTGGGCATGAGTTCCACCGATTGGCTCACCCTATCTCAAATGGTGGATGTGTTGAAGCCCTTCAAGGAGACCACCAAGGTCCTCTGTGCCCTTGACGCCAGCTTGGGACAAGTCATCCCCCTGGTCCATGCCCTTGACCGAGGCCTGACTTCCTGTCTTGCGGAGGGTCACTCCCTTCTCCCGAGAAGCAGGGCCTTGGTCTTGAGGTTGCAGGCTGGCGTCCGGAACCAACTGCATCCTCTATGCAAGGACAGGGTCTACCAGTTGTCTTGCCTGTGTGATCCTCGCATCAAGGGGTCCTTGGCTGGCAGCCTTGCAGAGCTGCAGGGATGGAAGGCAGAGCTGTCCCTTGAGGTATGCAAGGTCATGGGAGGGAAAGGCCGGCGGGCGCTGCCAGGGATGCAAGGACGCCAGGTCGAGTTGAGGGAGGGCTCATCTCAGGAGGGCTCCCTATCCGGGTGCGCCAACCCGAGGCCCAGTAAGCCAACATACTTGGCTTCGGTCATCGCCTGGGCAGTGTCCAGCTCTGCGGGGGAGAGGCCATCCGAGGAGCAAGAGTCTGCAGAGGCCATGGTCAGGGACTACATGGCTGAGCCCCTCCAGCCCCCCATGGCAGATCCCCTCCGGTACTGGGCCAGTAAGGCAGAGATCTGGCCTCCGTTGTCCAGTGTGGCCATGGACCTCCTCTCGATCCCTCCCACCAGCGTCCAGAGTGAGCAAGTGTTCTCACAACTGGGTGATGTTTTGACGCCACACTTCTCATGCCTGGACCCGAGCACCGTGGAAAGGTTGGCCTTTATTAGGTTCAACCTTTCTGCATTGAGGTTCCCCTCCCTTGAACCGTAGCGCACCACCCAGCAGTATGAACTGCAAAACAACTTTCCTCCATCTGATTCCTGCCACACAATTCTTCTTGGCTCTACCACCAAAAAGCCTGAGGTGGCCCAATATTTCCTGCCTTGCCCTGGGCCTACCAAGATGGTCTACACTCTTCATACCTGAGAGTTTATTGCCTGCCTGGTGCACTGCAACAGAGGGTCTGAGACTGTCCAATGTGCCTTGGAATACTAAATTTGGGGGGCTTAAACGGAAGAGCTTGAGGAAGCTCCGCTGTAATTTCCAGGCCATTAGATGCCTGGGTAGCTGTTTTCGAGTACGTACATAACATTCCAAGTACAAATGATTTTTTTTCCTGGGAGGACCCACATTGACGTTGAATAACTCGGCCCCCTGAACTGAAAAGTTGAAGAACTTTCAGCCCCCTGAACTGAAGTTGAATAACTCACCCCCCCTCAAAGCTCTTTTCGTTTCAAAAATCCTTTCAAAAATCGATTAATAATGAAACGAAATGCTATATTTTCCCCTCAAAGCTCTTTTCATTTTGAAAATCCTTTCAAAAACCCATTAATAATGAAGCGAAATGCTATAGTTTATTTTCATGCCCATCTCTAGTTCTCTCCGCCTGGAGTATTTTAAGGTCCTGGTGATCGCAGAGTGCGGTCACAATTTCTGCTGAGCCTTCCTGCTCCAGTGGTGGAAAAAGGCAGATGAAGAAGGGTCTTGCCCTCATTGCTGAGGGGGGGGGGGAATTCAGCAAAAAAAATCTCAGATCCAGTTGGCAGCAAACGTCCAAGAAGCTCAGTCTTTAGGATCGAGAGAAAGTTGGGTGTAAGAAAACGGGCCATCTGGGAGAAACACCAGGAAGCCCAGAAGCTCTTCTGAAACCTGGACAAAAAGCCCATGTTCGTGGTGGTTTGAGACAGATCAAAGGACCACCGAGGTCATGATGTATCTGCTGCTGAGAAGGTTATGCGACAGATCAAGGTAAAAGGAAACCAGGGAATCAAAAAGCCTAGGAAGGTCTATTTGCTATAATTTTTTTGGTCAAGTAGAGCATTTAAATGTAACCTCCAGCCCAGCCTACTGTAAACCTTTGCTTTTTATTTAAAAAAGGGGGGAGGGGTAAATTAAGTGGCCATGATCTCATTTACTGCTGGCTTCTGATGGTTTTGGCTGAGTGCCTATTTAAAAGGTAAATGTCCCCCTGTAAAGATAGAGGTTTCCCCTGCACATGTGTGCTAGTCGTGTTCAACTAGGGGCGGTGCTCATCTCCGTTTGCAAGCCAAATCTCCATTTCTGAGCGTGGTGGCTCACTGACTAAAGCTTCCAAAATCTGGCGGCTGCAAAGTTGGCGGTTCGAATCCCGGGTGCCACGTAGCAGAGCGAGCTCCCGGTGATAACCCCAGCTCCTGCCAACCTAGCAGTTCGAAAGCATGCCAATGCAAGTAGATAAATAGGTACCGCCGTAAAAAGCGGAAAGGTAAAACAGTGTTTCCTTGCAGCCACGCCGGCCACGTGGCCATGGACTTGCACAACACTGGCTCTTCGGCTTGAATACGGAGATGAGCACTGCCCCTAGAGTCGGACACGACTAGCACGCATGTGCGGGGGGAAACCTTTACCTTTTTAAAGGTAAAGGTTCCTCCTGCACATGTGTGCTAGTCGTGTTCAACTTTAGGGGCGGTGCTCATCTCCGTTTCCAAGCCAAAAAGCCACTGTTGTGCAAAGCCATGGCTGGCATGGTTTAGCACATTTCTGCTCACAGAACACTGCTCGTGGTGCAGTGGTTAAATGCCTGCACTGCAGGTAAAACTGCTCACGACCTGGGGTTCAATCCCAGATAGCAGGCTCATGGTTGACTTAGCCTTCCATCCTTCCGAGGTCAGTAAAATGAGTACCCAGTTTACCGGGGGGGGGTGCAATGTGTAGCCTGCATACTGTAATTAAAACTACACTGCCCAGAGACTACTTGAAGTGGAATGGGGCGGTATATAAGCAGAACAATTTGCTTACTTTCCCTCTTTTTAATGGTGTTACCTATTTATCTGCTTGCATTTACACGCTTTCGAACTGCTAGGTTGGCAGGAGCTGGGATCAACAATGGGAGCTCACTCCTCTGCGTGGGGAAAAGATAGTACTTTGTTGCTGAATAAGACAAGAAGCATAGAGCACGCTTAGGCTGCATATGAAGCAAAGCAGCAACTTTATTAAGCAAATAAAATACAAAGCAAGACACACAACACACTTCAATTGACTGGGGTGTGCAAGCTAGTGGAGACACAAGGCTATGCTTTCTCCAACAGCCAGAGACCCCCAACTATACTTTTATACAATCTTTTTATACACTTGAGTGCCTTCGTTAGACCCAGAAGGGGCGTTGTAAAATTCCATTTCTACTTCCCCTTTTTCATTATTGCTGGTGTTTTCAAGATGCTCAGCACAAAACAGGTTCCTTGCGACCCTACTTCCTTATTTTTCAGGAAGTGCGCTCTTTCCAAAGATAGCCCTCCAAAAAAGCAGAAGTGAAATGGGTTTTCACTCCCCATCATTCTATTCCTGTTCTGTGTTTAATCGTATAGAATACAGCGTATTGATATTGATATTAGATACTTTATATAGATTAGATAAATTACATCTTCACAGTGGCACCCGGGATTCGAACGGGTGAGCTGCTGGCTTTGCAGCTGACAGTTTTCAGCACTCGAGCCTGCTGAGCCACCTCCTCTCAAAAGTGTCCAGAATGCCCCTCTCTAAACAGAGCACAGAGAGAACCCCTAGTTCCCTGAGCTCCTTGCCCTCTGAAGATGCCGGCCAAAGAGTCTGGCGAAACATCAAGGAGAAAAACTTCCAGAACACAGCCAAACAGCCAGAAAAATATATTGTTTATTTGTTCTCTTGTTTCCATTTCACTTAAAGCTAGTCATCCTCCCCTGACAGGAAGATATAAAGTCTCTCTGCTGCTGCTGCTTTTCCAAAAGGTCCTAAAGTCTGTGCATGTGCAAGTTGGCTGAGGAGAATGTACACCTCACCAGATGTGAAAATATGGATCAAGTGTATCAGTTGTTCTCTCTCTGTCATTCAAATCTGGACTGTTGTTTTTTTCTCCTCAGGATCAAATTGGTCGGAGCCTAAAATTCTGGAGGCGAAAAAAATGTTGGCATTTGATGCAAGGGTAGTAAAAGAAAACTTTGACCGCCATGTAAGTACCTCGCTTTTAAAAGGAAATGAAAAATTATCACAGTCAAAGCTACTTCCTGGGAAAATTGAATATCTGGCTCACTGAGCTTATAGCACTGAGCTTATTTCTACTCCTTAGAAATGACTAGTAATTAACTTTCCACAATAACTGAAACAGAACTGTTACATTCAGCAATTTCTCTCTCTTCAAAATGGATATCCCTGTGAAAACTTGCAAGTGCTTTCCAAAAGCAGTTCTTGCCATCCTCTTGGTCCTGATCCAAAGACTGGTCATCTCAAGGAAGTTGACGTATTGTTCTCTTCTCTTTGTCCCCTGTTATAGAAGCAGCTGGAAGCAGAAAAGGGAGAACAGAGTGGATGAGTTCAGAAATTTGTGCCGGTTAAGTGGCAGAGCAGGAGGAGCACTGGCTGGACCACGTAGCCGAGGTGGAGGAGGAGTTGATCAAAAAGAAACAAAAGAGAAACAACGGAAGAGTCCATGGATTGGTCGACAGGGATTTTCTCCTCTCTTGAAAGTCTCGCGTGGGAGCTTGAGGAGAAGCAGAAACAGCCAGCAAGGGAATTCCTGCAGGTAAGGTTGGTGAACAACGCCAGGTTGGCCCCCGGGAAAGGCTGGCTTCAAAACCTGTCCGCCATTCTTCCATCTCCCTGGGAAAATGTTCCTATTCCTGAATTGTCTCTTTTGTGTTCTAATGTATCCAACAGAAACAGGCCAGTACACTTACCTAAAACTGGGATGGAGGTTTCTGTTTAATACTGTTGAATTATTTTTACTTCTCTTATGTATACTGTCTTTGTTTGGGGGTGGGTAGGAGCGTCGTGGCATAGTGGTTCAATGGCTATACTGCAGCCAGAACTGTGCTCACGACCTGGGGTTCAATCCCAGGTAGCTGGCTCAAGGTTGGCTCAGCCTTCCATCCTTCTGTAAAATGAGTACCCAGCTTGCTGGGGTGGTGGTGGTGGTGGTAATGTGTAGCCTGCGTAATTAAACTGTAAACCGCCTAGCCCTAGAGAGTGCATGAAACAGTAAACGCAGGCGTGTTCAAACTTTGGCCCTCCTCATGTTTTGGACTACAACTCCCAGAATTCTAAGTGTAGATTGCCAATGACAAAGGACTGTGGGAGTTGTGGTCCAAAATATCTGGAGGGCAGAAGTTTGGACATTTATTTATTTATTTATTTATTTATTTATTTATTTATTTATTTATTTATTTATTTATTTATACTTATTGACTGCCCGATTTTC
This sequence comes from Phrynocephalus versicolor, assembly GCA_023846285.1. NCBI lineage: Eukaryota > Metazoa > Chordata > Lepidosauria > Squamata > Agamidae > Phrynocephalus > Phrynocephalus versicolor. The sequence goes on from JAHTLZ010000229.1 coordinate 78,234, forward strand.
CCAGAGGAACTCTGGGCGGTGTACAACACATCACAAAAACAGCAACTGCCCAAAACTACAACCCCATGACATACCCAATCACAATACAAAAAATGAGGGGGGGGGGAATAGAATACAATACAAATAAATATAATAATACAATATGAAAATACTAAAGATAACAAAATAAAATAAACATAGCACCACGAGCAGCCATAGCAAAGTCAGATCCGGGAAGAAAAAGCTAGTGCTAGCATTTAAAAAAAAGATACAAAATCACTATCACTGGATAAATTATTGGTATATGTATTTCAAAAAGGCAAGGGGTATACACTTGGAGAGACTCAGTGTACTGGAGAGAAACGGGCTGGTCAATACCATGAAAGTTGTAATCTTGTTTAAGTCCCAAGGGGGGTGGGTTGCACTGGGTTTATGTCTGTATATTGTTATATTTTTGTTATATTGTTATTTCGTTATTTTCTATCCTTATGTTATTTTGCTGTTTTATCTGTTCTTTTACAAATACAAAAATTTAAAAAAACCAAAAAAAAACCCCACTATCACTGTCACTATGTGCTCAGAGGTCCCCAAAGCATTCCCTGAAGAGCCAGGTCTTTAAAGCCCTTCTGAATGCCGACAACGAGTCCCCCATCCTCATCTCCGTTGGCAGATTGTTCCAGTATGCCGGGCCTGCCACCGAAAAGTCCCGATTCCGGGTAGAAACCCTTCGGGCCTCTCTCGTTGTAGGCACACGGAGAGAAAGGGATGACAAAGTTCTGGTTGGTCAGGACGAGATTGATCACATGCCTGCATGGGGAGTCATAATCAGAACACTTTGCTTTGTATTTTTTTTAAAGTCCTAAGAGTGGGAAAATGCAAAAATCAGGGCTGTGGAGTCGGAGTCGGCAAACAATGCACTGACTCCGACTCCGACTAAATTTAGATTGGATTGGAATTTTTAAAAAAGGAAGTTTAAATGTCCCAATTCACAAAAAGTTATAATTAATGACTTTTCTACTGTAAGAATAAAGACCAATGCATGCAGTGCCTCACGTAACCACAAAACGAACACGTTAAGTGACCGTGAAGAAGCATGCTTTTCATGTGCTTCACTATATGGCACGCAACGCACAATTAGGAGCGGCAATACTTATACTTTTCATAGTGTTGTGTTCTGCTGTTACACAGCGCCCAGGGGTAACCTAGCCTCTCGCTGATGTGAATATTTACTTTATGTAAATATGTAAATAGTAAATAAATTTGCATATTAATACAGAGGAGGCCGGGAGTCGGAAGTACAAAAAAACTTTGGAGTCAGAGTCGGAACATTTATCTACCGACTCCACAGCCCTGGCAAAAATGACAGGTTTCCTTATATTAAGGGGAGGTTGACACTCTCATGTGTAACATGAATCTTATGTCATTTCGGTATGACTCTAGGCTTAATTGCTTGGTGCCTCCTTGTGAGAGGGTGTTTTCTTGTAACAAAAACAGTGCTAAGTTTAGCGCTGTGCAGAAAGATGTTTGTGCAGAGCAGAGGCTGTAATTGGTCTCCAAACATTCTTGGACCACAACTCCCAGGAGTCTTCACTACTAGCTGTTGCCATCCAGGAATATCTGAGGACCCAAGATTAGAAACCACACTTTGTGGTCATTGACTTGTTGTAAGAGTCTTCAGGATTTTGAAGCGGTCCCCTCCTCTGGGTGATTGCTGTGCAATCCTGAGTCCAAAGCAATATATCATCTCTGGACTCATCACAATAAAAAAAAATTGGTAATTTTGCACATTTGGTTTATCGTCAACAAAGGTACCTCCCATCCAATTGCTGTCACAGAAACTATTCTATCAGGTTTCTGCCCAACCCTCTGCATAAAATTTACAAGCAATTGATATTTTGGTGACATGTTTTGTTTTAAGTTTTGTTTTTGTTGTAGGGATAATGCTACGACGCTTTAAATTTTTGTACCCATTTTCTTTTCAGACGATATTTCATCCAGATCTCCAATGAGCAAAGGTAATTTTCTTTTTACATCGGAGGGAAATCTGACATTTAGTTGCTCGCATCAATGTTAGAGTCTTGTCCACAATCGACTGGCCTAGATTCTAGGGATCCCGCCCCCAACCCTAAAATAAAACATTATCAGAAAAATAGCTATGCTATGAGTCAAAATAAAACAGACGTCTTTGTCTTACATGCTATAAGATTTGTTTCCCTCTTTTTATAAGTTATAGAAAAGTCCCGCATGGAGGGGGGAAGAAGCCATGTGCCTTAGATTTAGAGGGACACCTTGGTAGCCACTGAGGGGTGCCAAGTAGGGAACAGGGAGGGCCCTTCTCGCCTTTATTAATGTGGTGCTGTGTGGCCCAGTCCCTAATAGGTCGAAGAGCAGTACCGATCGGAGCAAATTAACATGGGTTACCCCTTGGAATTTAAGAATACAGCAGGACCTCCATATCCACTGATTCAGTTATCCGCGGTTGGCTGAGGAGAAAATTAAATAATTCAGCAGTCATAAATCAAGCTGCTGTCACAAACAGCACCTGCAAAGCAACCTACTGTTGTAAAACACCTATAATGGTACTGTCACAAAAGTCAGCTTTGGGGATTTTGGGCGTTCTCTCTTATCCACGGTTTTCATTTTTCACAGGGAGGCCTGGAAGCAGTCCCCAGCAGCTACCGGGATCCTACTGTACCTGTTTTACTACCTTATTCTCCTCACTTTTCCTCAGCTCCTTGTCTCTCTTGGTCCCCAGCAGGAAATATCACCCTGGATCCAAAGACAACACATCCCTTTCTCATCCTGGCTCAAGACGGCAAACGTGTCAGACATGAAGACAGATGTCAAGATTTGGCCCACACTCGTGAGGGATTCAGAGAAGGCAGGCATCTCTGGAAAGTCACTGTGGGAAGTGAGGGAAACGGGGCTGTGGGCATGGCCAAAAAGTCAGTATTGAGGAAAGGCCTTGTTCGTTTGAGGACAGAGGGAGGAATCTGGACTGTGGGAAATTATGGAGGTCATGATCGGAGCAGCATTGTTCCTAGTCAACCTCCCAAGTTCCCGAGTGAGAAGCTGAGGAGAAAATCTGTATGTTGCTAGACTGTGTTTAAGTTGTTTGTGGCTTGCCTGATATTTTGAGTTTTTTTTTTTTAAATAAAGCACTCTTTAACTTGGTTACAGAAAACGGTTTATTGTCAATTTCTTCGGTTTTAACAAAGGGTTTCAACTTGGGGCACACAACCGGGTCAGACCCTTCAGGAGTGAGCAAAGGGTTACACGGGTTCTTCTCCTTCATGAGGTCTTCAAATAAACTATATCAAGGGTTCTCAATACCCCAAACAAATTCTGTCTATATTATCTGATCCCCTTCAGTGTCTGGGATCGAGGTATTAGGCATACCCACTCCATCTATGGACTGGTCCCACGGTCCACAATCCTGGCTCCCGGTCCACATCCTTTCCCCTTGGGTATCTCCCACTGGTGGTTGGGCCGCTTTCCGCGCCCGTATGGTTGGACTCAACCCCTGTGCTTGCAGTTGGGCGCACTTCTCAGCAAATCTCTTTTCTCTCTGAAGCTGTATTCTAATTTACTTTCTTTTCCTCCTGTACTCCCGTGCCTCTCCTTCACCCCAGTCAGAACAACCCAGGCCATGAGTTCTCCTTTTTAGCTCTCAGCTTCCCGGTCTGGCACCATCATTTTCTCCCACGAACCAGTATCTGGGTTTTCCATTCATACACACTGCCAGCCTGTGGGCAGAATGTGTGGGTGACCTTTTATATGTGCCTCGTACCCCTCTGCTCTTGGCTTCCCGCCTTTTTTCTTTCCTCTTTTCCCGCTCTTTCTAACAGCCTCCCTAACTCTTCCACCTGCCCTTCACTTCGGGCAGACATGTCTTAACCCCTTCCACTCCTGCTAGAGGTCCAACACGGGGGTAGGGGGTTCTCCTGTTCGTTGACCGCAGACAGCCCTCTGTGTTGAGTTGAGCTAGTTGATCCGGTGGCTCCACACTATGAAGGAGGCCCGCTTTGTTTTTATGATGCCAATACAGGATCCTATCTCTACACTTTCTCTGGAGCTTCTTTCTCTCTCTCTCGAGAGCCACTTCTTCCCTTCTTTTATATGAGCGCGAAAGGCCCGGTCACAGTCTCTCCTTGAGGGAGCCAGTCTTGACCTTGCCAGGATGAAGCATCTAGAAACGAAACATGGAACGGTCAGGCGTGCCTTCTCCACTTCTGTAAAGGCCAGAGTCAGAGACTCTTTCCCTGTGGGAAAATCAGGCAGTCAATAAGTATAAATAAATAAATGAGAGAGGCCAAAATCACACACGAAAAGCAAGACAAAAGAAGCTGGCTGCTTTCCCCCTTCTCAGAGTGCTCTCCATCTGTTATTGTGGGGGTTCTGTTCGCCAGACTACCTGCCCCTTTGAACTCAATAAAGAAGCATATTTTAACGAACCAACAGGAGATTTATTGCCTTTTCCACACTTCGGGAGGCACTTCTCTTTATAACAGAATCAACAGGTGCAACATCCTTAACAAATGGGTTATATTCTTAGAGTCCCAGGTAGGGGTAAACAGAAATTCAGACCCCCTTCTGCTCCTGGGAGGAGAGGGTTCCACCAGACCCCTTCTGAGTCTCCGAGTCCTGGGTCTGTATCGTAGCCTGTACCCCAACCTCCACAGACGTCCTGTGTCAAGGTCTCCCCCGCCGCAGATGCGGAAGCGGAAAATCCTCTCGAAGGGCCAAACCCCTCCTGCAGGAGTGTATCCCAGTCCGTTTCTCCTCCGCTTTTACCTTCTCCATCCATTTCTATGATTCTATGATTATTGTAGGCTATGTCTTGCCTTATCTTCTTTAACTTGCGGTTATATTCTCGGGCCTCCCTCTCTCCCCAGTAGGAGCAACTCTTTTTCTGAGCCCGCTTCAGATAGCTTTCTGCCTCAGCATGAGGCATCATCCTCTCCCATCTCCCTGTATAAGGGTCTTCCATCCATACCCATTCTCACCTTGGGGGCTGGATGCGTGGTCTCCCCTTTTTAGCCTCTTCAAACCCCACCACAACTGTGGGTTGGTCTGTCTTTCCCGCCCTTTCTCTTTCCCCAATCCTTAGGGATTCCTCAAACCTCTTCCACATTTCTTCGTGTTCTTTCTCCTCCCTTATTTGGGCGTTCCTTGCTTCCTCCCTTCGCCTCTGTTTTTCCCGCCATTCCTCCCTCTCAATCTGGTCAGGTGTAGGCGGCATTCTCCTCAGTTGAGCCCCTTCAGCCTTCCCTGCCCCACAGTAATTAACCCTTAAGGAGACAGTCATTTATTATTGTACTCATTAATTCTTAACTCCCCAGAGTGACCTTGCTGCCAGATGGGCCGTATAAAGAGCCAATAAATAAATAATAAATAATATCAGCAATAACACAATTAATGGCAGAAAAATGCAGTTCCATGAGTCTTTTGTCATGATTTCTCATTTTTCTCTTCCGTTGCTTTTGGGAAAGATGTACATTCAGTATTAAGATGCACACCCATGAAAAAAGTAAGCCAAATAACACTTGTTCTGCCAGCCATGTTCCCCAGAAGGATCAAGTGCGCTCGTGAACTCAAGTGACCTGACGGAAGCAAAACAGGCCAACCAATTTCTGTCCTTAGCACAAGCTCACCTGGTGGGTGGTTTAACGTGATGTGAGTGTGGATGAGCTTGGATTTAAAACTGGCCAAGATAATGCTCTTCCAGTTAGAGGAATAAGCTCCTTCCCCTATTATGCTGGTATTTGTTAAATTTGTTTGCAGTCAGTTAAGGAATTGCAGCTGGTAACTTGTACAGGCAACCCTTCATATTTGTACAAGGTCTGTGGATAGGTGTGTTCCTACTGGGAGTCAAGAATAATCTTTTGCCTACCTACCTGAGGACCGTGGTCTCAAGGAGGGAGACTTGTGACCTGCAGCGGGAACAACTCCATCCAGAATGGAATGTTTCCGTAGTTTGTCTTGTTTTTATAAAGCAAAGTGTTCTGCTTATATACCGCCCCATACCACTACAAGTGGTCTCTGGGCGGTTTACAATTTTAATTACAGTGTGCAGGCTACACATTGCCCCCCCAGCAAGCTGGGTACTCATTTTACCGACCTCGGAAGGATGGAAGGCTGAGTGAACCTTGAGCCTGCTACCAGGGATTGAACCCAGGTCGTGAGCACAGTTTTACCTGCAGTACAGGCATTTAACCACTGCGCCACGAGGCTCTTTGCGGGGGGGAAATAGAAACTATTTGCGGGGGGAAATAGAACCCTCCTCAAAAGAAAGACAATACATGATGACAAGGTACATCTGAGATCAGTGCCTGTGGAAAAAATATTTTTATTTATTTATTTTGAATATTTTTACCCCACCTTTCTCCTCAGAAAAGGACTCAAAATGGCCAACAATGATGAGGGACAATATACATCCCAGAACATTTAAGACAGGCATGTCCAAAATTCGGCCCTCCAGATGTTTTAGACTGCAACTCCCACAGTCCTTTGTCATTGGCAATCTAAGCTTAGAATTCTGGAAGTTGTGGTCGAAAGCATCAGGAGGGCTGAAGTTTGGACATGCCTGATTTAAGATATATTCAGGTTAGGAACAGGGAATTCGAAAAGGCATCTTACAACATTAAAAGGTAACATTAAAGCTACAAAGAGCACACACACACAAAATCCATTATGAGGGATGGAAACTAACATGGAAAGTACGTGTTCATGATTGTAGGGTAATACATGAAAACACAAGTGTCACACCATAGTGACATAAAAGTCACATAGTAGATAGTCCCTCGTTCAGGGAAAGCTTGCTTCTGGAAAGATTACAGATGGGGCAGTCCTGGCCTCCAGCGATAGGACTGCCATAGAACTTCTGGAGATGGTAGTAAATGCTTCCGTAGTTACCTTAGGAACAACCGTTTTTGTTATGTACTGGTGTCTCCTAGGGTTGTTTTAAGATGAATTGTAAAATAGCAAACTGCTGAGCTGATCCTTCCGTTGCAGTAGTTTTAAAAGGTGCGAGCAATTGACAAACTGGCCACCTCTGATGAAAGAACCTGCTAATCAGAAATTCATTCCTAAGCCATTTTATTTGTGCCCCTTGCCTCATATTTGGGAGCTTGTATGTCCAAGATCAGTGTTGGTGAACCTATGGCCCGGGGAGCCAAAGGTGGCACTCGGAGCCCTTTCTGTGGGCACCTGACATCGCCCCTTGACAGCCATCTGTATTCAGGTTAATTTGCTGTCTTGGCACTTTGCAAAAAAATTAGTGGGTTTTAAATCCCAGTTTGGGTACTTGGTCTCTAAAAGGTTCACAACATCACTGTCCTATATGCCCTGAGCACATCAGACCTCACCTGATCTCAGAACCTAAGCAGGGTTGGGTCTGGCTACTACTTGGATGGGTGACCACCAGGGAATATCAGGTGCTGTAGGTGCCTGTAGTAGGAACTGGCAAGCCACTCCAGTATTCCTGCCAAGAAAACTACATGGGCATGGGGTCAGGAAGAGCTGGTCACAACTGTAACGATACAACAGCAATGTCCTATTGCCATTCTCCCCCTCCAGTCACAGTTTCATAGGATTGTGAGTAGATGTTCACATATTCAAAATATGCATCACTGTGATGTTTTTCTTAAAGCATCTCCTTTAAGGTTCAACATACCCTACCTGGGGTCTCTTGTTTATTGTCTAGCTGTTGTCTGCAATCACTGCTCAGAAACAAGAGCCAAGCATTCATAACACCCAGCTCTATAGAAATTCAGTTTTCTATCGTACTTAACATGGAAACTGATTGGTTCAAAGAGGATCTGGGGGGGGTTGAGGGTCACCCCTATCCTTCTCCTCCCCCTTTGACCTTGTCAAATGACGTGAAGCATTGCACAGATTTCAAACTTATTAACAATAGCTGCATTGATTTCTTGACCCTTGCTGGCATGCTCACCCCTCTCAGGGATCAAAGGTTCTACCTCCAACCAAAATTCAGCAACTTGCCCGGGTGTTAAACCAAGTTCAACTGACTATTGTCAAACAGGTACAGTAAGTCCTTATCAATTGAATGGCCCGGGTCCACTGTAAGTCCGGCCAGACCCTTTTAACATAGAGGGGCTCCCACCGAAAACTCCCGTCGCTGCATCACCGGATCCCTCTATTCCAGTGTTGGTGAACCTATGGCACGGGTGCCAAAAGTGGCACTCGGGGCCCTTTCTGTGGGCACCCGACATTGCCCTTTCATAGCCACCTGTATTCAGGTTAAATTGCCGTATTGGCACTTTGCAAACAATTGGTGGGTTTTGAATTGCAGTTTGGCCACTCAGTCTCTAAAAGGTTCGCCATCACTGCTCTATTCTGTCGTCTCACCTGAGCGCCTCTCCTTGGCTCCATGGACACTCCACCATCTCTCTTCCAAGGCCTTCTGCTGCTCACGATGGTGGGCCTTGCACATGAAATATAGCCGCACCTCTCTCCTCTGCCGTCTACCTGCCGTCTGTCCCCAAAATGGAGTCTTCCTTGCTTTCTCCCCCTGCCACTCCCATTCAGCCTCTTCTCCGGGAGTTTGAAAGTTACCCACTCCCCTGTCCAGGGGTCCCCTTTCATGACTTCTAGATCTCCTTCACTTTCCTTTCATCTACTGCCCAGCCTCCCAATGCCATTGCCTGATCTTCACCTCTCATTTCTCCCATATGTGTGGTTTTACTTTCCAATTCCGCGTTTCTTACTTCAGTCCCTTTCTGTTCCCTTCCCTCTTGTCCGGGCTGAACCTTCATGTTCTCTTGCCCGGGTGTTTTCCTTGGAGAGGAAGGCACACCTTCCTTCTCACAGAATGGCTTCCAACATTCCATAATGTATTCAACCGTCAAATATTCCAGTTGACAAGTCAACTTAGAATCATAGAGTTGGAGGAGACCTTAAGGGCCATCCAGTCCAACCCCCTGCCATGCAGGACCTCCCATCACAGTATTTTTGACAGATGGCTACCCATCCTCTGCTTAAAAACCTCCAAAGAATGAGAATCCACCACCTCCGTGGCAGCATATTCCACTGCCGAACAGCTCTAACTGTCCAGAAGTTCTTCCGAATGTTCAAATGGAATCTCTTTTCCTGTAGTTTGAAACCACTGCCCTGAGTCCTAGTCTCTGAAGGCATGGAAAACCAACCTGATACCTCTTCAAGATGGCATCCTTTCAAATATTTAAAGATGGCTATCATATCCCCCCTCAGCCTTCTTTTTGAAAGGCTAAACATTTCTAGTTCCCTAAGCCGCTCCTCATAAGACATTTCTTTCTTCAACCATCCTGGTTGCCCTCCTCTGTACCTGCTCGAAGTTTAAAAACATCCTTTTTAAACTAAGATGCACATAAGTGGACACAGTACTCCAGGTGGGGTCTGACCAGAGCAGAATAGAGTGGTACTATCACTTCCCTTGATCTAGAGACACTGTTGATGTAACCTTCACTAGTTTGAATCAGCTATTGTCCCCTCTGCTGTACTGTAAATGGAAAAAATAATTTCTGCTTTTGCACTATACAGCAGTGATGGCGAACCTATGGCACGGGTGCCAGTGGGTTTTGAATTGCAGTTTGGGCACTCGGTCTCGAAAGGGTTCACCATCACTGCTATACAGTAATACAGTACCTTGGTTTACGCGTGCCCTGGTCTACGAGTGTTTTGCATTATAAACAAAATTTTCCAGTTAACGAGCTGTTTTGCAAAACAAGCACCAAGGAGCATGAGGAGCCGGTGGTTGCCACAACCGTTGGCTGGCCACTCGCCGTGACACCAGTGGCGAGGGGTTGACAGGAATGGCACTGGCCACAGCAGTGACAGGGGTGGTGAGAGGCCCCAGAATTGATCGTGTATGTCATTTTTTCAATGGGGAATCCTGTTTTGATTTACGAGTAGTTTATTTTACGAGCTTGTTTCTGGAACAAATTGTGCTCATAAACCAAGGTAATTAAAACTGTAAAGTGCCCAGAGACTACCGTGTTTCCCCAAAAATAAGACAGTGTCTTATAATAATTTTTGCTCCCAAAGATGTGCTAGATCTTATTTTCAGGGGATGTCTTATTTTTCCATGAAGACAAATACGGTACACATTTATTGTTATCTTATTATGGGGATGCCTTATTTTGGGGGGATGCCTTATATTTCAGTGTGGGGCAAAACTGTAAGTAGGTCTTATTTTCAGGGGATGTCTTATTTTCAGGGAAACAGGGTGCTTGAAGTGGCATGGGGTGGTATAATAGCAGAACACTTTGCTTTTGCTTTGCTTTACTACTAGACTCATGTTACCCCCATCCCTTTGAACTCATCTACTCTCCTTGCTCGCCTTGTCTCTGCGGTCCCTTCCCCTCCCTGTGGCCATTGCCTTGACTTCTCTTTCCTGTCATGCCATCTCTTTATAGATTCAGAAACAAGGGCTGCAGCACCTACTTGGAACGCATAAGAAGGTGCAGAATCTCCTCTCTGTTGCTGCCTTTTACTTGGGGGATGGAAAGCTGGTGTATTAGCAAACCTAGTTTAACCTTCATTCATTCATTCATTCATTCATTCATTCATTCATTTACAGTTTTTGACTTTTATACCACCGATCTAGCCTTAGGACTAGTCTGGGGGTTTACAACTTTGGATTTCTGCCTGAAGGAGATCTCACTTGTCCCAAATGACGTTAACAACCCCTCCCCAGAGCATGCTGCTTATACTGCATACTGAAAGATAGCTCTGCTAATGCATGTTAAAATATTTTTCTGGGTCCCCCTCCCCAATTGACCAGACTATATAGTTACCATTCGCTATTATCCACGGATCTCAGTATCCCCTGGGGTGCAACAAATCCCCCACGGATACGGGGGTCCTACTATGTTTTCGGCCATGGCTCTGAAAATTTGTCTCCTTGAAGGTCAGAGGGAGCGGGGAACCCTTAAAATAACAGGCAAACGGGCAGCACTATATCAGCTTCCCTGGAGACCGACTGGAGAAGAAACCCCATTTTAAAAACCAGTTCCTCTCCGGTCTGCCGCCCTTCGCACTCTCCTCGCACAGCCAAAGACTTTGGAGGCCAGCATGCGTCAATAATAATAATAATAATAATAATAATAATAATAATAATAATAATAA
>JAHTLZ010000230.1:10985-21343 GCA_023846285.1 Phrynocephalus versicolor
TGTGTGTGTGTGTGTGTGTGTGTGTGTGTGTGTGTGTGTGTGTATACACAGATAAGTTAAAGGTAAAGGTTTTCCCCACACATGCATGCTAGTCGCGTCCGACGCTAGGGGCGGTGCTCATGTCCATATTCAAGCCAAAGAGCCAGTGTTGTGCAAGTCCATGGCCACGTGGCCGGCATGGCTGCAAGGAAACACTGTTTTACCTTCCCGCTTTTTACAGCGGTGCCTATTTATTTACTTGCATTTGCATGCTTTCGAACTGCTAGGTTGGCAGGAGCTGGGGTTATCAGCAGGAGCTCACTCCGCTGCGTGGCATCCGGGATTCAAACTGCCGAGCTGCTGAATTTGCAGCTGACAGTTTTCAGAGCCATAGTCCGCTGAACCACCATGCCTCTTTACAGATAAGTTACATGGAAACAAATCAATAGCATAACATGGCATGCATAATTAGCAGATAGCATAGAGAGACAAAGAATGGGTGCCTTACTCATGAAGGCCCATTGAACACTGATTAACAGAGCACATATATACTGTACATTTGTCTGTCCAATCAGGTAACACATTGCATCATTGCAGCACCTTGCATCAGCCAAACCCATTTAAGCCCATTCTTTACACCTGCAGTCTAATAGAAAAACCCTTTAGATTGAATCACTGTGACTTTGCAGATTTGCAGACTCCATCTTATAAATCAATTAAATACATACAAACCATTTATTTATACCCCTGTCTAATACATAGTTAGTCCAGAAATAATGGGACAACTGATTTTGGGGGCACCTGCCTCCCTTTGCATGAGGTCTTTGTATTTGAAATCTTCTGGGAATATTGCAACCCAATCATCACTCGAGGTCTGACTTCTATTTGACTTTTTAAAAGAGAATAAATTGATAGTTTTGGTCAGTCTACTGCAGTAGTTTCCAAACTTGGTCTCCAGATATTCTTGTACTGCAACTCTCAGAAATCCTGGCCAGGTAAACTAGCAGTCAAGGCTTCTAGACCCAAGATTGTGAGCCACTGGTCTACTGCAAGGTGGAAGGAGTCAACGTGTTAGAAGGATGTCCCAGGAGAACCAGATAATCACAGTTTGCTGGAAGAACTAACTTACATCTCATTGCAACAAAGTTTACCTCTCTTACTTCCATGAAAAAATAGAGCAGAACAAAAAACAGATTAGCGATATCATCTTTCTTGGGCATACAAATGTCATGGGGATTCTCTCTTAGGCCAAAGACCCCTCTGTTTCTTGTAGTAGCCTATCAGATGCCTATGAGAACCTATGGTTAGCAGTAGAATAGCACACTTCTTCTGATTGACAAAATGTCTCTGAGTTCCGGTCCGGTTGATCGGGCGGCGGTTCGGCCGCTGGTGAGCGTTCCTGGAGTCCCCCTGGCTGCCCTTAGCTCCGGCACCTACTACTCTCTGACCTGGTTCTCGGGCGGCAAGCCGGCCGCCGGAGTTCACCTGCCTTTGATCAATGCTTCTGAAGCAGGAACGGCCACCGGCGGCTTGGGCACTCGGGTGGTTTCTCGGCCACCGGCGCTTCCCCCCCCCTTTCCATTCTAAGGGACTTTGGAATCTACATGCCGTTTCTTTCATCCCGACCGTACCGCATGGACCAGACTTCCCTTTGCTTGTTTTTTTTGACCAAGCGCCGATGGACCGGGACGGGTTTGGGGGGGATTGGAGGGGGAGGAGTGGGGGTGGTGGTTGGGAACCCTGACGGGGAGGCCCCACTACAGCGGATTGTATCCCTTTTGCACCCCTTCCTAGTTTTATTGCTTCCTCTTTCCATCGTTTCCTCCCCCCTGTAGCCCCCCCTGCCCCACCTGGTTCCCCTCCTGCCCTTCCTCCCCCCCACTTTCACCCGGCTTACCATCAGCACCTGGCCTAAGTCCCAACTTTTTTATGCTTATTTTTTCCTTATTTTATCCTATTATATTAATTTATTGGTTTATGTTTTGTTAGTGCATTCTATTTATTTTGCCTTGGTCTTTAATTGTTGTAGGGTATTAGGTCTTCTTTTCCAGGCAAGCTGCCAATTGCTGTGCCCTTGATAACATCAGTCCAGCCTTGGGACCCACCTGGTTACTTCCATCCTACTCAATCCCAGGTGTGCTGTATTCCCACTTGGCAGCTTGCCTAGCTGCTTCTATTTTAGTTGCTTTTATATTGGCTAGTTGGTTTACTTTGTTAGGTTATTATCTGTTATTGTTTGTTAGCTATTTTTGCCAGTATTGTATTGTCTGTACCCTAGTATCTGTTGTATTTCCCCCCCCCCTCCTTTCCCCTCTCCTTTTGGCTAGGTCACCATGACAGCAGGGACTCATATACCAACCGTGTTGGGTCGTGGACGATGCGCTCGGAATTGGGGAGTTGGTCGGTTGAGAAGAACTAGGGCCAGGCATCTTGTGCCTGTCCCGCGTTCTGACTCCCCAATTCACTGCCACGTGTCTGGTAGCCATTCCACCAGCGCCTCCAACCTGACCTGTCTCCTTCTTAATGCCAGGTTGGTCCATAATAAGACCGCTGTCATCTCTGACACCATCGCTGACAGCAGGACCGACCTGGCCTGTATCACGGAGACCTGGGTGGGCTCAGAGGGGGGAGCTTCCCTTGCCCAGCTGTGTCCACCTGGGTTTCTGGTTCAGGGAGTAGGCAGGTTGGAGGGTCAGAGGGGGGGAGGGGTCGCCATTGTTCACAGGGAATCGCTTTTAGTGACCAGGGCCTCGACATTGGTGAGTCCAGGGTTATAATGCCTACACCTGTTGGTGGGACAGCGGGATAGATTTGGCATTGTGCTGGGCTACCGTGCTCCCCGCAACCCAGCGCAATCCCTACCAGAGCTCTCGGAGTTCATCGCCGCTGCTCTCTTGAGGTCCCCTCGGCTTCTAGTCGTTGGGGACTTCAACGTGCATGCTGGTGATGGGCTCGCTGGTGCAGCTCTGGAATTCATGGAAACCATGACATCCATGAATCTATCCCAGCTTGTTTTTTGCCCTACCCACAGATCCAGGCATACCTTGGACCTGGTCTTTACCTCCAAGTCGGGGGATTCCAATCTGGAGGTGAGGGACATTGTTTCCTCTCCTGTGTCATGGTCAGATCATCACCTGTTGTCATTCTCCCTTGCAATGGCGGCCCCTCCTCACGGGGACCAACGGCCCCTTGTTTGGGCCCGCCCCCGAAGGCTTCTCGATCCGGTCCGGTTCCGGAAAGCCTTCGGGGAGCTCTCTGGTGGTCTGGCTGACGATTCGGCCGAGGCCCTGGCCAACCTATGGTTTGAGTCAGCTGCCGGCGCCGTCGACCGAATCGCCCCCCTCCTCCGTGGCAGAGCTCGAACTTCACCGTGGTTCATGGAGGAGTTAAGAGCGATGAAGCGGGAACGGAGGAGACTGGAGAGCATCTGGAGACAGAGCCGGACGGCGATGAATAAGACCGCTGTTGTGATCCAGACTAGGCGCTACTCGCGAGCGATCAGGGAGGCTCAAAGATCTTATTACTCCCTGAGAATTGGTGAGGCCTCGAACCACCAGGCAGAGCTCTTCCGGGTGGTCCGGGACCTCACCAATCCTAGTCTGGCTAGGCCTCCTCCTACTGATTTCAGTAGCGAGAATTTTGCGGTCTTTTTTAGATCTAAAATAGAGGCCATCCGTGCCGGCTTTGAATCCAGTAGCACTAGCCCTCCCTCGCCATCCCCAGCTCCCTCACCCCCCCGCTCTCCTCAACTGGTTGAGTTTGGGCCTGTTTCCTCTCTGGAAGCCTCCAGGGCTATTGCCCACTGCCGTCCCGCGACCACTCCTTTCGACCCTTGCCCATCCTGGCTTATTAAATCCGCCGGAGGGAGCATGCCCGAGTGGGCCGCTGCCATCGCCACCGCCTCCTTCCGCGAGGGGGTTTTTCCCTCTCGTCTGAAGGAGACGGTGGTCAAGCCCATTTTGAAAAAACCGGGCCTGGCGTCGGACGAATTGGCCAACTACCGTCCGATCGCCAATGTTCCCTTCATGGGCAAGGTCATCGAAAGGGTGGCCGCGGTGCACATTCAATCTCATCTGGAGGAACAACGGTGCCTTGATCCTTGCCAATCCGGTTTCAGGCCTGGCCGGGGGACCGAGACAGCTCTGGTCGCGCTGCAAGATGACCTAATCCGGGCGGCCGACAGGGGTTGCTCTACCCTGTTGGTCCTCCTGGATCTGTCAGCGGCCTTCGATACCGTCGACCACGGTATCCTACTGGACCGGCTCTCTGAGGTGGGTATCGGAGGCACTGTTCGCAGTTGGCTCCGGTCCTTCTTGGATGGTCGGTTCCAGTATGTGCAGCATGGCGGAGAGTTGTCGACCCCGTGGACACTCCCTTGTGGAGTTCCGCAGGGGTCGTCTCTCTCCCCCATGCTGTTCAACATCTATGTAAGACCGCTGGCCGGGGTCATCAGGAGATTTGGGCTGCGTTGTCACCAGTACGCTGATGACACGCAGCTCTATCTCTGTTTTTCCACCTCTGCAGTGGAAGCTGTCCGAACCCTCGACCAGTGCCTGGAGGCGGTTATGGCTTGGACCAGGGCCAACAGGCTCAAACTCAACCCTGGGAAGACCGAGGTGATGTTCTTTGGGAGTTCCCCGTCTGGTTATGGAGGCCCTCTCCCCAGCTTGGAGGGAGTTTCCCTCCAGCTGGCAGAGAGGGTTCGTAATCTGGGCGTGATCCTGGACCCGGCGTTGTCCCTGGAGGCCCAGGTGGCTGCCGTGGCCAGGACTGCTTTCTACCATCTCCGCCAGATTGCCCAGATTCGTCCCTACCTAGACGTGGACTCCTTGAGAACAGTGGTGCAGGCGCTGGTGATCTCGAGGCTGGACTACTGCAACGCTCTCTACATGGGGTTGCCCTTGACTCTCCTCCGGCGTCTGCAGCGGGTGCAAAATGCAGCAGCCAGACTGGTGGTGGGTGCGCGTCGCTATGACCGCATCACCCCGGTCCTGGCTCGGCTGCATTGGCTACCCGTTGCAGCCCGGATCAGATTCAAGGTCTTGGTTTTAGTTTATAAAACCCTCCATGGCTTGGGACCTGACTACCTGGCAGAGCGGATCGTCCAGTGGTCAACTTCGGCCCGACCGGTTCGGCAGTCGCGGGCGCACTCGCTGCGGGTTCCCACCCCCCAAGAGGCCAGGCGTTCCCTTACACGGAACCGGGCCTTCTCAGCTGCTGCCCCTTCCCTTTGGAACAGCCTCCCCAGCGAAGTGCGCTCTGCAGAGTCCCTGCTGGCCTTTCGCAGAGCGATTAAAACCATCTTATTTCGCGAGGCCTTTGGTGACCTAGCCTAATAGTTTTTTTAAAAAAAAAATAGTTTTTTTTCCTTCTTTCTTTTTTCTTTTTTCCCCTTCTCTTTTTCTCGCCATCGACTCTCACGCTATGAGCGTACTGACCTAGCAGCGAGGTTAGACTATAACAAGGGCGCCTAGATCTATGCTGCGATTTTAATTATATGTTTTGATTGTCTTGTTGTGTGTTTTTATTGATTGTTATGTATTTGCTGATCTGTTTCAGCTCTGTAAGCCGCCCAGAGTTCCCGTGGGAAGATGGGCGGGGTATAAATTCAAAAATAAATAAATATAAATAAATAAATAAATAACAACTTCCATGACTTGTAATTGATAGCATTATTCTCCATGTATTTAATCTCATTTTAAAGGCATTGCTATTGGTGACAGGGAGTCCATGTAGGGTAATGGGTAGAGTAAAATTAGGATTCAGGACACCTGTTGAAATACCCACTTGGCCAAAGAAACTTGCTGAGGAAAGGTAGCAATCCTAAACCACTTCTTATATACAGTAATACCTTGGTTTACGAGCATCATCCATTCTAGAAACATGCATGTAAACCAAAGCGTTCATATGTCAAAGCAATTTTCCCCATAAGAAATAATGGATACTCAGGTGATTCATTCAATAGACCACATACAGTGCACCCAAAAAGAGCCACAACTCACAAAAGAAGTTGGCTAGAAGTCCGTGTCCACATCATGGTTTAGGTATCTGGCTGTGATATCTGCTCTGCTTGGAGCCAACAACTAGATTTTACTCTCTTTTTAGTGTATCAATAATAAAAATGCAATTTGTAGCCCTATATACACACTTGACTAGCCACCTCATTACTAGAAATGGTTTGGAAGAATAAGAAAGTATGTTGGAAGCAAATTAAATAAAAATATAAATATAAACTGAGCCTCGTGGCGCAGTGGTTAAATGCCTGTATTGCAGGTAAAACTGTGCTCACGACCTGGGTTCAATCCCAGGTAGCAGGCTCAAGGTTCACTCAGCCTTCCATCCTCCCGAGGTCGGTAAAATGAGTACCCAGCTTGCTGGGGGGGGCAATGTGTAGCCTGCACACTGTAATTAAAATTGTAAAACCGCCCAGATACTACTTGAAGTGGCATGGGGCGGTATATAAGCAGAACACTTTGCTTTGCTTTTGCTTTTGCTTTTAAAGAAAAATAAAACCCTAACCTGCACTTTCCTTTGAAAACATTCTTGGCTGGTACAAGGGAAACTTCCATTCCTCTCTCCTCCCCCTGGTTTTGAGGCCTGCCTGAGAGGGAAGGTTCCAGACGACCTCCCACAATCCAGGGGGGAGAGAGCACTTGTGCTCCTATGGCAAGACATTGCTGATCAAGGCAAAGTTGATCAGAAACGTTTGCTTGCCTTGCAAAACACTCATAACCCAAGGTACTCGTAAACCAAAGTATTACTGTACTTTGAAAACCATATGCCATTAGGTTGGAAGCAACTTGGTGGCACATAACACACTCAAGTTGACTGTAGTTGCCGCAAGGTGTGGCAGTGAATCCTGTAGGATGGTTATGCTCAATGTGAAGAAATCTTCCCTTCAGTCTCTTCTGAATCTCTTAGCATTCATTTTTAGCAGCCAAGGGCTATCTGAGCAAGCTGTTCTTCTTCCAGGTTGTTCCCTGTGGCTACCAGGCATTTTCAGTAGAAATCTTTATTGTGCAGGTCCCACTGCCAGCTCCTCAGAATACTCAGTGAAAACGAGTAAGAACGAGAAGTTGAGGAACAATTCATAGAATCATAGAATCATAGAGTTGGAAGAGACCTCAAGGGCCATCTAGTCCAACCCCCTGCCATGTAGGAACCGCCATCACAGTACTCACCACAGGTGGCCATCCAGCCTCTGCTTAAAAACCTCCGAAGAAGGAGACTTTACCACCCTCCGTGGCAGCATATTCCACTGCCGAACAACTCTAACAATCAGGAAGTTCTTCCTAATGTTCAATTGGAATCTCTTTTCCTGTAGTTTGAGACCATTTCCCTGAGTCCTAGTCTCTGAAGCCATGGAAAACAAACCAGTCCCTTCTTCAATATGACATCCTTTCGAATATTTAAACATAGCTATCATATACCCTCTCAGCCTTCTTTTGTAAGAAAATACCCACTTTTTCTGAGTGAGTATTGCCACATTAATACACACAAATGCATGGCTGAGTACCCCAGTCCCCCTTTTTTCCCTGCAGAAATCTTTCCACTACCTAAGGAAATTTCAGCAGCATTTTATATTTATGTTATTTGATCATGAATGTGGTTTTAATTTCTTCCCAATCTCCAGTAGCACCCCTTGGTTTTCTCCCCTCCTTTGATTCTGTTCTTTTCTCTGTGACATTAAAAAAAAGCTCACTGAAATGTTAGATAATTAAATAAACAAATCCTTCACCTGGAAGATTATGCATTGTAGATTACTTTGCCTGTTCCAGCGTTACCATTCCTAGGATTAATGACTTAATACTGTTTTAATCTCTTTTGTAATTACCAAAAGCAGAGAGAACCCTCTTTATCAATAAACTGTGTGGTCCATATTTTATTAGGAAGGAAGGAAGGAAGGAAGGAAGGAAGGAAGGAAGGAAGGAAGGAAGGAGGGAGGGAAGGAAGGAGGGAGGGAGGGAGGGAGGGAGGTGATTAGACTTATGATTAGAACAGGGAGTCAGACAAAACATCATTTGTGGTTCAGTTCTAATTCTTTTTAAAAAGAAATGAAATTGACATTCTACTGCCTTTCTTTTTCTTTTCTCTTTTCATTTATGTGCATCACATTTAACTTCGTTTTTTGAATTACAGAAATTGCATAATTCCTTTTTTGCATCACAATTTCTGTAAAAGTGGAAATTTATCAGATTCAGACATGATTCCTTAATGTAAAATAATAATAATAATAATAATAATAATAATAATAATAATAATAATAATAATAATAATAATAATAATAATAATAATAATAATAATAATAATAATAATAAAGCAAGTGGGAAATCATTCTCTTATGTTATGGGAGATGTCATGTATTTTCCTTTAGGGGTGTAGGAATGCCATTTGCTTTGACTGAAGGTACAGTCAGAGAGCTAGAAAGATGTGTGTGTGATCTTATAAAAAGTGTTGTTGTGTTGGGAATGATACCCTTTAAACTGATCCTTCCATCCATCCAAGAATTACTCCATCGTGGTGCCCCAAAATAGTAATCATATTGCTGTACCCAAAAGCTCCAGACTAGGCACGGATTAGGATTGGTCTGGAATGCTTTTCCCCATAAAGCATGTAACCACCAGAAAATAGGTTTCACCAGACCAGACCAAAGGTGGTCCAATATGCAACCTAGATCCCCAGGTGTTCACACTCTCAGTGCAAATTATTTATTTTAAACAATTACAACCAATTCACTTCCAGTCAGTTTGTAGCCCATTCTATTCAACTTGTATCCAGACATTTATATATACAGTAATGCCTTGGATAATGAATGCCCTGCCTTGATAAGTAATTTTTTGGGTAACGAATCGCAGTTTCGAGATATAGGGCTGCCTCGTATAGCAAATTTTCCCTATGGGCTGCCTCAAATAACGAATCACAATTTCTAGGTATAGGGCTGCCTTGGATAGCAAATTTTCCCTAAGGGCTGCCTCAGATAATGAACTTTCACTATGGGCTGCCTCGGACAATAAATTTCCAGCATGTATCAGTAAAAAAAGAGTTATCCTGGATTTCATCGCATCTGTACCTTTAAAGTGCACTTTTAAATGAGTTTTGAGCAAGAAACCAGGTGTCTGTGTCTTTTTCCTAAGCTATGGAACAGATTAATCGTTTTCCCATTCATTCATATGGGAAAGCGCGTTTCGGATAATGATTTTTTTTTTTTGGATAGCGAATTGCCTCGAAGAACTGTACCTGTATTTGTCCCCATTGTAAAGAAACATGAACAAAGGGCAAGTAAAATGTTCTAACTGGGACTCGGGGTGAAATTCAGTGTCCTCAACTCAGCTCAAGCTGAAGTCTGAAGGCAAAGCTTTCACCACTTTCTTTCATTCCTTCTTTGCTTGCTTAATTCCTACCATCTTCCTTCCTTTTTCCCTTTTTAATTTGAATAGCTGAAGTTCTATTCCTGATGCGATGAAATCTGCCCCACTCAAAACTCACATGATGGCACATATTCCACAGAGGCAGATAGAGATGGGCACGACTCAGCGAAATTTTCGTTTTCATTTTCGTTTTTTCATTTCGTTTCGCAACGAAAACAAAAACGAAAAATTTTTCAAAAACAAAACGACAACGGAAACGAAATGAAAAATTTTGCTGTGTTTTTCGTTTTCGTTACGGCAGACGCATTGCATTGAAAAGAATGCTAACAAAACAAAAAAATTGTTTTTGTTTTGTTTTTTTGTTTCGTTTCGTAACGAAAACGAAAACAAAAAATGTGCAAAGAAACCCCGAAAAATGAAAACAACCCGAAACGGACCCCTAAACGACAAACGAAAAATGAAAAATTATTTTTTTGTCATGCCCATCTCTAGAGGCAGAGACACCCAGTTGGATTGAGATCTGAAGCTGCCTAGTGGCAAAGAATAAAATGTATCCAATGGACAGTTTCTCCAATAATAATACTTGTGGGCTGCCAAGTCGATTCTGTTTCTGAGTTTTGATTAACCTTTCCTGGATTTCCAAGGCACAGAGTACTCAGAAGAGGTTTACCGGTCCCTTCTTCTGGGGGGGGGGGCATTGGGGCACTGTGCAGCTTGACTGGCTCTTTTTCCCAGGAGGCACAGCAGGGAACTGAAGTCCCAGCCTCTGGTCCTGCAACCAGGTAACTGAGTCACTATTCATCCAGGGGCACTCACCCAACCTCCTGAAAATTAAAGCAATGTCATTGCCATTTCTCTCCACTCACTCTAATACAGCTGGTATAGCCAGAGGGAATTCCCTTCCAGGAGATGCATAACCTGAATTTCCAGAACAGCTTTAGCTTTTTATGGGCTTTGGTTTCCTGAATAGAATAGAATAGAATAGAATAGAATAGAATAGAATAGAATAGA
>JAHTLZ010000230.1:24466-39116 GCA_023846285.1 Phrynocephalus versicolor
ATTATTATTATTATTATTATTATTATTATTATTATTATTATTATTATAAAGGCCCCTCCTCCCTCCAAAACTGCAACACAACCTCAGTGATTTCACAAACAAGAATAAAGACAGTAGTGGCATAGAGGTATTTGTACTGTTAGTGTTCTTACAAGAGGGATCACTCATATTACAAATGGCTGAACTGTTGTGCTGTGTTCATTACAATGTTCTATCCTAGCTTTCCAAGATAAAAAGAGAGAGAAAGAAATTCACTAGGTTTGATTTTTTTCCCCCACCTTCAAAAATACCCAATTTGTACTTTGTGGGTAAAAGTGCATCATGCCTGAGAAATTTAATCCTTTCCCGTGTGTTTCAGCAACAGAAAATGTTGACAATATCATTTATACATTTGCAGGGGAAAAAAACACCCAAAACCACATACAGAGCTAAAAGGCACATATTTTAGAAATGCAGTCAAGAGAAACTGGTAAAATAACATGCAAATTGAAAAGGTGCATACAAAAATTTATAAATTTCTTTGGACAAAATATTCCACCATCTTTCAAAATGAGCTTACATTATTAGAAAAAAATTAAGAGAGAAAAATTTACAAAACGATCATTATGTAAAAAGCATTAGTAATAGTATATAATAAACCCAAAGTCTTACTACAATGACAAATAGCAGTTCATAAAACAACTAGGGAATGTTTTTTTTAACAGACTACACATTTAACAGAAAGCCTTCTTGAAAAGCTATGCCTCAATCAAACACTTAAAAAGTAGAGATGGGCACGACCAGAAAAAATGACGTTTCGAGTTGTCGTTTGTCGGGACAGGCCCGTTTCGGGTCGTTTCCGTTTGTCGCAGAAATTTTCAAAAATTTGTCATTTCCGTTTCCGTTTGGCGTTTGGGTTGGGGTTGGGGTAAGTGGGCTCTGGGAGGCACCTCTCTGGGTGCCTCTGAGTTGACCCACTAAGAAGGGAAGGGAAGCGTAATGCATAGCCGCCGTGTACCATACATTACATTATGTTTGGGTTGGGGGGTAAGTGGCAGAGGCACCTCTCTGGGTGCCTCTGACTCACTAAGAAGGAAAGCATACTGGCGTACTGGCGTATTGGTTAGGCTTAGGGATAGTGGGCTCTGGAGTTGGAGGCACCTCTCTGGGTGCCTCTACTCTGACCCACTAAGAAGGGAAGTGTACTTGCGTACGAATCTGGGTTAGGGTTGGGGTTAGGGTAAGGGCTAGGCTTAGGGTTATGGTTAAGGTTAGGGTGGGTTAGTGGGCTGCACCTCTGGGTGCCTCTGACCCCCTAAGAAGGACAGTGTACTGGCGTATGGGTTAGGGTTAGGGTTGGTGGGCTTTTTATGCCCTCTGGCACATCCAGAAGTCTCAGTCAAAACCTGGCCAGGGGATTGGTGGAATGGGTCAAAAAATTGCATGGTCCCATCCCATGGCCAGCCCATCATTGCACCGGTGTAAAAAAATAAAAATAAAATAAAATAAAATCAATGGAGACGTGTTATTGCAAGAAAAACCCACTGCTGCTACTATAAAAAATCAGGCATTTAAAATACCTAATTTTCACATGTTTCTGTTGTGCTTTAGTGGGTTTTTGGACTACAATTTAAAAATAAATATTGTGGTCGCCATTTTGGATCCCCCCACAACCACATGGCATAGACTGAGATGACGAGGATGAAACCCCCCCCCCCAGCCTGGTGCAAGCAGCCCAGTAAAGGAGAGGGGAGAAGGCTGGGGACCCCCCCAGAAACCACCCCTCTCTGGTAGGTGTCCTCACTTAGGCAGGCATATTTCCGCCTGCCTTTTTGGCCGGGAATCGGGTTTTTTTTTTTGTTATTTTTAAAACTTTTTTCTGTGCTGCTTGGCATCGTGCGATCGCCGCAATGCCATGAACGACAACGAAAAATCAGACCCAATTTATCTTTATCGGGTCGGGTTCAAGCTGGAGCAGAGTAATTCTTGTTACCATTACCCGTTACATAACGGAAACGACAAATGGTAACGGAAACGAGAATTTCGCCGCTCCATGCCCATGTCTATTAAAAAGTCTCCAGTATCAGGTCTCACTTGGAAATACATTCTGGAAAGTGTGTGCCAGTGATGAGAAGCCCATGGTCTTAACCACTGCACAATGTACAGATAGCTATTTAATAGCAATATGCCTCTCTGAATTTTGGAATGTCATTGTCTTACTTTTTTAAAAAAAATAATATAATATGTATAAATGGAGGATATGCGTAAGCTGTCTGGGATCTCCACACAGTAAGAAAAATGGGACATCCATGCAGTTAATTAATTCAATTCCAGCACATGTTACGAAATAGAGATGGGCACAAAATGAACAATTTTTCGTTTCCATTTTTGTTTTTTGTTTCATTACGTAACAAAACGACAAACAAATTTTATCTCTAAAATGAAACAAAATGAACAGAAACACCAGAAAATTTGTCGTCCATTTTGTTTTCGTTATGGCAATACATTGAACTGCTTTAAATGCTAAAAAAATCACAAAAATTGAAATAAATGGTAACGAAATGGTAACAAAATGTATGAAAACAAAAATGATTTTTTTGCAAAAATTCACGAAAAACGGAAATGAACCGAAATGGACCCCCTAAATGACAAACGACAAACGAAATGCCATTTTTTTTTATTCGTGCGCATCTCTATTATGAAATGTTATAGAAGATAATGAACAAAGATGCATTATATAAGGGGAAGCAAATAGGAAATTTTACCATGGTATGCCCTTTTGAAAATATGAAATGAAAGCACACTCGTTCTAATGCTCTGCATAGATAAGCATTTTGTGCTGTACACAGTAGATAGTTAGTAAGAGTGTACATGGTCTATGGCAGTGATGGCGAGCCTTTTATAGCCCGAGTGCCCAAAGTGCGATTCAAAACCCACTAATTTTTTGCAAAGTGCCAGTACAACCATTTAACCTGAATACAGGTGGCTGTGAAGGGATGATGTTGGGTGCCCATACAAAGGGCTCTGAGTGCCACCTTTGGCACCTGTGCCATAGGTTCGCCAACTCTCGTCTATGGTGAAAAGTTGCACATGGACCGAATCAGGGACATTTGTACTTCTTTCAGCCAATGACAAAGTGGAGAAGACATTCCCTGATCACCTCTGAATCGTGTACACCCTTGCAATACTGTGGTTAATATAGTAAAAAGCAACGTATGCTGCTTATATACCACCCCATAATGTTCAAAACATTCTCTGGGTGGTTTACAAGTAATTATGCAGGCAACACATTGCTCCCCAGTAGACATGGGCACGACTTGACAAAATTCTCGTTTCCATTTCCGTTACTCGTTTCCGTTACGCAACGGAAACGGTAACAACAATTACTCCCCCAGAACTCGAACTCGAACCGACAAAAGAAAAATTGGGTCTGATTTGTTGTTGTCGTTCCTGGCATCGCAGCGATCGCGCGATGCCAAGCATCACAGAAAAAAAGTTTTAAAAATTAAAAAAACCCGATTCCCGGCCAAAAAAGCAGGCGAAAAGATGCCTGCCTGAGAGCACCTACTAGAGGGGTAGTTTCTGGGGAGGGCACTCCAGCCTTCCCCCCCTCCTGTCCTGGGCTGCTGGTACCAGGCTGGGAGGGGGCATCCTCAGTGTCTCCATTTGCCGTGCTGTGCGGGGGGATCCAAAATGGCAACTGCAATATTTTTTTTGAAATCGTGGTCCAAAGACCCACCAAAGCACCACAGAAACATGCGAAAATTAGCTATTTTAAATGCTTGAATTTTTACAGTAGCAGCAGTGGGTTTTTCTTACAATAAAACGTCTCCATTGATTTTATTTTATTTTATTTTTATTTTTTTACACCTGCACACGCGCAATGATGGGCTTGCCATGGGATGGGAACATGCAAATTTTTGGAGCCATTCCACCAATCGCATGGCCAGGTTTTGCTGATGCTGAGACTTGCTGGTACCAGGCTGGGAGGGGGCATCCTTGGCGTCTCCATTTGCCATGCAGTGGGGGGGGGAATCCAAAATGGCGACCGCAATGTTTTTTTTTTAAATCGTGGTCCAAAAACCCACCAAAGCACCACAGAAACATGTGAAAATTAGGTATTTTAACTGCCTGATTTTTATAGTAGCAGCAGTGGGTTTTTCTTGCAACAAAACGTCTCCATTGATTTTATTTTATTTTATTTTTATTTTTTTACACCTGCACACACGCAATGATGGGCTGGTCATGGGACGGGACCATGCAAATTTTTGGAGCCATTCCACCAATCGCATGGCCAGGTTTTGCTGAGACTTCTGGATGTGCCAGAGAGGGCATTAAAAGCCCACCAACCCTAAACCTAATCCTAATCCTAACCCTAACGCTAACACATATGCCAGTACACTGTGTTCTTAGTGGGCCAGAGGCACCCAGAGGTACAGCCCACTAACCCACCCTAACCTTAACCGTTACCCTAAGCCTAGCTCTTACCCCCTAACCCCATGCTCTGGGAACTGGAAGTCAAGTCACATTAAATCGTGGCGGTAACGACAAACGACAAATGACAAATGACACAATGAAACGACAAATTTTTGAAAAATTTCGCGAAAAATGGAAACAAGCCAAAACGGACCCGTCCCAAAAAATGACAACTCGGAAAAAAATTTCCTGGTCGTGCCCATCTCTACTCTCCAGCAAGCCGGGTACTCAATTTATTGACTTTGGAAGGCTGGGTGAACATTGAGTTGGCTACCTGAGACTGAACCCTGGGTCATGAGCACAGTTTCGGCTGCAGTACATAGAAGTTTAACTATTGAGTCAAGGAGCTCCTGTAGCACAAGGAAGACATGCCATAGAATTAGGAGTTGAACCCAGTTGAACCCACCAGTGATGCTCCACAGATCTCCCAGAGAGCCCAATTGCTAAGATGCCCTGGAGTGTTCTCAGCGAGAGCACCAGAGACTATATTAGAGGTGTTCAAGTAAGAAGACTCTGGGTACCTATCAGAGATGGTTAGGACCAAAAGTTTGGTGGTTCACACTGGTTCGTTTGGTGGTTCATGCCCCTACCCCCTGCAGTGAGCATGTAATCAAAAGAAGCGCCCTATAGTGTTTCAGGGAAGCTTGCATGCTGCTTCTGAGTGGGCGCCCTATAGAGGGGGTCACCACACCACCGAACACCTGTTACAGTGATAAACAAACTAGCACTTCACATTCATCTCCATTTGCAAGTTTTTCAGAACCTGGAAGGAAGCAAGGGAGTCCACCCACCCACCCACCCACCCAGAACAGGCCACAGCACATCCCACCCAGCATTCTGTCTCACACAGCAGCTCACCATTTGCTTCAGGGTATTCCCAAACAGATGTCTTCACCTGCTTATGATTCCCTGCAAATGGCATTGAGAGATATCCTGCCTATCTCTCCAACCTGGAGGTTGTCCTTAGGCATCCATATTGATAGCCATTGATACCCTTGCTCTCCATGGACTTGCCTAAGCCTTTCTTAAAGATGTCAAGGCTGACAGCTGTCACCACTTCTTCTGGCAGGAAGTTCCAGAGACCAGTGATCCTCTGGGTGAAAAAGTACTTTCTCATACAGTACAATTTACAATACAATTAAGCAAGGAACGCTTTGCCCCCTTCAGCGAGCTGGGTACCTATCAGTTTCTGAGCTGATTTGAAATGAAGAAAGAAAGTCTGAAGTGGAGCACACCAGTGGACTTTGGGCTCTATCACATGTCGTTTAAAATGCTGATTAAATTTCAAGATAAAGCATTTCCAAAACTATTGTCCCATGGCCACTGGGCTTAAAAAAAAAACCTGGTTATGCCCCCTTTAGCAAGTTTTCCATGACCTCCCAGAGAAGTTGGGAATTTTTTACTCCGGTAAAAAATGTGAGCCAGAAAGCAAAGCAAAGCAAAGTGGTCTGCTTATATACCATCCCATACCACTTCAAGTAGTCTCTGGGTGGTATACAGTTTTTAATTGTAGTATACAAGCTACACATTGCCCCTCCGACAGCAACCTAGGTACTCATTTTACCAACCTCGGAAGGATGGAAGGCTGAGTCGCCCATGAGCCTGGTACCTGGGATTGAACCCCAGGTTGTGAGCACAGTTTTACCTGAAGTACAGGCAGGGCCGGCACGTCCATTAAGGCGAACTAGGCAGTTGCCCAGGGGGCCAAAATGGAGAGGGGGCGCTGGACAGCCTGCTGCCCCCCACACCCCCACCGCTGGCCACCGCCGTCCATCCCCCCGCCGCCATCCACCCACCACCCCCACGCCCATCGCCACACACACCCATGCCCATCACCGCCCCTGCCATCTGCCCCTGCCCCCGTCCCCTGCCCCACCCCCCCGCTGCCCCCCGCCCCCCACCCCTCACCTAGGGTGCAAAAACCCTAATGCTGGCCCTGAGTACAGGCATTTAACCACTGTGCCACGAGGCTCTTGGGAGCTCGCATATGATCCGGTTTTCTGCTTTTCCCCCCTAGCCCTGACCAGTTTGTCCTGGGGCTGTTTGGAGCTTTTTTCCTAATTTTTAAAAAATTCTCCTCCTCCCAGTGCTGATCAGCTGGCCTTCGGGCTGTCAGCAGTCAGCACTGTTTTTTTATTATTATTTTTTTCATTTTTTCCTACGCCACCTGCTGGCCCTGGGACTGAACTGCGCTTTTTTTAAAAAAAAATCTTTGAACGTGGGAACAGGGATCCCACATATTTAGTTGTGTGACCAAGAAAGAAGAAAAGCTGGACTTTCACAATATCCGGATCTTCCCCCAGGTGAGACAGCAGCCTTCCAAAAAAATTCTTTGATTCAGTGATTTAAGGGTTTGAAAAGCTGGAACGGAAATTAAAAGCAGTAACTGAAAGACAAAAGACATGCTACAAAAAAGAAAGCATAATCAGAAGACAATGGTGGGTGTTACCTTTATCGTGCAGCTAGATAGGCAGTATATAAATCTAATAAATAAATAAATATTGCAAGGGTCCCCAATCCCTAGGCTGTAGAACAGTACAGGTCTGTGGCCTGTTAGGAACAGGGCCACACAGCACCACGTTTATTTATTTATTTATTTATTTATTTATTTATTTATTTATTTATTTATTTATTTATTTATTTATGCCCTCAGTATCTCACAGAATGGCTCCTCCCAAAAATAACTGCTAGAATCACTCGGTCAAGCCAGGTGAGCTATCTGCAGGTACTGACCCCAAGGGATGCCCGGAAAACATCAGCCAGGAAATGAGCCTTCTCGGTGGTCACACCTCATCTGTGGAACAAAGTTCCCCAAGAGATTCGCCTGGCTCCCTCACTACAAGCCTTCAAGAAACTGCTGAAAACCTGGCTTTATAGGTTGGATATCCCTGACTATTCTGATTCAACCAACTTATATAAATAGGACACTGTCATTTTCCCCACCTTATAAAAATTTTCTGTTAGTAATTTTTTTTCCATTTGTTCTTATTTTGAATTGTTAAAGCTTTTTGATTTTTTGTATTTGTGCTTATTTGTTTATTTGTTCCTTTTATTGTTATGATTTGATTATTTGGTTTGATTGATTAGTTTTATTTTCTATTTTAAGTTGTTTAATCTGTTTTAATATTTTGTATATGTTTGTAAACCGCCCAGAGTAGCTTTTTTGCTAGACGGTTGCAGTATATCAGGGGTGCCCAAACTTTTTGTAAGGAGGGCCAGATTTGGTGGCTGAGAATGTGTCAGGGGCCGGTTGCTCCCCAACCCTGCCACCCCACTGCAAGCCCCACCTACTTTCTTTTAAAAAACATGGGGTCAAGGAGGGGGAGGGAGGGGCGGGCCAGCCAGCCAGCCGTGGGCCACTCAGAATGGCCTGACGGGCCAGATTTGGCCCCCGGGCCAGACTTTGGGCAGGCCTGCAGTATATAAATCAAATAAATAAATAAATAAATAAATAAATAAATTTAGCTTGTATGCTGCCCACTACCCAAAGGTCTCTGGTATGAAGGCAAGGTTTCATCTACAGCACATGTCCATTCTTCCCCATCCCCAACAAGGGACCTTTTTTGTTTTAGTTGCAAGGGAAACAGCACGGGTGGGGGGGTGTTGCATGCATGCATCCCCAAGGGGAAAAAACCCTGCGCAGCAAGAGAAAAAAAAATTCAGATCATCCTGGAACCACCAGCAGCAGCCTGGACTGGGGAAAATTTGTCTTCCATTAAACAGGCCCCTGGTAAACAGAAAGGTTTGGGACCGCTGTTTTATTGGATCGCTAAAGTATCACAGTTCTATTTTGTTGCTTTCTTTTCTGAGTTTTAAAGAGATGGAGCTGTGTTGTTTGTTCTTAATTCCTGTTTCTCCCCCTCCCCTCTCTGAGTGAGTGGGTGGGGGAGTTGATGCTTTACCTGTTGGATATGTGTTTTTTTTTTAAAATGGTCATGTAGTTTGTATAACATTTGTTCTGTTATAGTTCATATGTTAGTGTTGCTTGGAGGACTGTTATGCTTGCTTCTGTGGGGTAGTAGGCCACAGGGCAGACTTCATGAATCTGCTAATGTGCCACTGAGCTGTGTGGGTGCCTGCAAATGTATATCATGATTTGTTTGTTCTCATGTACAGTTACATGTTTTGAAAATCCCTAGTACATTTCCATGACGGAGGGAGGGTGTTGCATCACTTTTATGCTAGTAGTTATTGCACTCTAAAATTCTCTCTCTCTCTCTCTCTCTCTCTCTCTCTCTCTCTCTCTCTCTCTCTCTCTGGAGTGTGTGGGTTCAATTCTCAATTCAGATTACCATTTCTGTTTATGTTAACTTTTGGTGAATTGTTTGTCCCTGGGAACAAAATCATTTTGATGTCTTTCCTGAGCATATTTGTGGAAGCTT
This sequence comes from Phrynocephalus versicolor, assembly GCA_023846285.1. Classification (NCBI taxonomy): domain Eukaryota; kingdom Metazoa; phylum Chordata; class Lepidosauria; order Squamata; family Agamidae; genus Phrynocephalus; species Phrynocephalus versicolor. The sequence goes on from JAHTLZ010000230.1 coordinate 33,304, forward strand.
AGTTACCAACTGAGAAAAATCACCTGGACAGTGTGTCGATCCCTGGATTCTCTGCCAAGCACTGTTTTGCATTTAGAGTGGTCTGGCTGATTATTCTAGCCCTGTGCAAAACACTGCTTTGGAGGCAACTTGCTCACCTTTCACAAAGTACAAGACTAGCTGAAACCTAAGCACACTGAGCCCTCTATTTAAGAGCCAACACATTTGCAAAAATGATGGTGCTGCAGGTCACGACCCTTTGTTTTCTTTGTTCAGAATGTCTTTCCCTCGTAATGCTGATCCATAAACACCTGCAGGAACCCTAGAACCGTTCAGGTCGCCTCCAAAACAGTTCAGAATGCACAGTCCCCATTTTACTGACAAATACGTGGATATAGATGAGGTTAGGAGGTACGTACACACTCCTAATTATTGGGAACTGATCACATTGATAAGGATTTATAAACATGAGAAAAATCAAAATATAAGTACTGAAATATTAACAGACCCGAATATGTTGACAATGACAAGGTATAAGGTCAAAACGACCCAGCAAAACTTGGCATAACCCATCCTCTAAGACTGTTGGCACTATCTTATACTGCCGAGGCATCATTTTGCTGAGAACAACATATGGCGGTTAGCCAGGAATAAGGAACCAACTTTGAACTAGGAAATAGGGTCAGGTCATTCTAGGCTTTGAAGGCCAAATGGCTATAGGCCAAGAACATGAGCTGATGAACAAGCACATGAAAGCACATGTAGGCACGTGTAGGGGCGTACAAAATACGTCAGTCTTAGATCATAGAACCACAAAGAAAACTATAAAAGCCATGGAAAGTCATTTAGTCCTTTGTCCAGGACAGCAGGGCAGATCGAACTGTCTGGCCTGTGCCATGTCTTGGAATCTTAAGGGACTCTTGGACCTTTAAGCTAAGATGTCTACTAACCTATTTTCTGTACTGTATGTGTTCTGTGTTGTATCTCTACCTGTCTTTAATAAAGCAATGCTATATAACTAACTCAGTGTGGCAATTTTGATGAACCACCAATGGTGCATTAGCAATTTATAAAGAACCACCCCAATGCCAATTTTTAAGGTACATTCTTGACTTTATCAACATCATAGTTAAAGTGCTGTATTTAATAATGGTTTGGGGTCCAACCTATCTAAAACATCACCTCTCCCTTTATGAGTCTGCCTGGGTGTTAAGATGATAAGGGGAGGCCTTTCCCTCAGAGTCATCACCTTCGCAAGTAGATTTGGTGGAGACACAGGACAGGGCTTTCTCTGTCACTGCACCAAATGACACCCAAACTCACTCCCACAGAGGGCTAAGCTGGCCCCATCTTTGCTGTCCTTTAAAGAGGAATCCTATGATGAAAAACTTGCAGTTCTAGAAGGTAAAGTGAAAGCTAGTTTGACATCACCGCAAAGAACTGTTTCAAATAACAGACAATAAAATTGTCAAAATCCTAACAAGTATATGCCAACAAATATGGAAAACAAAAACAATGGCTCACAGTAGAGATGGGCACGACTTAGCGCAATTTTTGTTTTCATTTTTGTTTTTTCGTTTTCATTACGTAATGAAACGAAAACGAAAACCGGTTCAAAAATGGACCAAAAACGGAAACGAAACAACTAATTTTGAGCCAGTTTTCGTTTTTCGTTACTGGAAAAGCATTCAATGGAGCTAAATGGGGAGAAACGAAAAAATTTTCGTTTTTGTTTTGGTTTTCGTTTTCGTTACGTAACGAAATGAAAACGAAAAATTTTGAAAATTAGCTCACGAAAACGGAAACGAAACGAAATGGACCCTAGCCGAAAACGAAAACGAAAAATTTTTTCTGAGTCGTACCCATCTCTAGCTCACAGTTTGGAATGTTTAATATAAGTTCCAACCCCCAAGAAAGGCGATGGCAGGGAGCACAGTCACTACAGGACCATTAGTTTAGTTTCCCCTGCAAACAAAGTGATGCTCAAAACTGTTCTTACCAATGGCTATTTAGATCAGTGGTTCTCAACCTGTGGGTCCCCAGATGTTCCTGGACGGTAACTCCCAGAAACTCCTTCCAGCACAGCGAGTGGTGGAGGCTTCTGGGAGTTGCAGTCCAGGAACATCTGGGGACCCCCAGGTTGAGAACCACTGATTTAGATGCATCTGATTAGATTGAACATCACTTATCCACATTTAATAGGGATGTTCTTGCATGCGTTTTTTTAAATACCAAGTAGTAAATATGGCATTTCCCTGGAGGAATAGCCATTATATATGGTATCCCTGTGGTTTCATCTACAATGAACATAACGAGAAGACTCTATTTACCATTCCTCACTAAGAAAAGTAATTAGAATGCAAGGTAATTTCCATTAAATGCATTATGACTTTAATATCAGTAAACCCCACTTAAATATTAAAGAGAAAGAAAAATATTAGTGAAATTATCATCGATAATATGATAAGGTATTCTGGGAGGGAAAAAAAGTGATAAATGCATTTTAATAAAAGGGCACAATTATATGTATGATGGGCTTGCTTCCTTTCAATTTTATTCAGAGATAAATGCCATTCTGATAATTAGTTGGGTTTTACTGTGTTCATTAAAAGCCTTTCTAGCAATCACAGGGAGGAATAAGGGAAATTAATCTCTTTCTTCAAACTCATTGGACTCCATCTAGTGTGTAAACAAACATGCTGCTCAATGCACACATAATACCATGGAATGCATCTCCTTCATCCTTGATAAACAAATACAAACACAGAGAGATCCTCCTACAAAAGGCATCTGGCATATTGCCAGCAGCAGAAAGAGGCTGCAAGAGGCCTCGAGCATTTTGGATACAAGAATGAAAAGGAGGTATCTTTTCCCTTTTCTGTCAACACTTCAAGGCATTTGTGCCATTCTTTCCTTAGAAAAATTCAATGGGGAAGAAGAATATAAAGAGGTTGGCTGAAAAAAAGAATGTAGAATATATTGGTCGACAAAGTTAATCCAGGAGAAGATCAAAGCCTTGGCATCCAATGTCTGCTTCACCTTCGGAATATGAAGATCCTTGCAAGTACTTCGTCTACCCTTGAGCACCAATGATTAAGAAGGAAACAAGCTCAGGAAATCAGTGACCGTGTTTGGCTCACCTCACTTTATTAATTAATTTATTTTTATACCGCCCGTCATCCCGAAAGAATTCCAGGTGGTTAACAAAAGGGGTAGCAAGTAATCCCGATACAACAGTCAGAACAAAATAAAAAGGAAAACTAGAGCAAAACAAGACAAAAATAAAATCTCCGGCAAGACAGCAACTCAGAACATATATATTACCGGGGGGGGGGAATTAAAGCTAACCAAATGCCTCCCGAAAAAGCAAGGTTTTGACTGTTGCTGTTTTTTTGAAGGAAGGCAGGGACTGTACAAGGCACAGCTCACTCAGAAGGTGGTTCCACAGCGAGGGGCCCACCACAGAGAAGGCGCGATTACGGTTGATCAATTTCCGTGCCTCTCTGGGCGTGGCCACTCAGAGTGAGAGCACCTGTGACATTCTAGTGGGCCGGGCGTCGGTTGACCTCTGGGTGATGCGCTCCGACAGGTATTCAGGTCCCATAGTACATAAGGTTTCCGTTGAACATCCCTGCTGGTTATGCTAACTTATACAGAGAGAAAATATTTTCCTTCTATGTATTCCCCTCAAAGTAGGCCAGTATGGCAGACCAATATCTAACAGACTTGATCGATACCCATGATCCAATCAAACTCATTTATCGCTCCAAAATAAAATAATCATAATGTGCACTGCTTCACATCAAGACACCCGAATAAACCAATTTAATTTCTGTAATATTAGACAACAGTGAATACTTAATCTCCTAAGAGAATAAATCCAGAGACTTTAAAACGAGGCTGCAAGTGCCAAGTATATTGTGTCATAAATTAACATATGAACTTCAAATCTATGTGCCCATTCAAAATCTGATTTAACAAACTGCTCTTATTAAAGTCGATTCAAGAGCATTCCATTAAAAAAAAACCACAAATGAACGCTCAGCTGTATGTGAGATAAATATTTTTTTCCACACTAAGCAGAATGCATTAACTTAACAAGTAATGATCTAAATTATGTATTAAACTCAATTACTTTTTATTACTGCTTTCCAATTATGGTGACATGATTGATTCCATTTTTATTAGAGCACCAGTCTTGATTTTACCTATATCTTGACTTCGACAACTACTAAGGAGAAATTATTCACCGAGATATTGTAATTGAGTTGATTCTCTAAGGTTATCAAGAGCGATAATGCAGAGGTTCATAATGGAGAATAAGCAGTTTTATGATGGCAAGATAAATGAATTACAATAATATTTGTAGTGTTTGGAGGTATTACCAAATAGCAAGTATTTAATAGGTTAATGTTCCGTGATTTCCTCCCCCTCTCCCCTTGAAATAACCTATCATGATATGTTTCCAGAGAGCTAGCCTTACATTTACAAGTTTTATTTGGCATAAGCTTTCTGTTTGTCCACTTCTGTTAATATAGAAATGGTCTTCCTGGAAGCCTCTGGACAGTCACTGTAGGAACAGAGCATTCAGCTAGATGCACCTTCGATGAAGCAGTAGCTCTTCCTAGGTTCTTACTGTACAGTACAATATATACATTTACAGCAGTCTTTATATCCACGTAGCATAAATGCTACACTGGGGGAGCAGGCAGACCAGTGGCAAATGAGTTTCAACTTTCTTAAGTGCAGAGTGATGCACGTTAAACAATGTGCACTCTTGAACAGTGGTGCCTAAGAAGTGAACTGATTGAAGTTTATAAAATCATACACCGTGAGGACAAAGTAGATAAGGAAAAGCTGTTTTCCCTGTCACACAATATTAGAACTAGGGGGCACGCCATTAAACATTTGGGGGATATATCTCAAACAAATAAGAGAAAGTACTTTTTCACCCAGAGGATCACTGGTCTGTGGAACTCCCTGCCAGAAGAAGTGATGACAGCTGTCAGCCTTGACAGCTTTAAGAAAGGATTAGACAAGTTCATGGAAACAAGGATAGCAATGGCTATCATTATGGATGCCTAAGGACAATCTCCGGGTGGGAGAGATAGGCAGGATATCCCTCAATGCCATTTGCAGGGAATCGTAAGCAGGGAATACCCTGAAGCAAATGGTGAGCCACTGTGTGAGACACAACGCTGGACTGGATGGGCTGTGGCCTGTTCCAGCAAGGTTGTTCTTATGTTCTTTTGTACATTCATCCTGTTACCTAACATACAGGAGGCTAAAGTTGCATTTTCTGGCTTTAAGATGATGTACATCTTCCCCATGAATTGGGGTGACAATATTGGCTCATTTCCTAAAACTTAGCTGTGCCACAAATATTAGAACTTTTTTTCACAAATTAAGAAAACACCGTAGACATTATTTGTTGCATTCTGAGTTCTATGAAGCAGATAATGTCTACGGTGTTTTCTCAAGATGGGGCAATTTGCTTCTGAAAGTTCTGCTATAGCTTCGCAATAGGATGTTGGCCATTGTGACTTTCCTAGACCTCGTCAAAGACAGAAACCACCACAGGCAGAGAAAATCAATCTGGGATTGGTCTGCTTTGTGATACAGTTATACGGAGGGTACTCACACTGGTCTAGACTGGGTCAAAGTGTCTTGGAAATCCCATTGCGGGGACCTGAACTCTGTCCTTAGGGGTCCCACTAGACTGGTTGGGCTGGCCGTTAATCCTTTATGCATGACAGGACTTCCAGCAGCAATGCCTAAATTCCGCTTGTAACTCATACCCCAGCCTTTCTCCTAGGTGTCCCATCATTACAAGA
>JAHTLZ010000230.1:56554-85619 GCA_023846285.1 Phrynocephalus versicolor
ATAAATAAATAAATAAATAAATAAATAAATAAATAAATAAATAAATACGTTATATTTATATGCTGCCCATCTTCCGGACGGAATTCTGGGCTGTTTACAGTAAAATAAAACAACAAAAAAGAAAACAAAAAAGGCAAAAGTACCAATAAAATAAGGAGGGGCAATACCCTCCACGAAAGATGACATGGGCAGCAAAAGAGGGAAAATAAATAAATAAATAAATAAATAAATAAATAAACAAATAAATAAATAAATTTGATTTTTATACTGCCCGTCTAGCTGGCAGGCTACTCTTCATGCTCCATAGGATTCCTTACATTCAAAAGCGAGTATAAAAAGCAGTCCTATTTCTTCCCACCCAAAGCTCCAAGATTTGCTCAAATTGTCTCTGAGCAAAACTAGAGTCCTTTCCCTGTGAAAAAGTCCATGCCGCAAAAGCTGTTGTCATTTGAGTGTTATTTGCATTAAAGCATTGGCTAGAATTCTACAGTAAATGTATGCCAGTGTAACGAGTAATGGCACAAGCTGCAATGACAAATTGTCACTAATCACTTTCATTGCTGGCATGCAGCTAGGAATAGAAGCAAAAGGAAAGCAAAATGTACTGCTTATATACCTCTCCATAGCACTTCAAGCACTCTCTGGGCAGTTTACAAGTAGGAATGGGCAGGAAATGAAAAACGAAATGCTGTTTGATTGTTTTGTTATGTAACAAAATGAAACGAAATGAAACGAGGAAGCAGCATTTCATTATAGATGAAACAAAATGGTCGTTTTTTTCCCATTGAAATGAACTGTTTCGTTCCATCGTTTTTGGGCTCCTGCTGAGCTGTCAATGGCTGCAGCCCTTTAAGCCTTGCCCAGTCAGCACCAGGGCTCCCTGGTGTCAACCGGGCCAGTTTTTAAGGGGCCCAGCCTATAACACCTCAGCAGGAGCCCTTTAAAAATGGCTCCCGAAATCCTGGGCACCAAATCTGGTGCCTCTGGGACCCAGGGGAGCCATTTGATTTTTTTTCCATTTCATTTCATATGAATTTTTAAAAAAAAATTCATAAGAAATGAAACAAAGCAGAGTGAGATCGAAACAAAACAAAACATTATTTTTCTGTTTTGTGCCCATCCCTATTTACAAGTAATTATGTGGGCTACACTTTGCAACCCCCACCTCCACCCCACCCCCCACCCCAGCAAGCCGGGTAATCATTTTACCAACCTCAGAAGGATGAAACGCTGAGTGAACCTTGAACTTTCTGCCTGGGAATGAACCCCAGGTCGTGATCACAGTTAACAGCTGCAGTACCACTATGCCACAAGCAACTACTGTAATTGATTAGGATCAATTTGCTACCATCGTTTCTGTCATTACACTCACACCAGTGTAAATTTCCAACAGGATTCTGGCAATCATTCGAATAGTAGCTTAGCTTGTGCTTGAGTTGTTGAGAAAAATAATTCTTCTCGTATCTGAAGGAACAACAACACAACTTGAAGAGTCAGAGACAAACTGAACTTGCTAGACTCCCTGGCCACCAGGATGAGGTCATTTTGCATAATCTTTTGTCAGGCTTAGGCAAAACCCACACTAGGCAGATTGCCACATTTATCAATTTGTTAATCCAGCGACGCAGGCCACAGTTACTCAACAGCCCTTTTGTTCCACACCTCCAAATATAGTCTGTTCATTCTGGACAGTCTGCAGTCAATTATTTATTTATTTATTTATTTATTTATTTATTTATTTATTTATTTATTTATTTATTTATTGCACTTATATACCGCTCTATTTCCCATAAAAAGGATCAGAGCGGTTTACAACAATAAAGATAAAACAACAATCAGTGCGACAACTAAAACAGCAATTTCCAAGAATAAATAGATCAGCAGGTTAAAAAAAACAACAAAAGTTGGATCCCTAGAGATCGCCAAAGGTGTCGTGGAAAAGAAAGGTCTTTAGGTTTTTCCTAAATGACGCCAGTGAGGGAGCCTGCCGTAATTCATTGGGAAGCTTGTTCCACATTGTTGGTGCCACTACCGAGAAGGCCCGTCCTCGAGTTCTTGTTTTACGGGCCTCCCTCGGAGTGACTGTCCTCAGCGAAAGGGCCACCGAAGAGTGGGTGGGTCGGGCTAGATCTGATTGTCGGGAAAGACGCTCCACCAAATAGGCAGGGGCCAAGCCATGGAGGGTTTTGTAAACCAAAACCAACACCGTGAACCTTATTCGGGAGGCAACGGGTAACCAGTGTAGGCGAGCCAGGATGGGGGTGGCGCGGTCAAAGCGGCGCGCACCAACCACCAGCCTGGCCGCCGTATTCTGGACCCACTGCAATCACCGAACAAGGTTCAAGGGGAGCCCCATGTAGAGAGCGTTGCAATAGTCCAGCCTCGACATGACCAGTGCCTGTACCACAGTCCTCAAGGAGCCCTCATCGAGGTATGGGCGAATCTGGGCGATAAGCCTTAGATGATAAAAGGCCGACCTGACCACGGCTGACACCTGGGATTCCAGGGTCAGATCCGGGTCCAGGACGACGCCCAGATTCCTCACTCTTTGTGCCAGCTGGAGGGCGGACCCGCCCAGACTGGGAAGAGGGCCACAATACCCCTCCGAAGTACCCCCGAAGAACATAACCTCGGTCTTGCCAGGGTTGAGCTTGAGTCTGTGAGTCCTGGCCCAGTCCAGAACCGCAGCCAGGCAACGATCAAGGGTCCGAACGGCCTCCACTGAACCGGTGGAAAAGGAGAGATAGAGCTGTGTGTCATCAGCGTACTGATGGCAGCAGACTCCATAACTCCGGATGATCTCAGCCAGCGGCTTCATATAGATGTTAAAGAGCATTGGGGAGAGTGACGACCCCTGAGGCACCCCACAAGAGAGTGTCCAGGGAGCCGACAACTCACCCCCCAAGCTCACTCGCTGGGTGCGGCCCTCAAGGAAGGACCGGAGCCAGCGCAAGGCCTGGCCCCCAATCCCCACCTCCGAGAGCCACTCCAGCAAGATACCGTGGTCGACGGTATCAAAAGCCGCTGACAGGTCGAGAAGGACCAGGAGGGTAGAGCAACCCCCGTCGGCCCTCCTCAACAGATCATCATGCAGCGCGACCAGAGCCGTCTCGGTCCCATGACGCGGCCTGAACCCGGACTGGAAGGGATCCAGGACATGGTTCTCCTCCAGGAACGACTGGAGATGCAGGGCGGCGACTCGCTCAATCACCTTGCCCAAAAAGGGAACATTGGCTATGGGACGATAGTTGGACAAATCGTCCACAGCCAAGCGAGATCTTTTAATAATGGGCTTCACCACCGTCTCCTTCAGAAGACTGGGAAAAATCCCGTCTCTGAAGGAGGCTGAGGCAATTAGTGAAGCCCATTTCGGCATGCTCCCCCCTGCGGTCTTGATCAACCAGGAAGGGCAAGGGTCGAACGGAGAGGCCGCAGGCCTGCAATGTCCCAGGGCCCTGGAGGCATCCACAGGTGTAACAGACCCAAACTCAACAAACCGAGGCGACCGAGGCGGCCCGACACTAGCCACCTCAGGGGCTAGACCAGTGCAACCGGCGTCCAGCTCAGAACGGATGGCCTCTATCTTAGATTTTAAAAAGGCTGCGAAAGACTCACTAGTGAAATCACTAGGAGGAGGCCCTGGCGGACCGGGATTGGTGAGGTCTCGGACCACCCGGAACAATTCCGCCTGGCGATTCGAGGCCTCACCAATTCTCAGGGCAACAAATGATCTCCTAGCTGCCCTTATCGCTCGAGAATAGCGACCGGTCGACGCCTTAACCGCAGCCCAATTCAATGCCGTCCGAGCATTCCGCCATCTGCTCTCTAGCCTTCTCCGCTCCTGCTTCATCGCCCGCAGCTCCTCGGTAAACCAAGGAGCCGGACGGGCTCGGCATCGGCTCAGGCGCTTGGGGGCGATCCGGTCAACTACCCCAGTCACCTCCTCAAACCACCGTTGGACCAGGGAGTCGGCCGGATCGTCATCCAAGCCGTCTGGAACACCCCCGAGGGCCTCCGAGAACCGCGCAGGGTCCAGGAGCCCCCGAGGGCGGGCCCAGATGGAAGGGCCCGGCTCCCCGCGGGGCTTGGTGGCTGCAGCAACAGAGAAGGTCAGCAGATAATGATCTGACCATGACACGGGCCGGGCCAACAACCTCCCGACCCCCAGATGGCTGGACAAATATAATGATACATGGAAACACCCTCTTGCTCTCGTCCTGTTACAATGTTCCTATATTTCCTCCACCCTTCCCTGTTTTTATGTGATACTGGTTTGGGTATGTACACTCTCTCAATTGTGTGTTTCATTCTCTATTGTTCATTGTCTATTTTATTTATTTATTTATTTATGCCAATACAGGTGTCTGACTGACTGACTCGTCTCTGAACGAAAGCATCACAAATCTTGCCCTTGCAGCACCACTAATTTCAGATTCATGGTACAGGAAGTGTAGGGGAAAGATCTGCACAAATCTGGAAGTTGAGTCATAGCTACTGGACTTCTTTTTGAGAGGTAGAAACGTTTCGCTGCTCATCCAAACCGCTTCATCAGTCTTCATCAGCTTCATCTGCACAAATGGAGTCTTCACTGTTGTTTCTACGTGCTCTCAAGTCACCTCCAACTTATGGCCACCCTATGAATAAACAACCTCCAAGATATCCTGTCCTCAACATCCATGCTCATTTCTCAACCTTGTATCTCCTTTAGGGAGTTAATCCATCTTGTATTTGGTCTTACTCTTTTCCTCCTGGCTTCAGCCTTTGCTACATTATTGTCTTTTGCAGAGAATCCTGCCTTCTCTTGATGCGACCAAAGTAGGACAGCCTCCAGTTCAACATTTTTATCACCAGAGATAGTTCCAGCTTGATTTGATCTAACACCCAGTTGCTTGTTTTTCTGGTACTCCAGGGTCTCCTTAAAGCTCTCCTCCGGCACCACATTTGAAATGAATTATTATTTTTTCCCCTGACAGCTTTCTTAAGAGGTCTTATAGAAAGCTAGAAGTTGCAGATCAAGGAAACAACTGTGTTGGAAACATAACCAAAAGGACACAGGGTGAATTAGTCCCAGATTTGTCTGTGAAGATTCGCAGTCATCCAGGTGAATTTATCTGGAAGTTGAGTCATGGCTACTGGACTTCTTTTTCTTGAGACATTTCACTTTTCCTCCAAACAGCTTCATCAGTCTGAATACAGCTAGTGAGAGTCCTCCATCTTTTTGTCAGCTTTGATCGCTTGTCACCCTGGTCTGAAATAGACTCATAAGATGAATAATGGCCTGAATAGGCTTGTTAGGTAGACAATAGTATCCATGTTAGTCCCAGATTGTGTGCCTTGTATTGAGACACAGGAAGGGCTGGGGGGTGATGCCTATCTCAAGTTCAGAGTGTGTGCTTCAAGTCAGCAATGTTGAACCTTTTCTTCTTTTTAACACCCCACCAGCCTCCCCTAAAAGCATTGCCAATTGCCTAGTTTAGTCACAGGGATGCATCACAACACCACGCCGAGGCCTCTCTGTCACGTTATTGTCGGAGACACTCTAATGATTCATTGTCAGAATCCAAACCAATGTTTGGCTGTTCCTGCCAAAAGCCATGCCCAACTCTGTGCTACTGTATATTACATGTAGCTGGGCAGTGCTCCCCTTGTCCTGTAGAATCTGAAATCTATATTTTTTGTGTGTGTGTGTGGCTTAGGATGAATAATTTGTGATGCCAGATCAATGCCTCCCACCTCCAAATGCAAGCTATCAATACTGTGAACTTTGAAGTCAGAGCTCTCGCCCGTCTGTTGAATATTGAACTGGTCAAAGAAGAGACTTGAAACCGCTCTCTGATGGAACTCCCAGCATGATTTCTGTCCCTGGGGAACCAACCAACCAACTAGCCCAGTGTTGGCGAACCTAAGGCACGGGTGCCAACGGTGGCACTCGGAGGCCATTATCACCCCTTCACAGCCACACATATTCAGGATAAATTACTGTATTGGCACTTCCACAACCTCTCTGATCTGATCTGATCTGGTTTCTGTCTCTTGAGGAATTTACTTCCCAGCTTTAAACATATAAAAAGAGGCTGGCCTGAGCCATAAAACTATACCGCTCTGGCCCAATTTTCTCGCCATTTAATCTTCTCACCATTTCTACCAATTAACTCGCCCTCCTCTTCTTCCCCCTCCTCCTCCCTCCCCTCCCCTATCCACCCCCCCAACTCTATATACTACAGCCAATGAATATCTGGACTACAGCCAATGAATATCTGGTATGAAATGTATATCCCATCTCATATTATATTTCACACCTCATTCTGCTGCGATATGTCTGAAGAAGTGGACATGTCCATGAAACTTTACATTAAAATATGAAAGTTAGCCTTTAAGGTGCCACATCTTTGTGTCTTCTGTTTTGTTTTGGTTTTTCTTTGATTTTTGCCTGAAATGCTTGAAAAGACTAACATGGCTACCCTCTCTGAAACTGCGAAAAATCTGTGGGTTTTTAATTGAAGGTTGGGCACTTGGTCTCTAAAAGGTTCGCCATCACTGAACTAGCCAATGCCATGGAAGTGATATTTTGATGCAACACAGGAGCCTTTTTTCGGTCCAGTGATCCTGCTTTTTTAGAACTGTGTTCATGGAATTCCCTACCTGCCAGATCATCGGATTCTCAGAAAAGGACACCACAGAGGTAGAACATAAGACCGAGATTTTTATTTTTATTTATTTTTATTTTTGGACCAAAATACTGTAATTCTCCATTCCAGGAATTCTGCCTATCTTGGAAACACATCAAAGGGAAGTGACTGAGACAAAAGCTCTAAACAGAAAAAGTCTTGATACAAAGACGGGGTGGAATTGGAAAGAAGAGAGTGTTTAGAGAAACACAATGACATTGAGACAGAGGTTTTTTTTTCACAGCCCTCCTTAAAGGGCATCCATTGGCCTTGAACATTGCGTCTTCTTCCCGGATGTGGTCAGAATGAGATGTTCAGCATTCAATCACCCAAGGCTCTCATCTGAATTACCAATTTTCTTCCCTCTTTCCACCACTTACCGACTTAGCGTTCTAATGAATGGCCCATCGGTTCCAAAGGTTCGCTATTGGGGAACCTGAGGTAGGGCAATGAATAACAATTCTTCAAGCAGAAGGGCAGCATATTCTATATTGCAGGGGAGGGAAACATAGGAGAACAGCCTTGCATTCAATACCTAGCCCATTTCCTTTCGCCTTGACACAGGCACAGAAGGACAGTCCTTTAGAGCCCTATTATGGGCAGGACAATGGAGATGCATTACAACTAAGATAGCAAATAGATGAGTGTCGAACGCCCCTGTGCAGATCTAATTTACAATCTGGATTGTCTGTGATGAGCTGTAATCAAACGCTTTTTGTTCCTGAAGCAAGAAGAAACAGAAAGGTAAAACACCAAAGCTCTTGGGGATAAATATAATACATAATATAATCATAGAACTGCAGAGCTGTAAGGGATCCTATGGATCATCAGTCAAGGAGGCATAGTGTGGGGCCAAATTCCCAACCAGATGCCTAAACGACTGAGCTATCCAGCAGTGGAAATGCAAACACACACACACACACACACACACACACACACACATACACAGAGAGAGAGAGAGAGAGAGAGAGAGAGAGAGAGAGAGAGAGAGAGAAGCCACAAAACAGTAAATAAAGCATGTGTCACAAACTCCACTTCCAGCCTTTTTGAACAATTTGAATCATTTGAATAAAAATATCAGAAGAACTAGGGGACATCCACTCAAATTGAAGGCTGGCAGAGTGAGAACAGAAAAAAGAATTTTTTTTAACCCAGCGTGTTGTTGGTCTGTGGAACTCCCTGCCACAGGATGTAGTAATGGCATCTGGCCTGGCTGCCTTCACAAGGGGATTGGACAGGTTCCTGGAGGAAAAGTCCATCACAGGTTACAAACCATGATGGAGATGGGTAATCTCTAGGCTTAAAACCAGGGTACTTCAAGGGCCAGATGCAGGGGAGTGTTATCAGGAGACAAATATCTAGTCTCCTATGCTCCCAGACACATTTGGTGGGGCCACTGTGAGATACAGGAATATGGACTAGATGGGCCTTTGGCCTGATCCAGCATGGCTCTTCTTATGTTCTTATTTATTTATTTCTGCCCTTTTTGGATGGTGCAAACTTAATCAACCGGCACTTTTTTTTTTTTTTTGACAGCACAGGCTGTGGTGCGGGGGGGCTGCCCTCTCCACAGCGTCAGCTGTCAAAATCAGCTGGGTGGTGCTTTGTTTTCAGCCCCATGGCACAGTGGTTAAATGCCTCTACTGCAGGTAAAGCTGTGCTTATGACCTGGGTTCAATCCCAGGTATTGGGCTCATGGTTCACTCAGCCTTCCATCCTTCCGAGGTCGGTAAAATGAGTACCCAGATTGCTGGGGAGGTCAACGTGTAGCCTGCATACTGTAATTAAAAACTGTAAACCGCCAAGAGACTACTTGCAGTGGTATGGGGTGGTATATAAGCAGAACTCTTTGCTTTTTTTTTTTTTTTTTTGCTTCTATTGAAAATTCATTAATTATGAAACAAGATGAAACACAATGAGAAAGGAAAGGAAACTAAACAAAACTATGGAATGCCCTCCCGAGTGAGCTCTGCCTGGCACCAACATTGATGACATATAATAATCAATTAAAAACCTTCCTATTCCAGAAGTTTTTTAATTGACATAATATAAATTATGAATCCTGATGGCAATTTTAGTGTAATATTTTTATTATTGTATTAATTATTTATTGACTTATTTGGTGTTTTAAATTTTTTAATTCTTTTGATTTATAAGCTGCCCAGAGACCTTTGGGTAGTGGGTGGCATATAAGCTGTAAAAATAAATAAATAATAAAATAAAATAAAACACTATTTTTCTGCCCATCTCTGCCGTTGACTTGGATTCCTGCCTTGAACAGGGGGTTGGACTCAATGGCCCTTACAACTTCATTATTCTATGATTCCTAAGGCCAGATTTGCCCTATAGCAGTGGTTCCCAACCTGAGGATCAGGACCACTTTGGGGGTCAAACGACCATTTCACAGGGGTCGCCATGAGCCAGTGAAGAAAAAGGCACAAACACCTTGAGTCTGGAGGAGGGAGGGAGAGGAAGGGGGGAGAGTGAGTTACAGCTTGATAGGTTGGAGGGGATGTCAGTCAATAACACCGGAGGCTGCGATTGGCTGAGGGTGCCTGTAGAGGGAAGTTCTCTAGTCTATGGCACCTGTGGCAGTGGCCTGCCAAAGGGGGTTTGTGGCCTCTTCCAAGCAGGGCAAGGGGGCACCACAAAATGAGGAACTGTATTAAAGGGTCGCGACATTAGGAAGGTTGAGAACCACTGCCCTTCAGGCTGGAGGCCACCCATTGTACGAATCCAAAATCATCTTTCTATGAAGCTCTTTCTCTTAAACCTGCTTTTCATGGAAAAGAAGCTAGCCATTTTAAAAAAAAAATCCTGAAATGTCCTGCTACAGCGAGGACAGAACTATCTCTTCTTGAAGTACTTTCCTCAGTATCAGTCTAAATCAAACTCTTATGTCACTGAAAGTTACAAAAGCAGGTAGCTTCGCAAAGTCACCTTTTTATGCTGTCTTGGGTCAGTGAGCCTCCCAGCCCATATTCAGGATGGGTGGCAGGCAGACATTAAAATGGGCTGTTACATTCAGCTAGTTATTATCGTTATTCATAACGATAGCTTAATCATTACATTATTTCCTTAAGAATAATAAAATACCATATCATTACAAAGTCATAAAGATGTAATAAGAGTGTATTCTTAGGAAGATTTAAGTAGGAATCATATTTTTTTAAAAGTTGTAATAGCTGCATAATTAAAATTATAGAATCATGTGTGGTAATTAAAGCACAGAGTCACCTCAATAAGCAAAGGGTGGATTCTGATACTCAAGGTGCCCCATACATTGTTACTCAGAAGTAAGCATGTCCCGTTGAACTAACAGGACGGCGACTCCACAGTGAGGAAAATGCAAGGTAATTCGCATGATCTCATGGGAAGTCGCACTGTGGCATTTGGACCACTTCCACATAAATGGCCACAGAGGAGCAGAGCATTTTATTTGTTTGTTCATTTGCTTAAGCATATGTTTCATCCATTTAGTGGACAAGCCACTACTCTTGGTAGAATATACAAACTGAATTTAAGAATCATAGAATCACAGAGTTGGAAGAGACCTCAAGGGCCATCCAGTCTAACCCCCTGCCATGCAGGAACCCCATCACAGTATTTCTGACAGGTGGCCATCCAGCCTCTGCTTAAAAACCTCCAAATAAGTAGACCCCACCACCCTCCATGGCAGCATATTCCACTGTTGAACAGCTCTAACCATCATGAAGTTCTTTCCTAATGTTCAAATGGAATCTCTGTTCCTGTACTTTGAAACCATTGCCCTGACTCCTGAGTCCTAGTCTCTGAAGCCATGGAAAACATGCCTGTTCCCTCTTCAATATGACATCCTTTCAAATATTTAAACATAGCTATCATATCCCCTCTCAGTCCTCTTTTTGAAAGGCTAAACATTCCCAGTTCCCTAAGCCGTTCCTCATAAGACATTTCCTCCAGACCCTCAACCATCCTGGTAGCCCTCCTCTGCACCCGCTCTAGGTTGTCAACATCCTTTTTAAATTGAGGCGCACAGAACTTGACACAGTACTCCAGAAGGGGTCTGACCAGAGCAGAATAGAGTGGTACTATCACTTCCCTTGATCTAGACACTATGCTTCTGTTGATGCAACCAAGAATTGCCTTGGCTTTCCTGGCTGCCGCATCACACTGCTGACTCATGTTCAATTCGTAGTCCACCAAGACTCCCAGATCCCTTTCGCAGGTACTATTTTCCACCCAGGTATCTCCCATCCTAAATCTGCGCAATTCATTCTTTTTACCTAGATGTAGCACCCTACATTAATTTTGTATATACAAAAGGAAGAATATACAAGCTGAATCCTAAAAATGAACTTACTGTATAAAAAAACAACCCTCTCATAAAACATCCAGTCTGGGAATCAGAATAGCGAACCAATCCCTCAAAGGGACTGCTTTAAGAAGGCTTTCTTTCCTCAGTCCTTCATCTTATCTTATCTTACCAGCTAGTACATCTTGGTAAACTGTGAAAAAGTAAAACTACTACTACTACTACTACTACTACTACTACTACTACTACTACTACTACTAATAATAATAATAATAATAATAATAATAATAATAATCATAATCATAATCATAATCATAATCATAATCATAATCATAATCATAATCATCATCATAATCATAATCATCATAATCATCATAATCATAATAATCATAATAAACTTTATTTTTATGCTGCCTTTCTCCCCAAAGTGTGAGAGTAAGGTTCAAGTTTTGAGTTTATCTTCAATTCTTCATTCTGACCTCTGCCTTATAGATACCCTAAAACCATCATCTCTGCAAACTCTGTATCCTGAAAGCATCATTTCTATATTTCTGCAAAGAACCCCCATCTCTGCAGACATGGGTTTCAAAACTGAATGGCAACAGGATGTGTCCAAACCACAACAAGGGTATAGCAAATGTCAAACCGCATGCTAAGACACCTCAGATCTTAAAATATCTTGTTTGCACCTTTGTATCCAGCTTTTGAAACTTACTGTTAAGATAGAGAGAATGACCTTTAATCTTGCTAATGCAGATGGGAAAGTATCACTGATCTTTAAGTTTGGTTGCGTTAGGGAAAATGAACATATATGTAATGAAGTCACATGCTTTCCACTGCGGCAAAATGTAGCCAATCCTGAGTTTGTTCTTTATCTGTTTCTGTATGCTGAAGAGTATTTAAGACTGGACATTCCATACAGGAAGTTGTCCCTGCGTTCAGGCACCCCTTGTGCACAAGGTATTAGGAAAGGATCCTCTGGAAATAAAACTACATTCCCAGGAGTCCGGTTTGTCTGTTGTCCATTTTATAGTGATCCTCATTGAGGATCAGCCACATTCAAATGTGTGGTGACAAAAGGGACCCAATAAGCAAGAGATCTGCCCAAGGAGAATATGCCAAAAAGAAAAGTGGCTTGGGAGAGAGGCTTTGCACAAAGAGGTGAGTTCTGGTGCTGCTTGCATATTTTATGTACAGTCTTCTTATCCTCCCTCTTGAGTCAAGAAGTGAAAGGAAGGGTGCTTTGCCAAAAGATTGTGTGTGCATGTGCCTTTGACTGAACTTTCCTTTCTGATCATACACTTTGAACCAAAGCGAAAGGATTCTGTAGAGATGACTACACACGACGCATTGGTGGGTTCAAGCATGCTCTCAGGGTCCAGTGCACTCCTTGGAGCTGGGAGCTGGCTGGACTGAGGCTTTTATTAGGTGTGACAAACAACACCCCAAACATCACAATGAGAGGGGTGAGAGAGAGACCTGCAGCTCATCACATAAACAATGGATGCATCTGGGAATCATTACTAGTAGAGGAAAGGGCTCTGGTCATGTATGCTTCCAGATATCTCTCCTAATCTCTTGGTGCCGGGCCCTGTTATTTTGCCCTGCAGCTTCCTGAGTCACCCTGCTGGTCTTGGCTTGCTCTCGGGGTCATCTGGAGGCCTGGCTTTCCACACTGTGGCCTGCCCTTCTTGTGGGTGACTTCAGTCCCTGGGCTATTTGGCTTGCTCCAGTGCTTTGCCAGGGTTTTGGGAGGCTGAATTCTCAATGTGGCTCCTCTACAGGATTTATAGGGCTGATTCACATTTCCCATTGTGTCGCATGATCTTCCTTTTCTTAGTGTTTGTCCCACTTGGTGGTGGGGTCCGCTATTCTTGTTTTGGCCTTACACTTAGTACAGTCATAGGCTAGGTCCAGCTGATTCCGAGACAACTTCGTGTCATTCTCAAGGGTGTTTATCCAGCCCTGTTTTGGACTACTCCTGGTCGGCATCTGCTGACCTCTAGGGTGAGACCCCTCTTGGCCAGAGTTTCCTCATCAGCATGCAGGACATGTCTAAACCAATGCAGTCGGGCTTTGCACATCTTGTCAGCAATTGGTGCAATGCCGTATTTTGCTTGGATGTCATCATTGCTCACATGATCCTTTTGTGTGAGACCAGAGGTCCATCGCAGCATCTTTGTCTCCATGACACCAACACAACATTCAGTTTCTTTAATTGCCTGTCAGCATTCTGCACCATATAATACAACAGGTCATACAATGGAACAATACATCTTGGACTTTAAATGGTCACTGATCTTTTTGTCGCACACAACACTTGATGTTGTACACCATTTTAGTCAGGCACTGTGTCATGTGATGAATGGGGGGGAGGTAAATCAGCCCCTGCAAAACCAATAGTATTTCTTGTATTCCCCCCCCCCCAATGGGCAATCAGGCTCAAAGGAGGCATAGGATTGATCTATAGATCCAGCACTCAAATTGTGTGAGATAACCTGACATACAGTATATCCATCCCTTCCAGCATATACCCAAGCATAAAGCTTAGAAAAGTAATGTTTTAGATTACAACTCGTTGAATCCCAAGCCAGAGTATCTGGTGGCAATCTTAGATGGAGGATTCAGGGAAATGTAGTCCAAAATCACCTTTCTATGTTATGTAATATGGAATGCATGATACTCTATTAAAACATATGCAGTTGTCTGTGTCTGTGTGCAGGTTGTGAATATGCAGTTCATATCATGGTTGCTTGATTGGTTGCTCAGTGCATTCCAGGACTGTTCCACAACAAGTCTGCAGAGATGCTTCATGCATATTCAACCTCGAGCGGTTACAAAGGAGGGCAACCAGGATGGTTGAAGTTCTGGCAGAAATGTCTTACGAGGAGCGGCTTAGGGAACTGGGAATGTTTAGCCTTTCAAAAAGAAGGATGAGGGGAGATATGATAGCAAGTAGAGATGGGCACGAATCAAAAAAATGGTGTTTCGGTTTTTCGTTTGTCGTTGGGAGGTCTGTTTCAGTTCATTTCTGTTTGTCAAGAATTTTTGGAAAAATTTCGTTACCGTTTTTTGTTTTTTCGTTTGTCATTTCTACCCGCTTTTTGCGCGATTTTTAAAGCATTTCCATGCGCAGGCATCCCCCAATGCCCCAGACCAGAGGGAAAACACTAAAAAAAAAAGATGCTGGCAGAGACACAGTATAGACTAGGTACGCAGGGAGGCTGCAAATGCAGCGGCGGGCGTTGCCCAGGGTGCAAGGCAGCCGCAGAGTGACTGCACTGCGGGGCAAGGGAGGGTATTCACTGAGAGGTACGCAGCACGCACGCACACAGGGAGGCTGCAGGACTGAAGCTAGAGACGCAGAGACAGTAGTCCCACCCTAACTCCCACCAGAGACGGCAAGGAGGACGGGGGCTGCCAGAGCTTTTTATGCCCTCTGTGGCTGCCAGACCTGCCCGCCCAGTCTGAAACCTGGGCATGCTATTGGTTGAACATGATCCCATCACATGGCTTGCCTCCATTTTGTGGCTGGTGGCGACATCCATTTTAAAGGGAAAAGAAAAATACCTTGCGATGGGAGAAGACAAAAACAAATGTTTTAAGAACCCCAACCCCCTGGTGGATATTATCAGACAATATAAATAATTATCGCTGCATTTTTACGGATGTCCAAGGTGTTTTTTAACATTTAAAACAGTTGTTTTCATTGTGCGTCGCCATTAACGGAAACAAAATGTAACGACCACAATTTTCGTGGTTCTGTTCGTTTCATTTCATTTTCATCACAATTTTCATTTGTTGTTTCGTTACGTAACGGAAATGACAAACGGTAACGGAAACGAAAAAATGTTCGTTCCGTGCCCATCTCTAATAGCAAGGTTTAAATATTTGAAAGGATGTCATATTGAAGAGGGAACAGGTTTGTTTTCCATGGCTTCAGAGACTAGGACTCAGGGCAGTGGTTTCAAACTACAGGAAAAGAGATTCCATTTGAACATTAGGAAGAACTTCATGACAGTTAGAGCTGTTCGGCAATGGAATATGCTGCCACAAAGGGTGGTGGAGTCTCCTTCTTTGGAGGTTTTTAAGCAGAGGCTGGATGGCCACCTGTCAGAAATACTGTGATGGGGGTTCCTGCATGGCAGGGGGTTGGACTGGATGGCCCTTGAGGTCTCTTCCAAGTCTGTGATTCTATGATTCTATTACTCTACCTCCATTTCTTTGACTACTTCTGCAGCTTCATGCTATGCATGCACAGCTGCAGAACAGGATTTCAGCCTGTCATAAGAGTAGCTTCCTGTCAAGAATATAGGTTAGATATCAGGACAATCAATTCCTGAGACACAGTGGTTTCTTTTAGAACAATCCATAATTCTCAGTGGACATGATTCTTGTTCCTTTCATTCATCCTTATGTATGTGAAATATTGGTTAAGCCCAAAGGGATGGATCTAAGGAAGAGCAGGGCTGTGAATAAGAGATTTGAATCAGAAAGTGCAGGATAGCTGAAGAGGCCAGAGCTGCTTTTGCCATTTAAATTGCTAGAGCTCTTGCCTGTTTGTGCTAGGGTTTATAGATTTTGCATGTAGAGCAGATGTTACAGGTACCCAATCAAGTTGAAGAAGACACCTTGGATTGTTGAGTTCTGAATTTGAATTCAAAAGGGCGCTTGGACTTTGCAAGTCATTCTACAGCTTCTGTACTGGTACTGTTGCCAAGGATGCTGTTGTTTTCTTGGGTGTACAAACTGTAGCATTGTGTTGTTATCATTGCCGAAGTTGTCCGTTGCATAACTATGAAGCGGAAGAGGCTCATTTGGTGAAATTGTCATTGTTGGGTTCATCAATAGACATCTAAGTAACAGGGATGGGGACTCAAGGCATGGGACTCCCTGTCACTTTGTGCTTAAGTCACACTAGTGACTTGACTTGGATTCAGTTCAGGGTCTGTTGATTTTTTTCAATGACTGTAACTCAACCTGTGACTGGACCCCACTCACTCCTCTTTTGTGGGGGAAAAGCTTATTTTTAATAGGGAGTCTGATTTGGAGCTTGGGAGTCAGGACTTGGTACCAAAGACTTGGACTTGGGACTTGGACCCCAAGACTTAACAAGTAAAATAAAAAGCCTGATGAAGGACTCGGGACAATGGTCTCAAACTTCAGGAAAAGAGATTCCATTTGAATGTTAGGAAGAACTTCCTGATGTTTAGAGCTGTTCAGCAGTGGAATATTCTGCCACAGAGGGTGGTGGAGCCTCCATCTTTGGAGGTTTTTAAGAAAAGGCTGGACAGCCATCTGTCGGAAATACTGTGATGGGGGTTCCTGTATGGCAGGGGGTTGGACTGGATGGCCCTTGAGGTCTCTTCCAACTCTATGATTCTATGATTCTATGAAGCTTTTCGTGCAAGCTATACTTGTAAAAGTCCCCAACTCCATAAACCTATGAGAGGTACTAGACAACCCTGTTATCTTTCCCCCCTGGTCACTGTAGGTGTTCCCAATGCACTTAGAGGAGACTGTGTGAGACTTCCTCTCTAAGGAAAAAGTGGTGGGCAAAGTGACCAAGTTCAAGAGTGATTACAATTGCTCTGATTGCTCCTTGTGCTGCATCTGAGAAATCTCATTGGCGTTAATGACGTCTTGACAGGCCTTCTAGCTGTCATAAAACAGACTGGTGCAATGCAAATTCAACAGACAATCAGCAGTCCTCCTGACCTTGTTAAAACTTCTCCCTGTCTAACTGTGCTTCATCTCTCTCTTTATTTCCCAGTTGCCCACCTACCCCTTTCCCTCTTTGCTCTCTCTCTCTCTCTCTCTCTCTCTCTCTCTCTCTCTCTCTCTCTCTCTCTCTCTCTCTTCCTAGTTTTAAAGTTAAGCTTGTAAAGTTCAGGGTGAGAACCCCTCCCTCGATCAATTATAATTCCTTCTAAGATGCATCCGACCATTTTTATTAGGATCAATAATATTCTGCCACTCCCTTGTGTATTGCTACAGGTCACCAAAGAAAAATGCCCACCAGCAAGCCTCTGTTGTGGGAGATACATCATAATTAATTCACTGGTCACTCTGATTGATGATATTCAGGGCTCAGCCCGAGGAATGAGTAAGGAATAAGAGCTCTGGTGGCCCCCAAACAATCTATGTTCAGTCTCCATGTCCACCTTGGTCTGTGGGAAGACGAAGAGGAAATAATGTCAAGGGACTTTTGGTTAAAAACCTGTAGGGAAGAGATGAGAAAATAAAAGTTTTAAAGCACCAGCTCTCCCCGAAATGACAGAAAATCGAGTCCACTGTCTGCATTTTTCCCTCCTAGTAATCTCCATGTATGAAAACAAAGGTTTATCATCATGCGCAATACAAACTTCATGGACTGCTCAAGAGACTGCTGTAGAGATTGATAAGCTCCCTTGCATATGCATTGGAATCATCTCTCTGTGTAGAGGACTACAGATTTGTGGGTTTGGATTACAGCTTCCAGAATTTCCCAGGCAACGTGTCTTCTAATTGTGCTTCCCAGCCTTGGGTCCCCAGATGTTTTTCCACTACCACACCCAAAAATCCTGGCTAGGACAGCTAGTAGTGAAGGTTTCTGGGAGATCTAGTCCAAGACCATCAAGGGACCCAAGGTTGAGAACCATTGCTCTACAGATCAATGAATCCATTTACCAGCTTCCTGACTGATAGATATGAAAGCAGGCTGGTCACCTACATTCAGCTCTGTGTCACTCTGTCATTGGCATAAGACACACACTAATATATGTCAGAAAGGACAGTCAATTGTGTCAGGCCTGGTAGCCCCCTTTCCTGAAATATCCATCAAGAGACATGTTCAGAGATACCTGCTTCTTGGGAGGAAAGCAATGGCAAACCTAGATAGCATCCTAAAGAGCAGAGAAATCACCTTGCCAACTAAGGTCAGGATTAGAGATGGGCACGACTTAGCGGTATTCCCGTTTCCGTTTCCGTTACTCGGTTCCGTTACTCTACGGAAACGGAAACGGGAATTACTCCGCCAGACTTCGAGCTCGAACCGACGAACGAACAATTTGGTCTGATTTGTCGTGCTCGTTACATGTATCGCGCGATCGCGCGCGATGCCAAGCGGCACAGAAAAAAAGTTTTTAAAAGTTAAAAAGCCCGGTTCCCGGCCAAAAAGCAGGTGGAAATATGCCTGCCGTGCCTCAGGGCACCTACCAGAGGGGTGGTTTCTCCTCTCCTCCTCTGTCCTCCATTGATTTTATTTTATTTTATTTTATTTACACCTGCGCAGTGCGCAATGATGGGCTGGCCCAGTGGCCTGGCCAGCCATGTGGGAGGGGACGACCATGCAAATTTTTGGAGCCATCCCACCAATCGCATGGCCACTTGGCCATGGAGACTTCTGGGATGTGCCAAAAAGCCCCCTAAAACCTGCCCTAGCCCCCTAACCCCCTAACCCTAATCCTAGACTCCTTACCCATACGTCAAAGACTGTCTTCTTAGTGGGTCAGAGAGGCACCCAGAGGTGCAACCCAATAGCCCACCGTAACCTTACCCGTCACTAGCCTAACCCTAGCCCTTGCACTAACCCACCTTAACCCATAGCCAGATCTACTTGCATTGCGCTACACGCAAGTACGATTCCCTTCTTTGTGGGACATGGCAGGTGCGACCCAGTCATTCTGGATGGAGGGTCATACCAGGGGACTGGTCTCACTGTCTGCAAATGGTATGCATATCCATATGGCTATGCATGCCATTTTGCAGCAGCAGGTGAGGAGGGGAGACCCCCATGTTGAGGGGTCTCTTGGAGCCTGCTGCTGCCCCTTCCTAGTGGGTGAGGATAGGAGGCACCCACGGGTGCCTCCAGGAGCCCACTTTCCCTTTATAGCGGGCCAGAGGAGGCACCCACCCCACAGAGGTGCCTCCAGGAGCCCGCTACCCCCCAAAAAAACCAGTATAACGACAACGAAAAAAACGAAAAAACGAACCGACTAATTTTTGCGGTTTTTCGCGAAAAACGGAAACGAGCCGACACGGGCTGCCTCCGACACACGACAACTCGAAAACGTCATTTTCCCTAGTCGTGCCCACCTCTAGTCAGGATAGGCAAAGCTATGGTTTTTCCAGTAGTGATGTATGGAAGTGAGAGCTGGACTACAAAGAAGGCTGATTGCCACAGAATTGATGCTTTTGAGCTGTGGTGCTGGAGGAGAGTCTTGAGAGTCCCCTGGACTGCAAGGAGATCAAACCTATTCATCCTAAAAGAAACCAACCCCGAATGTTCACTGAGAGGACAGATTTTGAAGCTGAGACTCCAGTACTTTGACCACCTCATGAGGAGAGGGACTCCTTGGAAAAGTCTCTGATGTTGGGAAAGACTGAAGGCAAAAGGAAAAGAGGACGGCAGAGAATGAGATGGTTGGACGGTGTCATCAATGCTACCAATATGAATGTGACAAAACTCCGGGAGGCAGTGGAAGATAGGAAGGCCTGGCGAGCTCTGGTCTATGGGGTCACGAAGAGTCGGACACGACTGAATGACTGAACAACAACAGCAACTTGCTACTCACTAAAAGCTTCCTTGGGCAAATTCAGGGTGCATACAGTGGTGGAGCTACAGGCCATGCAGCCCACAAGTGCCCTCCTGCATCCTCTGCAGCGGATGCGGCACAGCCTGCAAACGCCCACCTGCAGTGCTGGTGGCAGAAGTGGAGGCCATGTGACCCGCGAGTGCCCACCCACATCATCGTGCAGCTCACAAGCCCCTGCCCACCTGCACCACCATGACAGGATTCGCCAAGGTGCTGGTGGTGGGGGTCGTCGAGTCACCTCTGCTGCCCAGGTGCCGGTGCTGGTGCTGGACGGGGAGGCAAACCTGTCTTGCCAGGCAGAGGGGCACCTGAGGACTGCTGTTTCTTCCTCTGCTGCCTCCTTCTGCTGGTGGCTCAATCTGTCCCTGGAACAGCTTCTCCAGGCACAGTCTGCCAGCACTGGCAGGGCGCCTACCCTGCGCTGCAGCAAGCATAACAAGGAGGTAGAAGAGATGGCTCGGGCAGCATGAAGGAAGGACAGGTGATGCAACACCACCTCTTTCACCCCTGGCACCCCACCACCCCTGCCACTGCTACTGTTGCTGTCACCCTCAGATTAGAATGTTCGCTCTTATCCGTGGATTTCGCTATCCATGGGGCGGCCAGAACCAGTTCCCCATGGAAACGAGGGTCCTACTGTATTTAAATTGCACTGAAAGGAATATTTGTTTTAAGTTGGTTCTGTGTGCACCACCTTCAAGCTGTGGAAGAAAACTGGGATAGTCTTTAAATGAAATGAAATGAAATGAAATGAAATAAATCAAACAGATTGTCGATGTTACCAGAGGAGAGAAAGAAGATATTCGAAACAAATTCCATGCTTCCAAAGAAGGAAGAACATGCGAAACCAGTATGTCCATACAAATTTATTAACACATTGAGTCTCAGCCATTTTAGGGTTTTATGAACAGTGATTCTTTGCTGGAGAAAAGACTCAAGGATTCAATAGTCCCAATTTTTGACACTGGTTCTGGTGCTCAAGGATATTTCAGAGAGTTTATGTTTTTTTTCCAGATACTTTTAGTATCTCTTCCATGCAAATGTCAGTCCTTTTGTAGAAGCTAGCACAGAAGAAATATTTCTTTGTTTGTCTGTTTTATGCTGATTAGATCCTCTATCTTTTCTCCAGCAAAACCCAACGGATACTTAAATTCCATTTTAACTGGATGGCCTGGCATTCTTCCAATACAGCTGGCCACATTTCTCTTGAATGTTGTAGCTGCTGACCTCAGATATCCTCGTTTTTAATTAGACAAGCCCTCT
Organism: Phrynocephalus versicolor; assembly: GCA_023846285.1. Classification (NCBI taxonomy): domain Eukaryota; kingdom Metazoa; phylum Chordata; class Lepidosauria; order Squamata; family Agamidae; genus Phrynocephalus; species Phrynocephalus versicolor. The sequence goes on from JAHTLZ010000230.1 coordinate 77,356, forward strand.
GTTTATTCAAAGCCCTGCCTGGCTAAACTAGGATATATGATCTTTTAACACCATACTCAGAAAGAGACATATAACAAGATGCATCTCTTACTGCATAACTCCAGCAAAAGGAAGCCCCGTAGAAATTGACTGGGCTTTTGAATTTAAATGACCAATTTGGTCAATGGATCAATTTCACAAGGATGAGAAGAGTGAATGCAGATGAAAGCTCTTTTAAACCCTATTTAAGGCTGCAAGATGCTATTTGTTCACAGTTGTTTCACTCGACCCTCTTTCTAATATTTCATCTATATTCATTTTTATAGCTTTCGGAACTGCAGATGTCACCTGCGCCGGGGGGGGGGGCGGCGGCAAGGGAAGAGAAGGGATAGATGGTACATTAAAGAAATGGTAGAACACGAATTAAATGGACAAAAGGCAGAAGAGCAGGGATAGATGGCACTTTCTATGAAGTAAGAAGGTTGCAGCCAAGAATCTTCTATCACCATCCGAAGGCTTGTTATGTGCTAATGCTTTCCCTGCAAAAACATCCCTTCTGTACACAGTCCACGTGACACCTGAACTTCCGACAAAATTGCTGTGGCTGTACAATCATGGGACAGCAAAGGGAGCCATAATTCTATAACAACAGAGCAGACAGATTACATGCAAAATATTCCACATTCAGTTTAGAGCCGTGGTTTTCAACCTGTGGGTCGCCAGTTGCTCCTGGACTGCAACTCCCAGAAATCTTCATCACTAGCTGAGCTGGCCAGGATTTCTGGGAGTTGCAGTCCAGCAACATCTGAGGATCCACAGGTTGAGAACCACTGATTTAGAACATCCTGTTAGATTTTGGAAATAACAAGCCACAAATAACAACCTGCAAGTAATTCATATCTTTTTCCATAATTCTATAACAACAGAGCAGACGTGTGCCTTCACAGGCCCAGGAGGGTACAAGTCAGCTTTAGTCTGAACAATAGTCTGAGGCTTCCATGAAGACATGACACTTATTTGGGGAATATGGTTCAGTACCATGGATAGCTCGTGAAAGTTTAAACTAAAATCTGCAGTGGATGACCCACTTTCTCTGTGAATCAGAGTCACCCAGTCTCTGCTTTCAAGAGAGATAAGAGTGACCTGGAAAAATTCAGAAAATAAACTGCATCCAAGAGTATTGAAGGAAGTGGCTGAAGAACTGTCATAAACATGGTCTATTATTTCATGAAATGGAGGAGGGCTGATGTCCCTATGTTTGAAAAGGTCAAAAATAAAGAAACAACTACCCACTAGTAAGCCTGGCATCAACTGTAGTAAAAATTCTGGGGCAGATTATAAAGTGATCACTTTGCAAGAACCTTAAAATAATGCAGTAATAACTAGAAGCCAATATGGATTTGTCAAGGACAAATCCTGCCAGATCTTATCTCATTTTTTAAATTGAGCAACCTCTCTGGTAGATAGTGGGAATGCTATAGATGTACTATATCTTGACTTCAGCAAAGCCCCATAATATTATGATTAGCAAATTAACTGGGTGTGCACTGGTCGGAACTGTCAGATTTATAGATTTATAGCTGGTTATGGAATCGTACTCAGAGAGTGCTTACGAATGGATTCTTCTCAAACGGGGAACTCATAACAAATGGGGGACCACAAGGCATGGTGCTCTTCAACATTTTTATTAATGATGTCAATCAGGGATGCAGGGAATGCTTATCAAATTTTCAGATGACACAACATTGAGTGGAATTGCTAATACCTTAGAAGACAGAAACAACAATCAAAAATATCTTGATAGGTCCAAGCGGCTAAATTCAACAGCATGAAATTTAATAGGGATAAGTTTGAAGTTCTACACCAAATTCAAAGTTCAAAGTTCTACACCAAATGCACAGTTACAGGATGGGAGATACCTGGCTCAGTAATGCTACCAGTTAGAAGAATATTGAAATGACTGTCGATTATAGACCACAAGCTGAATATGAGCAGAGAGTGAATTCAGCTGCACAAGAGCAAAATGCTATTGAAAGCATTAAAATATAATTATTTTATTTATATTTATTTTTGCATTAGTATACCGCTCCCATTTCCCAAAGGAACTCTGGGCGGTTCACACAATATAGTCTCTAAAACCCATTAATTATTAATTCTCCTCTAGTCCATAATATTTTAGGCCTCGTCTTGAGTATTGTGCCCAGTTCTGGATACTGTACTTTAAGAAGAATGCCAACAAATTGCAACAAGTCCAGAGAAGGTCAGCAAAGACTTGAAACCAAGCCCTATAAGAAAAGATTGAAAGAACTGGGCATGTTTAGCCTTAAGAAAAGAAGGCTGAGGGGTGATGTGATAGCTCACTCAGAGGTAGCCACTTTTCTAATATTTGAAGGGATGTGATACAGTGGAGAGGCAGGATCTATTCAGGACATGGAATAATCAGCTCAAGTTATATGACACCAGATTTCAGTGGAAGATCAAGAAAAGCATCCTAAGCTGTTAGAGCAGTATGGAATCAATTACCTTGTGAGGCTTCAAGCACTCTAAAGCTGGAGGCATTCAAGAAAAAAAAAATGGGCAGCAACCCATTAGATCTATAGTACTTTGATTTTGATTCCTCCACTGAAACAGTGGCGGGACACAGTAGCCTTATAAGCCCCTACCAGCTCCATTATTCAATGATTCTATGACTGCTTCATATAGCAGTTTTCAAAATTAGGGATGGGCACAAAATGGAAAAAACAATGTGTTTTGTTTCATTTCTTTCCCCTGTAATTCATTTCATTATGTTAGAAACAATTTTTTAAAAAAATTGTACAAAATGAAACTGTAGCAAGCTGATTTGTTACTCTATAAAACAGGTCCCTTGGGTCCTAGAGGCACCCAGAGGAGCTGTTTTACAGAGAAATGAATCAGTTTGTTTTAAACAGAACAAAAAACCCACTGTTTCATTTCATTACTAACGAAAAGCTGCTTCCCCGTTTCATTTTGTTCTATTTTGTTTCGTTAGCTAACGAAATGACAAAACAGTGTTTCATTTTTCATTCGTGCCCATCCCTACTCAAAACTAACATTCTTGATATCTCTATTTTAACTTTCCTTATCCTGCTACTCATTCTTTCTCTTACCGTTCTAGCTTCCAGGTATTAGTGTTACCCATCTGTAGGAACTGAGCATGAGTTTTGAATCAAGCCTGTTCTACAACATACTGAGCCTTCTGGTTAATTCAAGCCGGTGTATTCCTATAATGGCAGGAGACTGATTGTGTATTGATCACATGAATCAGCCCTAAACGTGGAGAAAATTGAAGCGTTATTGCCAAGCCTTAGAAGCCAGTTCACAGTCCCTCAGGGGGTCATAACCCTTGACTGAGAGACCAGTGGCCACGTTAATGGAATATGCTGTGTTTCTGCTCTCATTCCAACCCTAGTCTCACACAAGAGACCCATAAATGTGATTATCACTTCAGATCTCCTCAAGGCCTGTGGAAAATTAATTAGAGGTCTTAATTTAGACTTCTGCAGACACATTTCTACACAACCGCACAGTGAGGAAGGTAGGTTAGCAGTGAACGCAACATGATTAAAAACATTGACCATATAAATCACAAGGATAGCTGTCGCTAGATGCTGGTCTACACAATCCATTTTTGTTCCACACGAATAATCCGGATCCTTCCTGGGTATCTGCTCATAAGGGGGAAGAAAGAAAGAGAACAGAGCAAGCAGTCAAGGATACAGCCCAAAAGCTTTAATATACAGCAGGCTGCAAATGAAAGATTTAGCTGTAAATTGTCCACCTTTATTGGTGACAGACCTGTGCCCAGTTTACCTCAGGTGGCAGCAATTACCAACTTCCACTTTAAGAGCCTTGGCTTGAGATTTTTCCAAACAGCCGATGAATAGGTGTGGGCCTTTTTGTACTACGCACCTTTGAATTTTGATTTATATGCAAAGAGAAACCGCTGAGAGCATCTTTACTTTTGGGTGGAATTGGATGGGGATATTAGGGATTGTTCGCCACTTCCCAGGGAATCGATCCTGCCATGTTAGAAGCTGTGAACCATTTCTCTCAAAATGGCTGACAAGCATAGCCTGCCATTCGGTTCTTCATCCCTCCTACCACAGGTTCAGTCATCTAAGCCAGTGTTTAAGACAACTGTGCATCCTCAGATAGTCTTGGACTAAAATAATCCTAAGCCGAATGGCAGCCATAAGAACATAAGAACATAAGAACAGCCTTGCTGGAAGAGTCCACAGCCCATCCAGTCCAGCATTCTGTCTCACACAGCGGCTCACCATTTGCTTCAGGGTATTCCCAAGCAGATGTCTTCACCTGCTTGCAATTTCCTGCAAATGGCATTGAGAGATATCCTGCCCCTCTCTCCTACCCAGAGGTTGTCCTTAGGCATCCATAATGATAGTCATGGATACCCTTGTTCTCCACAAACTTGTCTAATCCTTTCTTAAAGCTGTCAAGGCTGACAGCTGTCACCACTTCTTCTGGTAAGGAGTTCCACAGACCAGTGATCCTGAAAATGTACGTTCTCTTATTTGTTTGAGATCTAGCAACCAAACGTTTCATGGAGTGCCCCCTAATTCTAGTGTTGTGCAATAGGGAAAACAGCTTTTCCTTTTCTACTTTGTCCACACCGTGTATGATTTTATAAACTTCAATCAGGTCACCTCTGAGACACCGTCATTCAAGAGTGAAGAGGCCCAGCTGTTGCAGCCTCAGATGGTAAGGAAGCTGTTCCAGACCCCTAATCATTCTGGTTGCCCTCCTCTGCCCTTTTTCCATTTCCATAATATCATTTTGGAGGTATGGTGACCAGAACTGTGCCCAGTACTCCAGATGGGGGCTCACCATAGATTTATAAGAGGCAAAATGACACTTGCTGACTTATTTTCTATACCCTTCCTAATGATCAATAGCAGTGAGTTTGCTTTTTTCACTGCTGGAAACAACCTTGGGTCCCCAGATGTTCTTGGACTTAAAATTATTTTAAGCAGATTGGCAATCATGGAGGGCAAGAGACAGGAGCAAAACACAGAGGGCTATATCCTATTGGGCTTAGACTGAGTATCACATTTTACTGGTACAGTACAGTATAGCAGAGTACAGTACAGTACTGTATGTATGTATGTATGTATGTATGTATGTATGTATGTATGTATGTACGTACGTACGTACAGTGGACCCTTGTATAACAAACAGTTTGTATAACATAAAATCTGTACAACATAAAAAATTCCGGAGATAGGGGAAATTTGCTTAACATAATTGCCTGTGGGGAGAATCCGTACAACATAAAAATGGGATTACTCCATTTTCAATGCATTACTATGGGAATTTGTATAAAGGAAAATTTGCTTAACATAATTTCATTTGGAATGAATTAAATCCTTTATACAAGGTACCACTTCATTTATTTATTTATTTATTTATTTATTTATTTATTTATTTTGAATATTTTTACCCCACCTTTTTGCCTTGTATCTTTTCCTTCACACATAGAGCTTATGCATAAGGGACTCTTGCATATTCATTTGCAGCGAAGTACGTGACACCTACTTGTTCACAAGGTTCAAAGTTTGCTTTCTTGGTGTTCATCATCTGAGTGGCTGGCCTCAAGAGGACACCAACTATGTTGAGCATCCTCTGGTTGGCACTGCCCATGGGAATGGCACAGGGCACTTTTTTGCAAGTATACTGTGAATAGAGATGGGCACAAATCGAAAAAATGACATTTCATTTCATTAAGGAGTTTGTTTTGTTTTGTTTTGTTTCGTTACTTGCAGATTATCATGGGGAAAAAATCATTTCATTGTTTCGTTGTTTTGTTAATTTGTTATTTGCTTTTCCCCCAGCACCCACTGCGCGGCCCCTTGGGCCCGGTTGCAGCTGGGGGGGGTGCCTATGAATGGGTGTGGGAAGAATAAAGAGGGGGAGCGGCGTCGGAGCCACGCTGCTCTGGCTGCCTAAGCATGGCCTCCTTATCTCCCCTCCTGATCGGCCCCGCGATAACGGGCCATGGGAGGGAGGCACAAGGGGGGCGGTTTTGAAGCCACACTGCTCTGGCCACCTAAACGCGGCCTGCTTATCTCTCCTCTCGGGGCTGGGCTGAGGCTTAAACCCACTGCATCCCTCGATGGCACCAACAAGGTGCGTGCTCCCTCCGTGCAGCTCTGCGCGAAAGGACCTCTGGACCACTACCAGATAGGAGACATCTCCGCCCCCTATTAACGAAATAAACCGAACCGAACCAATTTTTCTCGGTTCGGTTCGTTTTGTGTTAAATTTCCCCCTAGGGTCATTATTTGTTTCCATATGTAACAAAACGAATAATGAATAACAAAAGAAAAAAAAATCATTTCATGCCCATCTCTAACTGTGAGTCAAAACCCAACCCTTCCTGATCATCATTTTTGTTCATTATATCTGGAGCTTAGAAATTGAAACTGTAAGGGAATATTCCCAGTTTTTCATCCGCAAGTGAATGCCTGCATCCCTTGGCTGGAAAAAGAAGATCCTCCTTTTTTTTTTTAATGCATGCGGGTGGAAAGAATGCTAATTACACCCCTTGTTCTTAACCATTTTAGCTGTGTCAAACTGGCAAGACCCTTCATAAGGGAATGTTAAAACACAGTAAGACTCCCAGTCTCCTGTTGTGAGACAAGAAGCTCTTCCAGCCACCCCACCCCACCCCTGAAATCCTTTGTGATTTGTGAAAAACGTTTCCAAAACTTTTCACCTTTGAAAAATAAAGGGCATCCACCCTCAAACTACACACCTGCCAAGCAAGCCTAGCTGATTGTCAAGAAAGGTGCAACCAACCCACATGGTTTTCAAATTCTTCAACAAGGAAGTGGTATCCTAGTATGGGGGAAAGTCACACAATGCATGCCATTTGCAAATTGCTTCGAATCCCAAATAATTCAGAGCAAACACAAGGCAATCAGGGCTGATGACATCATTTGCACTCCCCAGTGCAGATCGGCTGACAGAATTTCAAAAGTATTGATTTCAGCAATCAGTAACATTTCATGTCATACTGTAGTTAAGAGTTTTAACAGTTTTTAACTGTTGATGTTTTAATGTTTCTAATTGTTTTGATTGGTATTTTAATTTTAAATTGTAAACCTCCCAGAGACCTTTGGGTGGTGGGAGATATATCAGTTGGAAAATAAATAAATAAATAAATAAATAAATAAATAAATAAATAAATAAATAAATAAATAAATAAATAAATAAAGTGTATACACACATGCCAAAATGGCTATTTCTCTCTTTCTTTATTTCTCTCTTTCTTTTCTACTGTTCTATAGAGAACGTGCTGTAATTTGTGCAGCCATGAACTGCCCTCTTCCTGAAGCTCTCCTTGGAAGGCGAGAGACTATTGATTTGAATTTGTAATATTTAATGTACTGTGGGAGTTTCAAAGGGAAGCGTCAGGGCTTCAAGAAGATAAATTGGCCCAGTTGAAGGGGGGGAAATGTTTTTGATGAGTGTTTTAAATCTCTTGGGAAAATGGTGAATTGAAAGGTACTCTCAGCGGACGGCTGATACAGATTACCCACAAAGAGTTTACTTCAGTAGGTCACCAATTATGGCGAGACGATGGAGGCAGCTATTTAAACCCATGTCACAAGTCCACAGATTTAGCCATTCCGGTATCATTTCTCTCCCATAATGCAGTCTACTCTCAAATAATCACCTCAGATGATATAGCTGTTCATAGGGCTGCTTGATGCTCAATGAATGGGTGCTGAAGGATGCCATAGAATTGTTCTGTCCCCAGAGAACATGATTGAAAAGATTAGTATTGTGCATTTCTCAGGGCGCTTACGAGTAATTTGAAAACTTGACAATGAGATTTGAAAGATAGATTTAAAAAAAAAAAATCCCCAAATTTACACTTTTCCAATGGAAACTATGTTTCACCTTGAAAATAAGTGCATATAAATAAATAAATATATGTGCAGGAAGCAGAAGCATGGGGGGGAGTGGTTTTTATGTCAGGCTGTGCACCAATTCTGGACAGATTCCAGATTACTATCTGCATAGGCTGGATCAATCTGCATGAAGTCCAGTTTGAACTGGAATGACTATATTTTGCATTGGAGAAAAGAAAAGCAGATGAACGCAACAGGTTGTGTCCAAGACACAAATAGAAGCAGATGGGTCATAAACCACTTCAGATTTGGAACTCTTTCTTCTTCTTCTTCTTCTTCTTCTTCTTCTTCTTCTTCTTCTTCTTCTTCTTCTTCTTCTTCTTCTTCTTC
>JAHTLZ010000230.1:105564-120903 GCA_023846285.1 Phrynocephalus versicolor
GTATTTCTCTCTCTCTCTCTCTCTCTCTCTCTCTCTCTCTCTCTCTCTCTCTCTCTCTCTCTCTCTCTCTCTCTGTGTGTGTGTGTGTGTGTGTGTGTGTGTGTGTGTGTGTGTATTTGATAATGTTTCTGTTCTTATTTTTTGTTCTTATTGTTCTTACTTTTTGTTTAATTTATTGTTGTTCACCGCCTTGAGTTGCTTTCACAAGTGGGCAGTACAAAAATAATAAATAAACTAAACTAAACCACAGAGCACTGTTTGTATAAAATAATCTAAATAATGTTGGAGGCTATAGTCCAGTGATGGCGAACCTTTTAGAGACCGAGTGCCCAAACTGCAAATCAAAACCCACTATTTTTTTATTTTTATTTTTTTTGCAAAGTGCCAATACAGCAATCTAACCTATATACAGGTGGCTGTGAAGGGGCGATGTCGGGTGCCCACAGAAAGAGCTCTGAGTGCCATCTTTGGCACTCGTGCCATAGGTTCGCCAACACTGCTATAGGTAGATAAATGGCCCTGATATGCTTTTGTATTCTTTGTTCCTCCTTGTTTCTCTGAAGAGGTCACTTCCAGCTTCTGCTTCTCTTTTAGCTCAACTGATAGGCAGACTTGCATATATGGAAGGCAAGGAAGCGGTTATCTCTATAAATACATTTTGGAAAACCATTCTCAGGTAATATCCTACATCGATTTAAACAAAGAGCACCCCCTTTCACTTTTGCTTCACTAACAGTTTCAGGTATTATTTCTCTTCCTAAGTCAGATCTCAATCACACAAGAATGCAGGACGTAAAACGAAGGGTTCAAGTTAAGAGAGCCCATCTTTTTGCTGAATATCAAGAAAAACATCCTAACAGTTAGAGCAGTACGGCAGTGGAACCAATTACAGTGGACCCTTGTATAACAAACGGTTTGTATAACATAAATTTGTACAACATAAAAAAATTCCGGAGATAAGGGGGAAATTTGCTTAATATAATTGCCTATGGGGCAAATCTGTACAACATTGGGATCACTGTTTTCAATGCATTCCTATGGGAAATTTGTATAAAGGAAATTTTGCTTAACATAATTTCATTTGGAATGAATTAATTCCTTTATACAAGGTACCACTGTACCTCAAAAGGTGGTGACTACTCCAACACTGGAGGCATTCAAGAGAAATTTGGACAAGTACTTGAAATTTGGACAAGTATTCATTGATTTCTATTTCTGCATGGCATGGGGTGGGGGTGGGGGGTGGATTTTATGGTCTTATAGGCCTCTTCCAACGTCACTCTTCTGTAATTCTATGTTTTCAGGGTGGTATCTCAGAAAATTGTATGTTTCTCTAGGTGTCCAGGTGGGGAACATATCTCAGGGAAAATGATTGTGAAGAAGGATTTGCTTCCATACTTGTTTGTGAGGAAGCTCTACCTCAGTGGTTCTCAACCTGTGGGTTCCCAGATGTTCCTGGACTGCAACACCCAGAAATAGAGATGGGCACAAAACGAGTGATTTTTTTGTTTTCATTTTCGTTTTTTCGTTTTGTTACGTAACGAAACGAAAAATGAATTTTGACTCCAAAATGAAACGAAACGACCCGAAACACGAAAAATTTTGTCGACCGCTTCGTTTTCGTTATGGCAAATACATTGAATTGTGCTAAATGGTAACGAAACAACAATTTTTCATTTTTGTTTTCATTTTTTTGGTTCATTACGTAACGAAATGAAAATGAATTTTTTTTCAAAAAACCTCACGAAAACAGAAACGAACCGAAACGGACCCCTAAACGACCAAACGACAAACGAAACACCATTTTTTGAGTCGTGCCCATCTCTACCCAGAAATCCTGCTGGCCAGCTCAGCTAGTGATGAAGACGTCTGGGAGTTGCAGCCCAGGAACATCTGAGGACCCACAGGTTGAGAACCACTGGTCTATCTATTCCTAACTGGCAGCACAGTCCACTAGCACAGCACAAATGTGTGTGTGTGTGTGTGTGTGTGTGTGTGTGTGTGTGTGTGTGTGTGTGTGTGTGTGAGTATGGAACAACGTGTGCCAGTGCAGGCACCAGTCACCTGTCTCTCTAATTCCCCCTCCTCATTCCTAGGCACACTGTGGCATAGGGTTGAAGGCTGAAAGTGAAGCATCAACATCACAACTTCTGAAACTTCTTTTCCCACAAGCTCTAGTAGTACAAAGTAGTACAAAGTGCAGAGGAAACTTCCCCTGTCTCTGCCCCACCGCAATAGATCACTACCAGTTCACAGATTTATGCCCTGAAACTTCCTGGCAACCCTTCAAGTGACCTCCTCAGTTATATTGAAAAACACATAATAGGTAGACCATCCTTCAGGGAAAGCTTGCCTGAAGAGAAAGGTCTTTGCTTGTTTCCAGAAAGACAACAGAGATGAGGCAGTCCTGGCCTCTAGTGGGAGGGAGTTCCAGAGTCTGGGCGCAGCAGCCAAGAAGGCCCTTCATGGGTTCCTACAAGAAGGCAGGATGGAATGGCCCCTCCTGATGACCTTAACATCTGAGTCAGTTCATACTGTGAGATTCGATCTTTGAGGTAGCTAGGACCAGGTCATATAGTGCTTTATAGGTCAAGGACAGCACCTTGAATTGTGCCCGATAGCTCATTGGCAGCCAGTGGAGCTGTTTTAATAGGGGTGTAATGTGATTTCTGTACCCCACCCCAGTCAGAAGTATGGCTGCTGTATTTTGGACCCATTGAATTTAAAATAGATCGTCCTTAGGAAAAGAGCTTTTTGGAGAGCACCAATTTCCCAGTGTAGACAGGACCTCAGTTGCACAGTCAGGAACATGACCAGGCAGATGACCAAGCTTACACCAAAAGGGAAAAGAGGGAAAGAAAAAAAGAAAAGAAAAGAAAGTAAAAGAAACACTCATATGTGAAACCCAGGGTAAGTGGTCCTCAGTATCTTCCAGACAATTTTGCTATAAAATCTTAACTCCATTATCTATATAAGAACACAAGAGCCTTAGAATCGCTGCGTCGAGGCATCAATTAAATGGAGAGGTGCCACTCTTTTCATTATGTTAATGCTTTTGAAAAGAAAGGGGGAGGAAGACAACCCTTCTCCCTGCTCTAAGTAATCAGCTCTCTCTTATTGCTGCAGAAAAGGGGATCATTAAAATTAGAAGGGAACAGAAGACAAGTGCACCTTTAAGTGAGGGAGCTAACAGGAAGTTACATGTGACTGCTGAAAGAATGTCTTGCAAACTGATAGTGGCTCACCTTCCTAAGTGTTGCCATTCACACCTAGGAAGCTACCTTAGGCAAAGTTATACCATTGCCCTGCATAGCTCAGTAATCCCCAGCCTTCAGCCCCCAGTTGTTATAACATCAGACCTGAAGAGTTGGAAAGGACCACTGAGTCTAGCACTTGTCAACGAAGCACAAGGAGGACTTTCTGGCTCAGCAGTCAGATACCTAAAGCACTTTGCTACGTTCTTGGACTAAAATTTCCGGAAATGTTTGCTCATTTCATTTCATTCTTTATTATTTTATTTATTTATTTATTTATTTTTACAACTTATATGCTGCCCACTACCCAAAGGTCTCTGGGCAGCTTACAATAAGGAATTAAAACAGTTAAAACATCAAATATCAATAAATAATTAAAACAGCAACAAAACATTATACTAAAATCATCACACTAAAATTGCCATCAAAGGACCCACAGTCTATGTTGTATCAATTAAAAAACATCTGGAACAGGAAGGTTTTTACCTGGCGCCGAAATGTCATCAATATTGGCGCCAGGCGGATCTCACTTGGGAGGGCATTCCATAACTTGGGGGCAGCTGCCGAGAAGGCCCTATGTCTACAAGCCATCCCTCTCACCTCCTTGAGGGATGGCTCTTTCAAGAGGGCCTCCTGGCTCGATCTTAATTGCCGGGTAGGTTCATATGGAAGGAAGCAGTCCTTCAGGTATCTAGGTCCTAAGCCGTTTAGGGCTTTATATGTCAAGACAAGCACTTTGAATTGGGCTCGGGCAGCAACTGGTAACCAATGCAGGTTACGTAGAATCAGTGTGATGTGATCTCTGGCGGCCCCACTGCCTACCGGCTGTGCTGCACGATTCTGAACCAATTGCAATTGCCGGACCATCTTCAAAGGCAGCCCCACGTAGAGCGCATTGCAGTAATCAATACGGGATGTTACCAGTGCATGTGTAACTGTCATGAGGCTCTGCTCGTCTAGGTAGGGGTGGAGCTGGTATATTTTCCGCAGCTGAAGGAAGGCACCCCTGGCCACCGAGTCCACCTGGGCTTCCAGAGTTAGACCGGGGTCCAGGAGCACCCCCAAGCTGTGGACCCTGTCCCTTAGGGGGAGTGCAACCCCATCCAAGACAGGGAAGTGGCCCTCTAACCTCTCTGGCGAAGCACCCATTAACAGCACTTCCGTCTTGTCTGGATTGAGTTTCAATTTATTAACCCTCATCCAGTCCATTATCTGGCCCAGACACGAGTTCAGCACAGAAACCGCCTCACCTGGATTAGTGGAGAATGAGAGGTAGAGCTGAATATTGTCAGCATATTGCTGACTCCTCAGCCCAAACCTCCTGGTGACCTCTCACAGCGGTTCCATGTAGATGTTAAACAGCATGGGAGACAGTATTGAGCCCTGAGGAACCCCATGACATAAATGCCACGGGGCAGAGCAACTGTCCCCCAGCACCAACTTCTGGACACGGTCAGCCAGGAAGGAGCGGAACCACTGCAAAGCGGTGCCTCCAACTCCCAACCTGGCCAGCCTATCCAGAAGGACACCATGGTCGATGATGTCGAAAGCCGCTGAGAGGTCCAGGAGTATCAACAGGGTTGCACTCCCCCTGTCTCTCTCCCAGCAAAGGTCATCGTACAGGGCGACCAAGGCAGTCTCTGTTCCAAAACCCGGTCTGAAACCAGATTGAAATGGATCCAGAAAATCCGTTTCATCCAGCAGCGCCTGGAGCTGTCCAGCAACCACCCGCTCCAACACCTTGCCCAAATAAGGGAGGTTTGCTACTGGTCGGTAGTTACCCACCAGCCCTGGGTCCAGGTTGGGTTTTTTTAGGAGTGGTCTAATTACTGCCTCTTTTAAGGCAGCAGGGACCACTCCCTCTCTTAATGAGGCGTTTACAGCTTCCTGGACCCAGGTGCGAACCCCCCTGGCAGATCTTTCAATTAGCCAGGAAGGGCAAGGGTCGAGCAGCGTGGTGGTAGAACGGACAGATTCAAGCACCCTGTCCACATCCTCGGGTCTCAATAATTGAAACTCATCCAGTAATGCTGGACCTAAGCACGGCACACTGGATACATCCCTTGACTCTGCACCAATAGTGGAGTCCAATTCCCTGCGAATCTGAGCGATTTTTCCCTCAAAGTGAACAGCAAACTCATCACAACGGGCTGCTGAGTGGTCCAGAACCTCCACCGTATTTCTCAGTTGAAGAAGGTCCTGGACCACCCGAAACAGCTCTGCTGGACGGCACTCTGATGAAGCAATACGGTTTGTGAAATATTGCCTTTTCGCCAACCGTATCGCCACGGAATAGGCCCGATAATGGGCTCTAAGCCGTGTTCGATCAGACTCACAGCGATATTTTCTACACTTGCGCTCCAGCCGTCTCCCCTCCTGCTTCATTGCCTGCAGCTCAGATGTATACCAAGGAGCCGTCTGGGCTCCGTGTAAGGGGAGAGGGCGCTTAGGTGCGATCGTGTCAACTGCCCGGGACATTTCCCTATTCCGGGGGTCTGCAACCCATGGCTCCGGAGCCGCATGCGGCTCTTTGGAACATTTGCCGCGGCTCCGCTAGGGTTCAGAAATTTCAATACAAAGGCGCCGAATCTCGCAAGGACAGCCTGTCCCACAAGGCGGCGCGAAGCCAAGCGCGGCCACACTCTCAGCGCGCTCCCTCTTCTTCAGAGCAAGAGGGGGGGAGGCATGGTGGAAAGTGCCCGCCGAAAGGCAGCCCTTTTTTTTAACTTCAAGAAAACCTCCCAGATCTGGATTGTTGCCTCCCCCCCCCCAGAAAAAAAGATGGGAGGAAAAACCCTCCTTCCTTCCTTCCCCCCTTCCCCTTCCTTTCTTGTTTGGGTGTTTGGTGGGAGGGGGAAGAAGCGACGTGTGTGTGTGTGTGTTGTGTGTGGGGGGGCAGCGTTTAGACGGGACGGTTCAACGTGGAAGAAGAGAAAACCCTCCTTCCTTCCCCCCTTCCCCTTCCAAGCATTGCACATGTGCAGTTGGCATCTCTCTCTCTCTCTCCTTTTGCTTCACTACAGCCCCCCCCCAAAAATGACAGCTTTGCACTAACTTGCCGGGATGAAGCTCCAAAAACGCGGGGGAGCAGGCGCGTGCACGCGTGTCTCCGTGAAAGAGAGAGAGAGAGAGAGATTAGAAATTCCCCTCCTCTCCCTCGTGTACTATTTTTTGGAAGATTTTTAAAAACGCCCCCCCCCCAAAAAAGTGGAAGCGGTGTGGGCACGACGCACTCGGGCTGCGCTTCCCTCCTGCATGGAGGGTGGGGGCGAGAGGAGGAGGAGGGAGAGATGGAGTGTGTGTGTGGGGGGGGAGAGTCAGGATCCGGGCAGAAGGCAGCGAGGGCGGAATGGGAACCTCAAGAAAGGTGGCGTGGGGAGGGGGCCACGGCTAGTCCTCTCTCTCCCCACCCCCCACCCCGCCGCCGCCGCCCTGCTTCCTTGCCCGGTGCTGTCAGTTCTGGCCCAACAAGCAAGGGGTTGGTGGTGGCGGGAGCGGGGAGGGGGGAGCGGCGGTGGCGGCGGAGAGGCGAGAAGCAACGGAGGAAGTCGGTTTTTCTTTTTCCTGCGCGAGATCAACTTGGCAGTCGAGGGACGCGGCGTGACAGCTAGTTCGAGCCTGCCCCCCGGCCCGAGGAGGGGTCTCTCTTATTAGACTTCCAGCGGCTCCCTCCTGGAGTCAGCTGGTTTTGGTGGCGGGGTGGGGGCGCCGGGCTCAAGTTGTTCAGGGGGCCCTGGCTGCCCGGGGAGGCCAACGGCGCGCCACCTGGCTCGAGAAGCTGAGCCGAGCCGAGTGGAGCAGAGCGCCTGTTCGCCTGCCTGTTGTCTCGCTCGCTCTCGCTCTCGCTCTCTCCGAAAGCCCGCCAGCAGCTGCCTTCCGATCCATTCCAACACACAGAACGTGCCTCCTGCGCGCCCACCCACCCCTAGCCCGGCCCTCCCTGAGGCTGGCGGACACGCAGCCACCCAAGTTGCGCGCGCAGGAGAACTTGAGGCAGGTGTGTGCCTCGATGGAAACCCTTGGGGACAGGGTGGCAGGGTGGGGGGAGGTGGCGGCGGCTCGGGCTCGCCCGCTTGCTCGCTCTCCCGGCGCCTGAAGTGCCGAAGAAGCAACTTTCATTGGCTTCCTTCTCAGAAGCCCTTCGGGGGTGCCCGGAGGAGCCGCCGCCGCTGTTGCTCCTTCCCACCCCACCCGAGCCCGGCGCCGGGGTGCAGCGTGTCCGAGGAGCGCGCGAGGGAGTGTGTTGCTTGCGAGCACCCAAAAAGCAAGGAGCGAGGGGAGGGGAAAATATATTTGCAGTGTTATATTTGTTTTAAATGTCGCAATGGTTTGCGGCTCCCAGTTTTTTTTTTCCGTCGGAAACGGGTCCAAGTGGCTCTTTATGTCTTAAAGGTTGCAGACCCCTGCCCTATTCCATAGGGTGACCTGAGCTTCGACAGGAGCACCGACCATATCAGACGGATAATCCCCCAGAGCTTTCAGGAAACCACCTGGATCCATTAGTCTCCGAGGGCGGATCATCTTAATAGATCCCCCACCCTTGCAGAGGGTTGGAGTAGCTAATAGTCTAAGCTTGACCAGGAAGTGGTCTGACCATGACAATGGAGTCAGAACCAACCCCTCCACATCCAAACCACCATCCTCCAATCCCGTTGAGAAAACCAGGTCTAGAGTATGGCCTTTCTCATGCGTTGGGCTGATGGCATGTTGAGACAGCCCCATGGTTGTCATGGCAGCCATGAAGTCCTGAGCCGCCCCGGCCAAGGCAGCCTCAGCATGGATGTTGAGGTCCCCCAGCACCAACAGTCTGGAGGTCCTCAACACCAGGTCCGAGACCACCTCCGTCAGATCAGGCAGGGAGACTGTTGGAATGCAGCAGGGTGGGCGGTACACCAACAGAGGTCATAGACCCGATTTAAGAGCACAAAAGGAAAAATGGTAAAAACAAACAAATAAAACCAATTTGTAATACAAAATGGTAAAGTATAAGCTAAAACCAGGACATGTTAAAATGCAGAGAACCGTAAGACCCAGTGGAGAATCACTGCTCTACCTATTAGAGATGGGCACAAAATGAACATTTTTTTGTTTTCGTTATTCGTTATTCGTTTCATTATGTAACAAAACGACTAACGAAAATTGTGATGGAAATGGAACAAAACGAACAGAACCACGAAAATTGTGTTCGTTACGTTTCGTTTTCGTTAATGGCGACGTGCAGTGAAATGAGCTGTTTTAAATGTTAAAAAACGCACTGGACATCCATAAAAACGCAACGATAATTATTTATACTGTCGGATAATACCGACCGGGGGGAGTTTGGGTCCTTAAAACATGCATTTATGTCTTTTCTCAGATCGCTGTATTTTTTTTCCTTTAAGGGGAGTTAGGGGATATCGACCCAAAATGGCTGCCAGATGCCTAATCTTGATTTCTTGGGTATTAAAACACCCTGGACATCCATAAAAATGCAGCCATAATGCAATAATTATTTGAAATATAAAATATAATCAGGGGGTTGGGGGGGGTCCTTAAAACGTTTGTTTTTGTCTTCTCCCATCGCAATGTATTTTTCTTTTCCCTTTAAGGATGACAAAATGGATGTCGCCACTCCAGCCACAACATGGAGGCAAGCCATGTGATGGGATAATGTAAATTCTTGGACAACTTCAACCAATAGTATGCCCAGGTTTCAGACTGGGCAGGTCTGGCAGCCACAGAGGGCATAAAAAGCTCTGGCAGCCCCCGTCCTCCTTGCAGTCTCCGGTGGGAGTTAGGGTGGGATTGCTGTCTCTGCAACTCTAGCTTCAGTCCTGCATCCTCCCTGTGTGTGTGTGTGTGTACCTCTCGGTGAGTACCCTCCCCTGCCTCGCAGTGCAATCACTCTGCGGCTGCCTTGCACCCTGGGCAACGCCTGCCGCTGCCTTTGCAGCCTCCCTGTGTACCTAGTCTATACTGTGTCTCTCCCAGCATCATTTTTTTTGCTGTTTTCCCTCTGGTCTGGGGTGTTGGGGGATGTCCATTTATTTATTTATTTTTATTTATTTATTTTTACAACTTATATGCCGCCCACTACCCAAAGGTCTCTGGGCCCACTACCCAAAGGTCTCATGCACAGAAATGCTTTAAAAATCGCGCAAAAAGTGGGTAGAAATGAAAGACAAAAAACAAAAAACAAAAATGAAATTTTTCCAAAAATTCACAAAAAACGGAAACAAAACAAAACGGACCTCTCAATGACAAATGAAAAACCGAAACACCATTTTTTTTATCCGTGCCCGTCTCTACTACCTATTCCTAACTGGCAGCATGGTCTACTAGGACAGCACAGATTTGTGTGTCTGTGTGTGTAGCTCAGTATGGAACATTCCTAGGCACACTGTGGCAAATGGATGGAGGCTGAAGGTGAAGCATTAGCATTGCAACTTCTGAAACTTCTTTTCCCACAAGGTCTGGTACAAGTAGTATAAAGTACTAGCCAGGATTTCTGGAAATTATAATCCAAAAACAGCTGGAGACCCAAGGCACAGAACTACCATACTAGTTCAATGCTGGCTACTCAAGGGGTTGGCATCTTAGAGCCTTCCAGATGTTATTGGACCTCTGCTTCCACCCACAATCAGCAGCATAGTGAACAGAAGCATGGGACTTAACAATCCAAACAAGAGTGTCCCTGTGAACCTTTCCTGGCGCTGTGTGTGGCAAAGCTATAAAATGGTGGGCAGAATCCTGTTAGGAAATGCAGCGCATAGCTGATGCATAGGCGAAGCACACAGTGGCCTCCACACTATGCGCCAGTTTGTAGCAAACTGGAATCACCCCTTTGAAAGCAGTGAGGCGGTGAATACCTCTTGAACAAACAACTGCAAAAGGACAACTGTACCTGTTAGGGACCATTAGAAGTGTGGTAAAAACAAACAGGATTTTGGCTGGAATGTGTGACTTTCACTAAAATAATAAATAAAATCAGGATTAAACTAGGCATTACCCTTCTCTCCCATGGACAGCTGCAAGTCCAACATCGTTTGGATGTACACATCTTGCCCTCCTTGGTCTAACTAGGATGGCAGTAGCAATCTTGATTGATTGACTGATTGGATTATTATTCCACTAATCTAGTGGCAACCCACTAGTCTGGGTGATAACAAAGAAAGTGACATAAATATACAACCCAAATTAAAACAACACATGCAGACAACACTCATATTGGCTCAGCAATTGAGATCTCTGGCTGCAGAACCAGAGTTTGATTCTTCACTGTGCCTCCTTGAAAGGGCCTGGACTTGATGACCTATAGGGTCCCTTTCAGCTCTGAAGTTGATGATGATGGTGGTGGTGGTGATGGTGATTAAAAGCACCTATCTTACAGCCACCCCTAGGTCTCAGGACAGCAAAGCAATAACAACTATATCAAGTAGAGATGGGCATGAATCGAAAAAAATGACATTTTGCGGGTCCCATTTCGGTTTGTTTTTGTTTTTCGTGATTTTTTGAAAAAAATTGTTTCGTTGGTTCGTTTTTTCATTTTTCATTTTTACCTGCTTTTTGCGTGATTTAAAGCATTTCCATGTGTGGGCGTCCCCCAACGCCCCAGACCAGAGGGAAAACACTAAAAAAAGATGCTGGCAGAGACACAATATAGACTACATGTGCAGGGAGGCTGCAAAGGCAGCGGTGGGCATTGCCCAGGGCGTAAGGCAGCCGCAGAGTGACTGCACTGCAGGGCAGGGTACTCTGTGGTACTCACCGAGAGGTACGCGCACACACAGGGAGGCTGCAAGAGAAATCTCCTCTTTCTCTCCTCTAAGAGCCAGGCTGCAGCCAGCAGGAACACATAGACACACACCTGCCTGGCTGGCCTAAAGTAACAAGTCGCAGAGACAGCAATCCCACCCTAACTCCCACCGCACCCTGCAAGGAGGACGGGGGCTGCCAGAGCTTTTTACGCCCTCTGAAGCTGCCACAGCTACCCAGTCTGCAACATGGGCATGCTATTGGTTGAAACTGTCCAAGGATTTACATGATCCCATCACATGGCTTGCATCCATTTTGTGGTTGGCATCCATTTTGTGTCATCCTTAAAGGGAAAAGAAAAATACATTGCGATGGGAGAAAGACAAACACAAACATTTTAAGGACCCCAACGCCCTGGTAGGTAATAAATAATTATTGCTGCATTTTTATGGATGTCCAGGACGTTTTAATACCCAATATATCAATATTAGGCATCTGGAAGCCATTTTGGGTCAATGTCCCCTAATTCCCCTTAAAGGAAAAAAAATACAGTGATCTGAGAAAAGACATAAATGCACGTTTTAAGGACCCCAACCCCCCGGTAGGTATTATCAGGCAGAATAAATAATTATTGCTGGGTTTTTACGGAAATTCAGGACGTTTTTTAACATTTAAAACAGCTCATTTCATCGTGCATCATCATTAACGAAAACGAAATGTAACAAACCTAATTTTCATGGTTCTGTTCGGTTTGTTCCAATTTCATTGGCATTTTCGTTATTCATTTCGTTATGTAATGAAATGAATAATGAAGAACGGAACAAACTTTTTTTTCCGTTTCGTGCCCATCTCTAATATCAAGCATTAGACAGTAAACCAAATCCTAGAGGGTGAATGTGCAGTTACATCATGAATAAAATTTAATAGGGGTAAGGTTCCCAAAAGCCTGCATAAAAAGCCAGGTTTTAACTTGCTTCCTGAAGTTCAGGAGGGAAGGGGATTGACCCACTTGTTTGGAGTGGCCAACAGCAACATCAGAGATTGGGAGGCGCAGGTGGAATGGGAGTTTGACCTGAAGGAAAGACAATCTGACAGGCAGAAAGGTCCGAAATTGTAACGGGTGTTATGGTTTAATTGAGCACCTTGAATTTGGCATGGAAGCTTATTGGTAGACAGTGCAGAGGGGCTAGATCAAACTTAGATGTCTCTCTGACCAGCCTGGCCACCGCATTCTGCACTTGCTGCAGCTTCCTGCCCACCTTCAAAGGCCACTGCATATAGAAAGGATTGTTACAGGATGCTCTCCTAATGAAAGGCTCTCTGTCTTATCAGGATTCAACCTTGTCCTGTTACTCCTCATCAAGTCCGAAGAAAGTTGAACAAGACTGAGAGGGGATATGATAGCTATGTTTAAGTATCTGAAAGGATGTCATATTGAAGAGGGAACAGGTTTGTTCTCCATGGCTTCAGAGACTAGGACTCGGGGCAATGGTTTCAAACTACAGGAAAAGAGATTCCATTTGAACATTCGGAAGAACTTCATGACAGTTAGAGCTGTTCGGCAGTGGAATATGCTGCCACGGAGGGTGGTAGAGTCTCCTTCTTTGACGGTATTTAAGCAGAGGCTGGATGGCCATCTGTCGGAAATATTGTGAAGGGGTTCCTGCTTGGCTGGGGGTTGGACTCGATGGCCCATGAGGTCTCTTCCAACTCTATAATTCTATGATTCTATGAGTCTATGATTCTATGAATGTTGTCTGCATAATCAGCGACCTCTCCCAGCAGCTTTAGGTAGATGTTAAACAGCAATGGGGAGTTGATCGATCCCAATGCGATACCACATGGTAGCACCCACAGGGACAAAACGGCATCCTCAAGAGAACCATCTGGCACCAGCCATCAAGGAAGGAATAAAAACAGCACAATGCTGAGTCTCCAATCCCCAACCCAACAGATGGTCCAGTAAAATACCGTGGTTGACAGTATCAAAGACTGCTGAGAGAGCCAGGACACTCTTCCCCTCAATCAGCCTCCCATAACAGACGATCTAGCAGGGTGTCCAGAACTGTCTTACGTCCCATAGGTCAACCTAAACCCCAAATGAAACCAGCTTCCTCATCAACAAGGAATTCACAATCTGAGTTTATAAAATCATACATGGTGTGGACAAAGTAGATAAGGAAAAACTGTTTTCCCTATCGCACAGCAGTAGAACTAGGAGGCATTCCATGAAACTTTTGGGTGCTACATCTCAAACAAATAAGAGAAAGTACTTTTTCACCCAGAGGATCACTTGTCACTGGAACTCCCTGCCAGAAGAAATGGTGACAGCTGACAGACTTGAGAAAGGATTGGAGCTGACAGCTTTAAGAAAGGATTGGACAAGTTCATGGAGACCAAGGGTGTCAATTAGAGATGGGCACGACTCAAAAAAATGGTGTTTCATTTGTCGTTTGTCGTTTGTCGTTTAGGGGGTCCGTTTCGGTTCATTTTCATTTTTCGTGAATTTTTGCAAAAAAAATTCATTTTCAATTTGTTACGTAACGAACCGAAAAATGAAAACGAAAACGAAAAATTGCTCATTTCGTTAGCATTCATTACATTTCAATGTATTTGCCGTAACGAAAACGAAACACACGACAAAATTTCTGGTGTTTCAGTTCATTTTGTTTCATTTTGGAGACAAAATTCGTTTTTCGTTTTGTTACATAACGAAATGAAAAAACAAAAATGAAAACAAAAAATTGCTCGTTTCGTGCCCATCTCTAGTGTCAGTGGCTATCATGATGGATGCCTAATGACAACCTCCGAGTTGGAGAGATAGGCAGTATATCTTTCAATGCCATTTGCATGGAATCATAAGCAGGTGAAGACATCTGCTTGGGAATACTCTGAAGCAAATGGCAAGCCACTGTGTGAGACAGAATGTTGGGCTGGATGGGCTGTGGCCTGTTATGACAAGGCTGTTCTTATGTACTCATGTTCACTTAACCAAAACCTTTAGCTCGCTTAACTAAAACCTTCCTGGCTGACTGTAACAGCTAGGAGGGACATGGGTCTGACTGCTCTTAATGCCTGCAAGTGCTTTCTCCATGTCTTCAGGTCAAAATATAACTAGACAAAACTATCCTCCACTCCCTCAATGTATTTGAGTTTGATATATGGGGTCCTTGAGACCTGTTGGATATGCTAATTTCTTTTGAAAGCCAAAATGGGTGGGGGGGGCACAAG
This sequence comes from Phrynocephalus versicolor, assembly GCA_023846285.1. Lineage (NCBI taxonomy): Eukaryota > Metazoa > Chordata > Lepidosauria > Squamata > Agamidae > Phrynocephalus > Phrynocephalus versicolor. The sequence goes on from JAHTLZ010000230.1 coordinate 119,784, forward strand.
ACCTGAATATTATAAATATTAATTCATCATGTCATCTATCAAAATGAGAACAGTCAGTGAATATTCATTCATTTGTTTGATTATATGTCAGTTGGCAAAGCCTATATTTATCTTTACATATAATCAATCAAGTATTGTCAAATATTGTTGCATAGCAACTATAAAAGGGTCAATTATAATATGAGATAGGCTGCATTAAATGTCAACGCTGCTGTGTCGTCCTTCTTGTCCTGTATATCTCAGCTCAGGAGTATATTGTGTCAGTCCACTTACTATCCACTCTATGCACAAACCTTCATTTCTCATGGACTATTTAGTGCCTTTTATTCTATCATTGTGTCCTTAAATGGATTGCTACTACTTGCATGATGAATGTTATTTTGTAAAATAAAAAATTATGTGTTTTGTGCATTGAGATTTTTCTTCTATTGCGTACTGACAATTCCATTTTGGACTTCCTATTGTGCAGCATGGGGTTCCTATTTTCAGATATCCTTGATATCTGGAGGAACATAAGTAGTTTTACGATCTGTTGTGATTTTTCTAGGAGTTTACAGTGATCATCCACTGACATGCTTAGACCTGGGGAAGAGATGGATCTGCTACGTTTTCCCCAAATGTTGTTCTCCCTTTCTCTGTGTTCAGCATTCCATGGCGGAATTCTTGTTTGTGTCTTCTTCTGAAATCCCCTCACTTGCCCTTTCCATTATTTGCCCTCAGTAGCTATAACGTACCGATATCTAAGGCTGCAGAAGAAAAGCAACAGGATAAGAATCAAGAGAACAAGAATATACATAGACTTAATGCCAATCCCATTAGATTTCTTAGGCCATTATCAAATGTAAACTATTACAATAACTGTGTAATACCTGCTGTAAGATAAAGGTAAATGTTTCCCCCGTGCATGCGTGCTAGTCGTGTCCAACTCTAGGGGCAGTGCTCATCTCCATATTCAAGTCAAACAGGCAATGTTGTGCAAGTCCATAGCCATTTGGCTGGCATGGCTGAATGCATTTCTGGACATGGAACACTGTTTACCTTCCTGCTTTTTACAGCAGTATAATAATAATAATAATAATAATAATAATAATAATAATAATAATAATAATAATAATAATAA
>JAHTLZ010000231.1:14509-25305 GCA_023846285.1 Phrynocephalus versicolor
TGTGTGTGTGTGTGTGTGTGTGTGTGTGTGTGTGTGTTGTGTCATTACAGTCATGACCGACTCTTCGTGACCCCATGTCCATGGAGTTTTCTTGGCAGGAGTACTGGAGTGGCTTGCCAGTTCCTACTCCAGGCACTTACAGCACCTGGTATTCCCTGGTGGTCTCCCATCCAAGTACTTAACAGGGCTGACCCTGCTTAGTTTCCAAAATCAGGCAAGATCGGATGCACTTAGGGCATCTAGGCAGCCTCGGTTTATGTACCTTTCTGTTATTATGATTTGTTCACCAACTAGAGTTGTGGTTTCATCACTAACTGGGCAGGATAAAATATAATTGAATGAATGAATATTAAAACTAAAAACAGTATATCTTTCAAATCTTAAACAACTTATTAGCATCATATTAAAATGTTAGATGGAAGAATTAATGCAAGAGATTTAAAAGCATTTTTTTAAAAAAAATCCTATTTTTTAATCCCTTTCAAACAGGTTATCACTTAAGAAAAGTGTGCCTGAAGAGAGAGGTCTCCACCTGCTTACAGAAGGAGGGCAGCTCAGCTTCTTCTCCATTTATAATGGACGATGGTGAGGGATGTCAAAGCCTGAGAAATTGAACAATTGACCCTTCTTCACCTGTCTCTCTCTCCACAGGCAATCACAGTGGCATTAGATGCCAATCCCATCCCCTCTCTTCTTTGGGGTAGCAGTGGAAGCCTCCCTCCTTGCATATTTCCTGGGCTCCAAACCCTGTAACAATATCCTTGAGAGGCCAGGTGAGGAAGCCATTACAGTGGATGTTTATGGCATTCTTGGCAGGAACTCGCAATCACATAAGAAAGCAGAGGCTTGAAAATCCAAGTGAACAGAAATGGTACAAAGGGTACCAACTAAAGGAGAAGAAGAATTCAGCAGATGTTTCTGAAATCTGTAGAAGTTTACAAAAAAGGAAATATATTTTGTCTCTTAGAAACTATTCAAATATAACCAGGATTTAGAGCAGGCATGTCCAAACTTCAACCCTCCAGATGTTTTGGAACACAACTCCCACAGTCCTTTGCCATTGGAAATACAGGCTTGGAATTCTGGGAGTTGTGGTCCAAAACATCAGGAGGGCCGAAATTTGGACGTGCCTGATTTAGAGAGACCAAGAAGAGTCCCAGAACAGGAGGAAACAACAATAACATGGAAGATGGAAACAGCTGCACTACGAAGGATAATTTTGCCCGGTATGAAATAACCTACACAGGCATGAAGCCACATAAATGCCCGGAGTGTGGGAAGGCCTTTTTATGTGTACCCTGACTTCACATCTAAGAACTCATACAGGGAAGCGACCATATAAATGCATGGAATGTGGAAAGAGCTTCAGTCAGAGTTCTCATCTTAGTCCACATCAAAAAGCTCACACTGGAGAGAAACCATACAATTGCATGGAATGTGGAAAGAGCTTCAGTCAGTGCAGTAACCTTAGAAGACATCAAAGAACTCACACTGGAGAGAGTATGGTGTCAGGACCTCAAGATAAAAACAACAGTGGGAGTGAGTCGCTCCTCTCATCGTGCACATCCAAAGGACACAAAACATCCTATACTACCTTACTTCCAGTGGCTCACCTACATATCCAAAAGGAAGGGGTTAAAGAGGCAGGAGAGGAAGAGGTGCACAGGAGTGAGAAGTCTTTCAGTGGAGGACCTGTTGTGGGGGGGGGGGGAGGGAGAGCCTAACTCATTAGGTGGCTGTTTGCCTGGTCTTAATGGTCTCATCCCCTGAAGGGTCAGCTGTGAAACCTGGGTATCTTTCTGGACCGGGTTCTCTCAATGGAAAGCCAAATCTCAGCTGTTGTCACATCCACCTTTTACCATCTGAGGCAGATTGCACACCTTTGGCTTTTGATGAAAAGTCCCAAATAACACTGGCCTGTTGGCTTGTTAGCCTCATGGAGCAGTGGTTAAATGGCTGTCCTGCAGCTGTAACTGGGTTGATGACCTGGGTCCAGGTAGCCGGCTCAAGGTTCATTCAGCCTTCCATCCTTCCAAGTACCCTGTTTGTTGGGGAAACGATGCGTAGCCTGCATAATTCCTTGTAAATTGCCCAGAGTGTGTTTTAAGTGATATGGGATGATATATAAACAGCATGATTTGCTTTGCTTTGTGATCTCAAATATAGGCTATTGGAACGCACTCTATGTTGGGCTTACTTTGAAGGTGTTTTGGAAGCTGATGCTAGTTCAGAACGCAAAGGCCAGGGTGGATTCTGGAATGTCACAATTCAGTCATGTTTCACCTGTCCTGGTGTGTCCGTACCAACTGCCTGTATGCTTCCAGGGCAAGTCCAAAGGGCTTAGGCTAACATTTAAAGCCCTCAATGGTTTAGGTCGGACATTGCTACCTCCCTCAAAAGGTCTATCCATACATTGGGATCTTGAAGTTGAGTCATGGCAACTGGACTTCTTTTCTTGAGAGCAAAAATTGTTTTGCTACTCATTCAAGCAGTTTCATCAGTCCAGTTGCCATGACCCAACTTCCAGATAAACTTACCTGGATGACTGAGAATCTTCACAGACATGCATTGGGATGTTGTGAGTGGCAACCCCGAAGGATATCCCAAAACTGGCCACTTACAACCAGGCCTTCTCGGTGCTGAGTTTATTGAGTTCACTTTGGAACTCTCTCCCCCACCTGAAGTCCTGTTCTCATCCCTCCTGCTTCAGGAGAGAAATTAAAACCAAGTTTTCTCATAAGCCTTCTGACACCTACTAGAGTAATCTGCCCAAGAGATAGATCTTTCCCTCCCTCTGTTTATGTACCTGCCCTTCTTTCACCATCCTTATTGTGTTGAATTTTTTTTTTGTATTTTGTAGTCATTTTTAACTGGACATCCAAGTTATGTTGTTTCATGTTCACTGATATTGTGCATGTTTTTGATGTTGTTTCTGTTGTTATGATTTTTTTGGTGGGTCAGAGACGTGGATTCACCACCAATTGGGCAGGATAAATAGGAATGGATGGATGAATATTAAAATTGAAACCAGTATATTTTTCAAATGTTAAATAAATTATAAGCATCATAAAGTACTACCTTGCTTTACAAGCATAATCCGTTCCAGAAACATGCTTGTAAACCAAAACACTCTTATATCAAAGCAGATTTCCCCATAAGAAAAAATGGAAACTCAGATGATTCATTCTGGTGTCCAATAGACCGCATACTGTACACACAAAATGTCAAAACTCACTGTCAAAACTAGTTGGCTAGAAGTCCACGTCTACACCACGGTTTAGGTACCTGGCTGCAGAGTCTGCTCTGCTTGGGACTAACAGCTTGATTTTACTCTGTATTTTTAATTTCATGATAATAAAGTGCAGTTTGTAGTCCTTTACACATTTGACTAGCTGCCCCATGAAAAAATGAGAAAAATGTTGAAAACAAATTAAATAAAAATAGAAAGAAAATAAAACCCTGACCTGCACGTTCCTGGCTGGTGCAAGGGAGACCTCTATTCCTCTCTCCTCCCTCTGCTTTAGAGACTGCCATATATATGGAACATTCCAGATGATCACCCACAATCCAGCAGGGGGAGTGTGGTCATGTGACCTCCTCCAGTGCTTGTATATCGAGACATTGCTTGTTGATCAAGGCAAAATTTAGAAGAAATGTTAGCCTGTATTGCAAAACGCTCTTAAAGCAAGTTACTCTTAAACCAAGGTATTACTGTATTTAAAAATGTAGCTGAAAGAATAAAAGAGATTTAAAAGCAAAACAAAACACAATTGAAAATGGTTCTATTTTAAAATCCCTTTCAGACAGCTAATCACTTGGGAAACGTGCACCTAAAGAGAAAGGTCTCCACCTACTTACAGAAGGAAAACAGAAGATTGGCAGCCATTGTAGCTGCTTCTACAGGTGAGTTATCCGGTCCCTGTAACCAACATTTTAGACCCACTGAAGCTTTCAAATGCCTTCCAAATGCAGACCCAGATAAAGCACATTGCAGTGATCCAGCTGGGATGTAATTCAGGGTAAAACCAGTTCTTTGAATTGTGCTATGAAACAGAGGGGCAGCCAGTGCAGTTGATGCAACAGTGGAGTTATATGATGCCTGTGATTGCCAGCCCATGTTGGCAGTCGGGCTGCAGTGTTTTGGACCCACTGAAATTTCCTGACATTTTCCCTGGAGATCCCCACTTACAGCATGTTAGAGGAATCTACACAGGATGTAAGGAAGACAGATCTTCCCATGGCCAAATCAGGCCTCTCCAGGAATGGGTGCAGCTGGCACATCAGTTTTAATTGTGGCAATGCACCAAAACATACAGGCTCCAAGATGAAGTCAGAAGGGGCCCAAGTGGTCCCCCAGAGGGATAATACAGGTTGGAGCATCCAGGATTCTCAACACTTGTCAGTGTCAGCATTCAGCCCATCTAAGCAAGCCCCCAACCCATGTAGAATCCAAGAAGGACCAGCTAGGGAATGAAAACCAATCTTTTACTTAGATCTGGACAATTCTGCTTCCTTCTGCTGCTTCATTTCGTCTGCACTGCTTTGAATAGACAAAATGAAGGAGCAAACTCCCTTCTTTCTAGTCCAACCTACTTTTAGCATGGCAACAGAACACTGTCCTATCAGTTTCCAATCCTAAATCAACTTTCTTGGAACTAAGTCCCTCTGATAATCTCAAAAGTGGAGGACAGGGGGTTTGCAGTGTTGGAGAAATCAAACCCTGCGACCACTCTGGCAAGTGAAGCAAAGCAGAAAAGTAAGATAGGAAATTTCCAAAGAATGCAATACCTTCTGTTCTTTTTTAGTGCCATGTGACTGAGATAAATATAGAAGGTACATTTGTCTCTTTGTTAGGAAATGTACCACAGCTCTTCTTCTCCCTTTATCATGGACAATGGGGAGAGATGTAGAAGCCTGAGAAATGGAATAATTGACCCTTCCTCTGTCTCTCTCTCCACAGGCAATCTCGGTGGCATCAGTGGCCCATCCCATCTCCTATGCTTTGGGGTGGAGTGATAACCTCCTTCCTTGCACATTTCCTGGCCTCCAGACCCCGTAACAAGAGGCTGAAGAGGCCAGACAAGGAAGCCATTAATATGGCTGCTCATGACATCCTCGGTAGGAACACATAATTGCATAACAAAACAGAGGCTTGAAAGTTGAAGTGAACAGAAAGGTTAAAAAGGTTACTAACTAAAGAAGGAGAAGAAGAAAATTTCAGCAGATGCTTCTGAAATTTATAGGGGGGGGGGGAAATGTCCTGTCTCTCGAAAATATTCAAATATAACCAGGACTAGAGAGACCAAGCAGAGCGAACGCCCAAGAAAAAAACAACAAATAACATGGAAGATGGAAATAGCTGCATGATGAAGGATAATATTTTTTCATATAAAATAACCTACATAGGTAAGAAGCCCCATGAATGCCTGGAGTGTGGGAAGGCTTTTTCTGCAAAGCGTTACCTGACTTCACATCTAAGAACTCATACAGGGGAGAAGCCATATAAATGCATGGAATGCGGATTCTTTCTGAGGTCCAGCAGTCATCTTAGTAAACATAAAAGAACCCACACTGGAGAGAAGCCATATAAATGCATGGAATGTGGAAAGAGCTTCAATTGCAGCAGTAGCCTTACTTCCCACAAAAGAACTCACACTGGAGAGAAACCATATGAATGCATGGAATGTGGAAAGAGCTTCAATTGCAGCAGTAGCCTTACTTCCCACAAAAGAACTCACACTGGAGAGAAACCATATGAATGCATGGAATGTGGAAAGAACTTCAGTCGGAATATTTATCTTAGTTCCCATAAAAGAACTCATACTGGAGAGAAACCATATAAATGCATGGAATGTGGAAAGAGCTTCATTTGCAGCAGTAGACTTACTTCCCACAAAAGAACTCACACTGGATTGAAACCATATGAATGCATGGAATGTGGAAAGACCTTCAGTCAGAGCAGTTATCTTAATATACATCAAAGAATTCACACTGGAGAAAAACCCTATAAATGCTTGGAATGTGGAAAGAGCTTCAGTCAGAGGAGTAGTCTTACTTCACATAAAAGAACTCACACTGGAGAGAAACTCTATAAATGCATGGAATGTGGAAAGAGTTTCGGAAGGAGCGATAGCCTTAGTTCACATCAAAGAACTCATACAGGGGAAAAGCCGTATAAATGCATGGAATGTGGAACCAGCTTCAGTAAGAAAGATAAACTTAGTACACATCAGAGAACTCACACTGGAGAGAAACCCTATAAATGCATGGAATGTGGAAAGAGTTTCAGAAGCAGCAGCAGTCTTAATTCACATCAAATAACTCATACAGGGGAAAAAGCCTATAAATGCACGGAATGTGGAAAGAGCTTCAGTAAGAGAGGTAAACTTAGTTTACACCAAAGAACTCACACTGGAGAGAAACCTTATAAATGCATGGAATGCGGAAAGAGCTTCATTTGTAACTATAGTCTTAGTTCTCATCAAAGAATTCATACAGGGGAGAAACCATATAAATGCATGGAATGTGGAAAGAGCTTCAGACACAGGAATAACCTTAGTGCACATTGGAGTACTCACACAGGGGAGAAACCCTATAAATGCTTGGAATGTGGAAAGAGCTTCAGTCAGAGGACTAATCTTACTTTACATAAAAGAACTCACACTGGAGAGAATCCCTACAAATGCATGGAATGTGGAAAGAACTTCAGGTGCAGTGGTAGCCTTAGCTCACATCAAAGAATTCATACAGGGGAGAAACCATATAAATGCACGGAATGTATGAAGAGCTTTAGTCACAGATGTAGCCTTAAGTCACATCAAAAGACTCACACAAGGAAGAAACTATAAGTGCATGGAATGTGAAATGAGCTTCCCTAAGAGAGGTAAACTAAGATATATCAAGGAACTAACAGTGGAGAGAAACCCTATAAATGCATGGAACATGGACAGAGCTTCAGTTGGAGCAGTAGCTTTAGTCCACATCTAAGAACTCCTATAGGGGAAGAATCCATATACATGCATGAACTGTGAGAAGACCTTTAATACGTTAATACTAATAGTATTTATCAAAGATCTAATACAAAGGAAAAACATTTTAAATGTGTGGCATGTGGGAACAGCTTCAGTCTGAACTGAAACTTAAGGGTATATAAAAAAACTCACAGGAGAAATCTTACAAATCTATGAAGTGAGGAAAGGGTTTGAGTGACATGGAAGTATATCCTAAATGTTGATGAACTCACAGAACAAGTGGAGTCTCAGAAGCTCCCAAGGAAATAGCAGCTGAGCTCCAGATTTACTTAGTTGGAGACACATTTATTCAGTTAAGTTGTATAGGCACCTCTACAAACAAAGCCACACATTTTCCCACTAGAACTGGATGGAGTGGAGAAACACACTGTTGGCTTGACTTTCTTGCTATTTCCTTTTTTTGTGCCAGTTTCCTAGACCAGCGAGCAAGGCTGAAAAGCTGCTGTGATCACCCGGCTAGTGTCCAAGATAACCACTGGCACTGAAATCTCTTTATTTCCTTGGCTTTCATCAAGTGCAGTCAAATCTCACTGAGTGATATTTCTGTGAACTATAAATGCAAAGTTTGTTAACACAGTAAAATTGTCTTAATAGTTCAACAAACGTGGTTACAGGTTGCCTTTCTAAGTTGATCGTATTCCTATTAGAAATTCTTGATTTCTACAGCTACATTATAAATAATACACTTCACACTGCAGGTCTTGCTATAAATTATCTTTTCTAACCCTTCTCCCCAAGTTATTTTACTCTAACAAGTCCCTGCACTTTCTGTTAGGCTGTCATTCATCTCACGTCATGTCACGTTCCTCAGGCTTCTCCTTCTCCCATATTCTGTTTCTCTCCTAGGACTTCTGATTGGTTCAATTCTCAAGTGTCTCATTCATCAGTCAGCCAGTCACAATTTGGACCCATGTTGCTCGGTAGTCTTTACATATGGCATAGAATGCTCACAATTTCCTTTCTCATAACTTCTTTGTGCTGTGAACATTTCACACAGTTTGCTATCATAAACCAAGATCCATACTTTCCGCTTTAATATATAACCTACAGTACATTTACTAGACTTGGCCATACAGTGGTACCTCGATTGACTAAATTAATTCATTCTGTGGGCCATTTTACTGTGCAAAAATTCTTAACCGAAATGTGGTTTCCCATTGAAATGAATGGGGAACCAATTAACCCATTCTGGAACTACAAAAAGGTAAAAAGCACAGCCCCCCCCTGATCTCTTTATAAAGTGCAGTTTATAGGCATGCAGATCTGGGACACCACCACCCCCTGCAACCCCCTGCCTGCAGTGCAATGCAAACATGGACAAAAGGAAGCAGCAAGACAAACCCCAGCCTGTTCCTGCCAAAAGTGCAATGGAAAAGAATGCGAAAATGGACAAAAGAAAGCAAGGAAACCTCAGCTCCCTACCTTTCCAAGTTTGAAAGGTCCAAAACCCGTGGCAAAAAATGTCCAGAATGGCTCCAAAGCATGATCAAAGAACTCCCAACTCCTCCCACCTCTCCACAAACTAAGTGGGGGAGCAGTGCATCCTGGGTACACTTTTCATGCAAAGTGTATAAAAAATTGTTATCTGAGGCAATCCATAGGAAAATTTTCTTAACTGAAACATCCCTATTCCCAGAAATTTCATTTTATCTGATTTTTTCCGTTAACAGAGGCTTTTGTTATCTGAGATATTGCTGCATATACACATTTTACTATAATATTTAGCAATCTTTAATAAAAATACATAATATCACATAGGAATACTTTATATTAGAGATGGCTTCCAAAATGAAACGTGGGAGTCCAGCTGACATTTGGAACCGGAGGAATGAAATCAGTCCTTTACCTTGTGCTGCACTGCGCTCCAACAAGAAGCCTCCAACACATCATCTATCCTTCTCCCTGGTGCTAGCTAATCAGGAGCTGTGCAGGGAAATGCATCATCCCACCTCCCTGTCTGATTGGCCAGCGCCAGGGAGAAGGAAATATCTTGCTTTAGAGGCTTCTTCCTTGTTTGAGTGCACCACGTGTGAGCCCAGTGCAAGGTAAAGGATTGGTTTATTTCATTCCTCCGATTCCGAACATCAGCTGGACTCCTGCGTTATGTTTCAGAAGGTGAGCACTTCCGAAATGAAGATACCTTCTCTACTTTACACAAATCAGCTCACTTTGCCATACATGACTCTATTACATATTTATTAAATTTCATTTTCATTTTGTTACATAACTATTATTAACATTAAACATTACCTTTCCCTTTTATGTTTCATCTTCCAATCTGAAAAAAAATCCATGATGTTCTACTTTCCTCTTATGTCCTGAAATTCAAACTTAAAATCTTAAAAGAGTAAATATCACCTCAACAATTTACTGTTTCCAGAGGTTAATTGGAGGGGGTTGTTTGACATAGATCAATATTTTCTATATATGCAAAATGTATCTTGCAGTACAAAAGAATGTGAAACTACTGTATACATTGTCCTTCTCTATTGACATGAATTATAATTCAGAGCTTAGAGGGTGAGATGATCTAGATCAGTGGTTCTCAACCTGTGGGTCCCCAGATGTTCCTGGACTGCAACTCCCAGAAGCCTCCACCACTCGCTGTGCAGGAAGGGGTTTCTGGGAGTTGCAGTCCAGGAACATCTGGGGACCCACAGCTTGAGAACCACTGATCTAGATGTTGTTCAATTCAAAGTCCAGTGGATCATAGAGCCTATAGTATGGAGTAAAAAAAAGTGATACGTTGTTTAGGTTTTAGTGTAGAACAATAGACTGTAAATATGGGACAAGAATTAAAGCAGTGAGGTGTGTGGGACATAAATGTAGTTTTCACATTAGGAGGATAGGAAAACTTGTCTGGAGCAGTGAGATAATAAAATGGTGTAATTTGCATGATGTGATTTTTAAACTGCTTATAATTTATTAAACCCCATATGTTTGCCTCTTTATAGCATTTCTTTTTCTATATTTTATAAGTGACTAATTTCAGAAGTTGTAGGGTTTTTTTTTTTACTTTTAGGTATCAAGAGCCTCATTTAGAATACTTTTATTCGTTGTTAGCTTTTTAAAAAAAACTTAAGCTGCAGTTATGTTTGAATATATGTTGCTTTTAGCTAAATGTAAGGTTATATAATCACATCAAGAACAGAAGTTTTGATGTGTAGTTTTAGATTTCAAAATCCATGTAGCCATATGCTGTTATTCACCCATTGTGCATATGTTATCTGGATTGTTAAATAAATATTACAAAAAGGAAGACTTCTCTGTTTATGTTGAATTTATTTATTTATTTATTTATTTATTTCTATACTGCCCATCTTCCGGAGGAACTCTGGGCGGTTTACAATCAAAACAATATAAGAAAGAAAGAAAGAAATGTATATAAAATAAATTGATTATTGTAAGCCAATAAACAATATAAAATAACATGAAATACTCGGCAAGACGGCAGAATAAAATAAGGAGAAAAAAATAATTAATTAAAATTAATTAAAATTAAAGGTCGCCAAATGCCTCACAAAAAAGCCAGGTCACAAGAGGGTGGGAGATTCTCTGCAAGTTGCCGAGGGTGGCCCTCATGGTTTACACAACTAGGTCCCCAAAAAGCAAAAGCAAAGTGTTCTGCTTGTATACCGCCCGATACCACTTCAAGTAGTCTCTGTGTGGTTTACAATTTTTAATTACAGTATGCAGGATACACATCCCCCCCCCTCCGCCAGCAAGCTGGGTACTCATGTTACCGACCTCGGAAGGATGGAAGGC
>JAHTLZ010000231.1:27805-37889 GCA_023846285.1 Phrynocephalus versicolor
CCATCATTGCTCTAGGACAGGGGTCCTCAAAGTTTTCAAACAGTGGGCCGGTCCACCACCACCCAGACCCTACTGGGGGCCAGACCACAGTCCAAAGAAAGGCTGACATGGAAAAAAAGGGGGGAAGGAGAGGGCAAGTGGGTGGAGCCCCCCCCACGATCGGCCCATGATCACTGCATCTCCGGGGCCCTAGCAATGCCTCCTGCTCCAGCTGTCCGCTCTGAGGTGCCGCCACAGGGATCCCTCTGCTGTGCCTATTCCTCCTCGTCCTCCTCCTCCTACAGTGGCAGTGGCTGGAGTGGCTCTCCTTCCTTCCTTCATTGTGTTGAGAAGGATGTGGCAGCCCAGGCAAACTCAGGCCCCTCATCACCTTCTAGGTGGCCACTTAGAAGGAGGAGCAGCAGCTGCAGCAGTGGCGGCAAGGCTGGTACCATTGTGTGTGGATCCAGTTGTGTGCCCTAGCCATCATGCCCTTGCTGTGCCCCACAGGGAAAGCTGCCTCCTCTCTTGGCCTGGCCCAGCCCGGCCTGACATGGTGCACTGCAAGTGAGAGAGGGAGGGAGCAAGGGCTAGGAAGGAGGGAGAGTAGGCAGGAAGGCCTGCCCGAAGCCACCCACAGCCCACTCACTCACTGGCCGAGCCCAGCCAGGCTGTGGTGCTCTCTTGCCTCGCCAGCCCGCCCATCACCAACCGGGGACAAATGCAGCCCCGCCAGTCTCCCAGGAACCAGGCCCGGGTCACTGTTGGTCTTCCCTTCCCTTCTCCTCTTTCTCCAACACCTCCCCCTCGCTGGTCTCTAACCTGGTGGTGGTGGCGGCAGTCTCGGCCTCTGGCCATGGCTGGGGTCCCTCCTCCCCTCCCTCGCTCCACGGAGCAAGGTAGCAGCTTGGAGGGGGCTGGGTGGCCAGGAAGTAGCTCCGTTTTCCCCTTGGTCAACTGAGTCCATCCCTCCATTGGTCCACTGCCGTGGCTGCTCCAGCTCAGAAGGCTGGCTGACGCTGCCTCCACCTACCCCTTCCTTCCTCACAACCATAATAGCACAGGTGGCAGCCACACAAGGAAGGCAGGAGGATGGGGTGGAGGAGGAGCAAGGTCAGGGCCTCGGGGCCATGGAGGGTGTGGGAGACCTTGCCACAGCCCTCCCACTTAGAATAGAAGTGGTAGAGAGAATAGAATAGGTAGAGAGCTGGTACAGGAACACCTGGAAACATTAAATGAATTTAAGTCTCCGGGGCCAGATGAATTACACCCAAGGATATTAAAAGAACTGGCAGAAGTAATTTCAGAACCATTGGCAATAATATTTGAGAAGTCTTGGAGAACAGGGGAAGTCCCCATCGACTGGAGGAGGGCTAATGTTGTCCCCAAATAATTACCGTCCGGTCAGCTTGACTTCAATTCCTGGAAAGATCCTAGAGAAGATTATTAAACAGGCAGTCTGCAAATATTTAACAAACAATGCTTTCATTACAAGAAGTCAACACGGGTTTCTTAAAAACAAGTCATGCCAGATTAATTTGATCTCGTTCTTTGATAGAATTACAGGCCTAGTGGATGAGGGGAATGCTATGGATATTGTTTATCTGGACTTTAGTAAGGCCTTAGAAAATGGTCCCCATGGTATTCTTGCTAAGAAGTTAGTAGAAAGTGGGATAGATAGTGCTACTGTTAGGTGGATTTGTAATTGGTTGACTAATCGCACCCAAAGGGTGACCGTAAATGGCCTCTCTTCAGCTTGGAGAGACGTGACCAGTGGGGTGCCCCAGGGTTCTGTTCTGGGTCCAGTGCTGTTCAATATCTTTATTAATGACTTGGAGGAGGGAATAGAGAGTATGCTAATTAAATTTGCAGATGATACTAAATTGGGAGGGGCTGCAAATTCCCTAGAAGATAGGATGAAAATCCAAAAAGACCTTGACAGACTATAGTGCTGGGCCAAAGCTAACGAAATGGATTTCAACAGAGGGAAATGTAGGGTACTGCATTTAGGTAAAATAAATGAATTGCACAAATATAAGATGGGGGATACTTGGCTGGAGGATAGTACCTGTGAAAGGGATCTGGGAGTCTTGGTGGACCACAAATTGAACATGAGTCAGCAGTGTGATGTGGCGGCCAGGAAAGCCAATTCGATTCTTGGTTGTATCAACAGAACCATAGTGTCTAGATCAACGGAAGTGATAGTACCACTCTATTCTGCTCTTGTCAGACCCCATCTGGAGTACTCTGTCCAGTTCTGTGCGCCTCAATTTAAAAAGGATGTTGACAACCTCGAGCGGGTGCAGAAGAGGGCTACCAGGATGGTTGAGGGTCTGGAGGAAATGTCTTATGAGGAACGACTTAGGGAACTGGGAATGTTTAGCCTCTCTAAAAGAAGGCTGAGGCGGGATATGATAGCTATGTTTAAATATTTGAAAGGATGTCATATTGAAGAGGGAACAGGTTTGTTTTCCATGGCTTCAGAGACTAGGACTCGGGGCAATGGTTTCAAACTACAGGAAAAGAGATTCCAATATTTGAACATTAGGAAGAACTTCATGACTGTTAGAGCTATTCGGCAGTGGAATATGCTCCCGCGGACGGTGGTTGAGGCTCCTTCTTTGGAGGTTTTTAAGCAGTGTCTGGATGGCCATCTGTCAGAAATATTGTGATGGGGGTTCCTGCATGGCAGGGGGTTGGACTGGATGGCCCTTGACGTCTCTTCCAACTCTATGATTCTATGATTCTATGACTTTGGGGGAAGCGACATAACCCACCGCTTTGAACTGCCTCTGCAATAGAAGAAGCTGCGGAGGCTGGCTTGCTCACGAAGCAGGGGGTATGTGGGGTGTCCGCAGTTGGTCCCGGGGGCCAGATTCAGGACCCTTGGGGGCCACATCCGGCCCCCGGGCCTTAGGTTGAGGACCCCTGCTCTAGGACATGCAAGGAGGTGGGGAGGACACTGCAGCAATAGAGCCAAGGGTGGGTAGGCTGGGCAGGTGCCTGGGGGGACAAACAGAGGCAAGGGAGGGCAGGCAAACTGTAACATGCAACCTGATGCCTCCATCTGGTATGGGGAGGGGCCAGCTAGCAGGGATGTGTGACAGGCTGAGCCGGTGGGGAGAAGAGGCCACGGGTCACTCGAAATTTGAAAATGGGCTGCATTTGGCCCCCGGGCCTGACTTGGTACATACCTGGTGTAGTAGATAAATACAATAAATGAATCACACCATAGAATGTCAGGAATTATGGAATGCAGCTAACAAGACTTGTACTCCTTTGGTTTCCCCACAGTGTCCAGTCTTCACATTGTCACAACAAAGTGTCCTGCTTATATTCTGCCCCTAGCGCTTCAAGCACTCTCTGGGTGGTTTACAATTTTAATTATGTAGGCTATACATTGCCCCCTCCCAACAAGCTGGGTACTCAGTCTATTGACCTCGGAAGAATAGAAGGCTGAGTCAACCATGAGCCCTGCTACCTGGGATTGAACCCCAGGTTGTGAGCACAGTTTTAGCTGCAGTCCAGGCATTAATGCACTGCGCCACAAGGCTGACATCACCACAAGTCAGCCAATGGTGGTTCTCTCTCCCTCTTCTTCCCCCTGATGGATTGTAGTTTATTGTCTCAGGCAGCCTCGAAAGCAGAGGGAAGAGAGAGGAATAAAGGTCTCCCTTGCACCAGCCTGGAACATTTTCAAAGGGGAGCGCAGGTTAAGGTTTTACTTTTCTTTATATTTGTTTTCAAACTTCTTTCTTATTTTTCCCCAAACCATTTGTAATCATGGGGCAGCTAGTCAAGTGTATAGATGGCTACAAATTGCACCTTACTATTGTCACTATAAAACACAGAGTAAAATCCAATTGCTAGTCCCAAGCAGAGCAGATTCCGCAGCCAGGTACCTAAACCATGGTGTGGGTGTGAACTTCTAGCCAACTTCTTTTGTAAGTTTTGGCATTTTGTGTGTACAGTATGTGGTCTATCACACCCCAGAATGAATCATGAAACTTGCCTTTATTTCTTATGGCGAAATATTCTTTGATATAAGAGTGTTATGGTTTACAAGCATGTTTCCGGAATGGATTATGCTCATAAACCAAGTTATTGCTATACTGTATTACTACTTTGCTGTGTTATGTTCGAGCTGTTTTATCAGTTTGGATCTGAGTTATGCTTTCTATCTATATTTCTGCACTGTTATCCGTGGAGTGTTTCATTTTTTTGTTCAATTTATTTTCAAAAGGTTTATGCACAATTTTGTTGCCTTAGGAACTTTTTCGTGACTTGCACTACTATAATCTGTACTCCTTTTTTTTCTTGTCCGCCATCTGCCTCCATGCCGTTTTTATTATTGTGTTTTGAATTCGTTTTATTATTTGTTTGTTGTATTTAATTGTTCTTGGTTTGCTTTGATGTGAACGGCCCGGAGTTCCTTCGGGAAGACAGCACGGTATACAGGTTTCAAAATAAATAAATAAATAAATAAATACTGCTGTTCTAGGTATGCTTTGTCACAGAGTTGTGAATGCTCAGCAGAAGGGCTGTGTAAAGTGTGGGCTTTAACAGCCAGATAGCAGTGCTCAATAAAAACACAAACACAGCGGTGACTCCCTTCTCCACAAACTGTACAGTACAGCCCCCTTATTTATTCCTTTATTTATTATTTATTTTTATATTTATATACCATGCCAATTTCCCAGAGGGAACTCTGGGTGGTTCACATAAAAACACAAGAAATCCACAAGATAATAATAGGAATTGAGAAGAAAATAATAATAGAATAAAGGGGAAATACCCAACAACAATTTAAAAAATAAATAAAAATAATAATTGGCAAGAGGCATAAGACAACTAATGATAGGTACAAATCACAAGACCAAAAATTTCAATTTTGTTTGCTATAGCTGTTTCCCACAGCCTCTACCTTGCCTTTGTTTTCCCTACTATTGTCGTTCTGTGTTGATTTATCTTCTGCCACAGTTTCTAGTTGTTGCAATTCCGGATCTGAAAACACTACTCTGCATGATAAACTTTCTGTCAGCTATTAGTTGTTGTTCAGTTGTGTCACTATTTGGGGGTTTCCTTTTCTAAATTCCTATCATTCTTTTTTAAAATTGAAAAGCTTTGCTCCGTAATAGTATTTCATAATTGTGTGATTTTTAAGCTGGAGTTCATATTTTATGTTTATGTTGTTCCAATTACTTTGCAGCAGACTGTCCTGGTATCTCAACGGGGTCTGCTGAGTCCTGCAGCCCATTTGCCATCAGATGTCCAGGGGGTGCAGCATCTTGTGCGGTCTTTGTTGACCCAGGTGATGACCAATCCAATATGGATTTGTGTTTATTCTTTCTCCTCATAAGGGGGGGGCAGTGAACACAGTTGGTTTGACTTCTCAGATGAGATCTGCCTGGCTGTGGAGATCTTTCAGGTAGCAACGCTACCACCAGCATGACCCTCAACTCTCCTAAAACATGTGAGCCCTTGCACTTCAACAATGCAGTTTCCAAGCTCAGGTCTAAAGGGCTTGTACTTGACAGTGGGACTTAGGGATTGGTTTTGGATTCTGGTAGATTGCTTTGGCTTTAAAGATGTCCCAAGCATTTGTTTCTTTTTATAAAGAGATAGCGACATGCACCATTTTTGGCTTGTCTGGAGGTGTCTCAGACAGCATCAAATGCATTTGGGTCAGCTACCACCACTCTTCCCTGAGGAATTTAGAGGACTAGAGAGATGAGATGCTGATGTGGATTGACATTTTCTGCTCTTCAAAACACTGAGTTGGTGCAAAATCCATGGAATTGTGGAAAGGTTCACTTTGATTCTATCTGCTACAGTGCGTAGCCTCTTGAGTGATGTTGAATTAACTCAGCTGCACACATAAAGTGGGTTTGAGACAAGACGATTCACAGTTCTTTCCACCCACATTACACACATGTCCGTCTTTCCTGTTCCTTTAAGATTCGCAAATGTTTGTTAAAAAATCCTTGGCTTTAATCTGGGAAGAGCAGGAGGGGAGTCGAAGAGCAGGTGTACATTTAATGTAGTTTTTGGTGTTTTCAGATTGTGGGTAAGTGAATCAGTGGATAGGATTGCTGTGCATAAGGGTTCCTGTTGTCTTTTCTACTAGTTGGTCATTAGTCTAAGAAAAAGTTGTGGTAGTAGCCCTGACCTCATGCTGTTGGGTCAAAGATGGAATGTGGTGGACACAGACATATATTGGACCACACTGTTGAAAATCCTATTGTTTAGAGTAGTAAAACACGCTTGAACAGGGCCAATCGGGATTTGATCACATTCCTCCCTCTGTTCTATTAATTTAAATGGGCTGAATTTAATTGTGACTAACTGTGCCAAGTTTCAGCTATGTTATTTTAGTTAATCTACCTTGCATCTACAAAGGAACCAAGAATTGAGAAACACATAAACTTATAAGAATAAAAGCACATTTTGAAACAAAAGGCTCATATTGACACAGTGATTTAGTAATCATATCAAGGTGTCTTGCACATTGAATGATGCCAGCATAAAAATTACGTCATAAGTCATGGTGCCAATTTCTTCCTCAATTCTGACTCATTGATTCATTTGGGTATTTTGCTGTAGTTAAATTGTCTACAGTCTTCTCTAGTTTCCCTATCATTCCTATCAGGCAGTCCCCGCATTTGTCTTTAGATAACAACACTAAATTGGATGTACAGAGATCATTTCCTCCTCTTTCTGGTAGCTGTGGCATCACCACTATAGAGTTATTTTCTTTCCATGACAATTCAGGACAAAGCAAATGCCTTGGCTAAATCCCCAGTTAGTATGTTTCCTCTTACTCTCTCTCTCTCTCTCTTTTCCATCAGGTAAAATAGAGGAATATCAGAATTAGGAAAACTTGCTACATCAACCACTGGAAAAAACTAAGCATGAAACAGGAAAAGGAAAAATAGACATTCAAGAAGAGGAAATGGCAGGAAGGAAGCTAGCAATGCACACAGGAAAATTCACCTCAGGATACTCTTATTTTTGAACCCCTGATGGTCAGGGTGAGCAAAATACCAGGATCAAGGAAGGAGATAGTGTTCCATTGGCCTAAATATATTGAAATGTACCTCTGTGGAAAGAGTTTCTGTCAGAGCAATGACCTTAGTTCCCATGAAAGAACTCACACAAGAGAGAAACCATATAAATGCATTGAATGTGGAAAGAGCTTGAGTGATAGCAGTGCCCTTAGTCAACATAAAAGGATTCACAAAGGGGAGAAACCATATGAATGCATGGAATGTGGAAAGAGCTTCAGTCAGAGCAGTGGCCTTAGTTCCCATGAAAGAACACATACAGGGGAGAAACCATTTAAATGCATGGAATGTGGAAAGAGCTTCAGTGATAGCAGTGCCCTTAATTTACATAAAAGGACTCACACAGGGGAGAAACCATTTAAATGCATGGAATGCGGAAAGAGCTTTAGACAGAGCAGTACCTTTACTTCCCATCACAGAACTCACACAGGGGAGAAACCGCATAAATGCATGGAATGTGGAAAGAGCTTCAGTCAGAGCAGTACCCTTACTTCCCATCAAAGAACTCACACAAGGGAAAAACCGTATGAATGCATGGAATGTGGAAAGCGCTTCAGTCATAGCAGTGGCCTTAGTTCTCATGAAAGAATTCACACAGGGGAGAGACCATTTAAATGCATGGAATGTGGAAAGAGCTTCAGTCATAGCAGTAGCCTTAGTTGCCATGAAAAAATCCACACAGGAGAGAAACCATATGAATGCATGCAATGTGGAAAGAGCTTCAGTCATAGCAGTGGCCTTAGTTCTCATGAAAGAATTCACACAGGGGAGAAACCATTTAAATGTGTGAAATGTGGAAAGAGCTTCAGTCAGAGCAATCATCTTAGTTCCCATGAAAGAATTCACACAGGAGAAAAACCTTATCAATGCATGGAATGTGGAAGGAGGTTCAGTCATAGTCATGCCCTTAGTTTTCATGAAAGGACTCACACAGGTGAGAAACCATTTAAATGCATGGAATGTGGAAAGAGCTTCAGTGTTAGCAGTAATCTAAGTTCACATCTGAGAACGCACACAGGAGAGAAACCATTTAAATGCACGGAATGTGGAAAGAACTTCAGTCAAAGTAGTCACCTTAGTTCACATCAAAGAATGCACACGGGGGAGAAACCATTTAAATGCATGGAATGTGGAAAGAGTTTCAGTCAACGTAGTCACCTTAGTTCACATGACAGAATGCACAGGAGAGAAACCATTTAAATGCATGGAATGTGGAAAGAGCTTCAGAAAAGGCAATCACTTAAGCTCACATCAAAGAATTCACACTGGTGAAGAAATATAAATGTGAGGAATTTAGTGTTAGATTCCCTCGGAGTTGTCACTTAATTTATTTACCTTAAGGGAATTAGGTGGAAGGTTCTATCAAATGCCTGTGGAAAATGTGGTGGACAAGAGGAACTGTGCTGGAGTGCCGTCTGCCCCTCAAGAAGATAAGTACATCAACCTGAGCCCATGAGGGAAAAGCACTGCTGGGAAGAAGTTGGAAAACACAGAAGCCCAAACACAGCGACTGGGAGGAGTAACGGACACTGAGGAGGTCAAGGAAAGTTAAAGGAGAGGAGGCTAAGATAGAACCAGAGAGAATAACCACCAGGTTGGTGGGAGATTTGAGAGGGATTATTTATTTATTTATTTATTTATTTATTTAGAATATTTATTCCCCACCTTTCTCCTTGGAAAAGGACCCAAGTTGGCTTACAATAATGAGGGACAATATACAGTCCAGAACATTTAAGACATATTCAGGTTACGAAGAGTGAATTGGAGGAGTCATCTTAGAACATTAAAAGGTAACATTAGAGCTACAAAGAGCACACAAAAGGAAAAGGAAAAATTATTATAATGGGTGGAAGTAACATGGAAAACACTGGTGTTCTTATGAAATCAGCCAATGCAATCATGTGTGGTAATCCATATAAAGTCACATCATAGATCAGGTATGTCCAAACTTCGGCCCTCCTGATGTTTTAGCTTAGATTGCCAATGACAAAGGACTCTGGGAGTTGTGGTCCAAAACATCTGGAGGGCTGATGTTTGGACATGTTTGTCATAGGTAGTCCCTCATTCAGGGAAAGCTTGTCTGAAAAGGAAGGTATTTGCCTGCATCTGGAAAGACAGCAAAGATGTGACAGTCCTGGCCTCCAGTGGGAGGGAGTTCCAAAGTCTGGTATCAGCAGCAGAGATGGCCCTTTCATGTGTCCTTATGAGGTGCACTTGTGAAGGTGGTGGGATGGAGAGAAAGGCCTCTCCTGATGACCTTTACACCTGAGCTGGAGTAGAGGCAGTAGATAAAGGGGGGTCAGAAGCAGCAGAGGGAAGCATGAGTAGGAAGCAGCAAATCCTCCCAGATGGGAGTGGGTTTGGATGGAGATCCCCGATATGCTGAAATGGGAGAGGATGATGATGACGACTCAGGCAGAGGCTGAGAAGAGACATGAGAGAGTCCATTGCAAAGGATATTCTTATTGGGGAGAATGTGAGACTTGTGGCTGGAAGAGAAAAATAAAGGAAGAGAACTCAAAAGTAGAATTGAAGGGACAGATCAAAGTATGAGTGGATATAGAAAAGACAAGAAACTCTTGTAGCACTGGAAGAGGGATGAAGCAAGAGGTAGATTGGAAGAGAGTGCCCAGGTTTAAAGGAGGTAGTAAAAGAGGATGTGGACCCTGCATCCATTCAAGGGAGTTGGGTCAGACCAACCAGGACTGGAATTGACAAGCTGGGGCTTGAGCTTGTGGGGAGACATTTCTTCGACGATGTTTGAGGACAATCCCATGGCAATCCACAGTTTTGGACTAAAATAGTTTGATGTTGGCAATGTTCTGTATAGTGGGAATAACCCATTCTTAGCTCTTATGACAACATCCCCTCGACACACCTGTTAATAGCTGCTGTGAGTTTTTCGGGCTCTTTGGCCGTGTTCTGCAAGTTTTTCTTCCTGACATTTTGCCAGACTTTGTAGCCAGCACCTTCAGAGGGCACAGCCAAACCAATAATAATAATAATAATAATAATAATAATAATAATAATAATAATAATAA
>JAHTLZ010000231.1:55122-75073 GCA_023846285.1 Phrynocephalus versicolor
AAATAAATAAATAAATAAATAAATAAATAAATAAATAAATAAATAAACCCCCCAAAAAAGGGGAGCCCGGAGGAAAAGTCATCCTTGCAGGGGGAGGAGGGGAGGGGGTGCCTGCAGTCCGTCCTGCATACAGAGCAGCCCTTTGAACCCACTGCCCTGCCCTCTCCCCCCATATTACCCCCACCCCACCCCCACCCCCAAATTGCTCACCTCCTCCCAGGTCCTCCTGACGCGGAAAATTACAAAAGGATCCTTTACGCATGCGTCCACCATAGGCCATCGAGACGAGCCTGTAGTTTGCTTCCTTTTTGAAGCGGTGGAGATCCTCTACTATCATTCTAGCTCTATGTTCTCACCGTTCCTCCTCCCCTCCTTACCGTGAATGGAAAGAGGCGGAAGACCTCCGGAACCAAACGGAACAGGAAGCGGATGGAGGACACCGTTCCGTCCACCAACTTCTATGGTCTCCCAGGGACGTATGCGCAAAGGGTGGGGGGTCCTCTGATGTTTTCCCGCGTCAGGAGAACCTGGGAGGAGGTGAGTAATGGGGAGGGTCGGGTATAATATGGGGGGGTCAGGGAAGGGGGTTCAAAGGGACTGAGGAAGGGGCTCCGTGTGTAGGAATGACCTGCAAGACTGGAATTTAATAATAATAGGGTGGTACCTTGTATAAAGGAATTAATTCGTTCCCAATGAAATTACGTAAAGCAAATTTGCCTTTATACAAATTTCCCATAGGAATGCATTGAAAAGGGAGTAATCCCATTTTATATGTTGTACGGATTCGCCCCATAGGCGATTATGTTAAGCACATTTTCCCTATCTCCGGAATTTTTTATGTTGTACTGTACAGATTTTTTCTTATACAAACTGTTTGTTATACAAGGGTCTACTGTAATACATTTATTGTCAATGTACAACATGTGCACAATGAAATTGGATGAGTCTCCCTTTCCCACCCCAACCACCCTCCCTCCCCCATCCCACTAAGAACCACTCAACTGCACCCTGTGTACTTGACACAGAATGCGTCAGTCATTCTATACTTGTCGTGGAATTTCCTGCGGAGTCCCTTGGGGGGGCTGGAAGTGAGGGGTGCCAGGATCCCACCCCTGGAGGCATTAGTTCTCCCCATACGCCCTCTCCCAGCAGGCATGGTTTGTCCTGGCTTCTCCTCTAATGAGGCTAGAAAAAAGGTGCCTGAGGGGGGGGATATGATTAGTACAAAATAATGCATGGCATGAGTAAAGTGGATAGAGGGACGCTCCTCTCCTTCTCACAAAATACCAGAACTAGGGGACATCCACTCAAATTGAGGGCTGGGAGAGTGAGAACAGACAAACGAAAATATTTTTTTACCCAGCGTGTTGTTAGTCTGTGGAACTCCCTGCCACTGGAGGTGGTGATGGCATAAGAACATAAGAACATAAGAAGAGCCATGCTGGATCAGGCCAAGGCCCATCTAGTCCAGCTTCCTGTATCTCACAGCGGCCCCACCAGATGCATTTGGGAGCGCATGAGACTAGATATCTGTCTCCTGATACCACTCCCCTGCATCTGGCCCTTGAAGTACCCTGGTTTAAAGCCTAGAGATTACACATCTCCATCATGGTTTGTAACCCGTGATGGACTTTTCCTCTAGGAATCTGTCCAATCCCCTTTTGAAGGCATCCAGGTCAGATGCCATCACCACATCCTGTGGCAGGGAGTTCCATAGACTTACAACGCGCTGGGTGAAAAAATATTTTCTTTTGTCAGTTCTTACTCTCCCAGCCCTCAGTTTGAGTGGATGTCCCCTAGTTCTGGTATTTTGGGAGAGGGAGAAGAGCTTCCCTCTATCCACTTTACTCCTACCCTGCATTATTTTGTACGTCTCAATCATATCCCCCCTCAAGCGCCTTTTTTCCAGACTAAAGAGGCCCAAATGTTTTAGCCTTTCTTCATAAGGGAGGTGCCCCAGCCCAGTAATCATTTTAGTCGCTCTCTTCTGCACCTTTTCCAGTTCCACTATGTCTTTCTTGAGATGCGGTGACCAGAATTGTACACAATACTCCAGGTGGGGCCTTACTATTGTTTTGTATAACGGCATTATAATGTTGGCTGTTTTATTTTCAATCCCCTTTTTGATAATCCCTAGCATGGAATAGGCCTTCTTCACCGCTGCCACACATTGGGGAGACACCTTCATGGAGCTGTCCACCAACACACCAAGATCTCTTTCCTGATCCGTCACGGATAACTCAGAGCCCACGAGTTGATAGATGAAGTTTGGATTTTTTGCCCCAATATGCATTCCTTTACATTTGGTTACATTAAAACGCATTTGCCATTTCTCAGCCCATTCCCCCAGTTTGGAGAGATCCTTCTGGAGCTCTTCACAATCTTCTCTGGTTTTTACCACATGGAAAAGTTTTGTATCATCTGCAAACTTGGCCACCTCACTGTTTATCCCTGTCTCCAGGTCATTTATGAACAGAATGAAAAGCACCAGTCCCAGGACAGAGCCCTGGGGCACACCGCTTTTCACTTCTCTCCATTGTGAAAATTTCCCATTGACACCTACTCTTTGTTTCCTGTATCTCAACCAGTTCTCAATCCATAAGAGGACCTGCCCTCTTATCCCCTGACTGTGCAATTTTCTCAGCAGCCTTTGGTGAGGGACTGTGTCAAAAGCCTTTTGAAAATCCTTGTGTTGCTTCTGTGCATGGGAAGAAATGTGCTTCTGAAAGAAGGCAGAGCAGGAACAGGCCCAAGAAACAGCAGGGGATGGGGGGGGGGAAGAGGTGATGAGGAGGTCAGAGATTTCAAAACCAAAACTAAGAAGGGCTCCAACGACAAGAGGGAGGACTCGGATTCTAAGGAGCCTTCTCACTGGGTGATCTGGACTGAAAAGCGGAGCGGACACCACTCATTCCTCTGCAGCAAATCCTGAAGGATCTCTCAATGCTGCAGAAGCATCAGTTGAAATGACCAAGAACATGAACCTGAGTGTCCAAAGTAGGACCACTCAGCCCACTAAACCTCCTGAAAGGGTTTTCCAATGGAAAAACATATTTTGCACAAATAAATAACATGGTAAAGATTTTATCTCAGAGTCTAGATGCCTCTCCATTCTTTGTCCTTTCCTGGACTGATGGGGCCCATCCCCCATGGAATGCTCTTAGCTGCATTTTTATAGGTCCTTCATCACTTGCAGACAGGTATATCAAACATGGAATGCTTAGAGTTATCTATGTTGTTGTTCAGTCGTTCAGTCGTGTCCGACTCTTCGTGATTGCATGGACCAGAGCTCGCCAGGCCTTCCTATCCTCCACTGCCTCCCGGAGTTTGGTCAAACTCATATTGGTTGCATCTATGACACCGTCCAACCATCTCATTCTCTGCTATCCTTTTTTCCTTTTGCCTTCAATCTTTCCCAACATCAGGGACTTTTCCAAGGAGTCCTCTCTTCTCATGAGGTGGCCAAAGTACTGGAGTCTCAGCTTCAAAATCTGTCCTTCCAGTGAACATTCGGGGTTGATTTCTTTCAGAATGGATAAGTTTGATCTCCTTGCCGTCCAGGCAAGACTCTCAAGACTCTCCTCCAGCACCACAGGTCAAAAGCATCAATTCTGTGGCGATCAGCCTTCTTTATACTCCAGCTTTCACTTCCATACATCACTACTGGAGAAACCATAGCTTTGACTATCCTGACCTTAGTTGGCAAAGTGATGTCTCTGCTCTTTAGGATGCTATCTAGGTTCGCCATTGCTTTCCTCCCAAGAAGCAGGCGTCTTTTTATTTCGTTGCTGCAGTCGCCATCTGCAGTGATCAAGGAGCCCAAGAAAATAAACTCTGTCATTGCCTCCATTTCTTTCCCTTCTATTTGCCAGGAGGTGATGGGACTGGTGGCCATGATCTTAGTTTTTTTGATGTTGAGCTTCAGCCCATTTTTTCACTCTCCTCTTTCACCCTCACTAAGAGATTCTTTAATTCCTCCTCACTCTCTGCTATTAGAGTAGTATCATCTGCGTATCTGAGGTTGTTGATATTTCTTCCGGCAATCTTAATTCCGGCTTGTTATTCATCCAGACCTGCCTTTCTCATGATGTATTCTGCATATAAGTTAAATAGGCAAGGTGACAGTATACAGCCTTGTCGTACTCCTTTCCCAATTCTAAACCAGTCAGTTGTTCCATATCCAGTTCTGATGGTTGCTGCTTGTCCCACATATAGATTTCTTAGGAGACAGATAAGGTGGTCAGGCACTCCCATTCCTTTAAGGACTTGCCATAGTTTGTTGTGGTCTACACAGTCAAAGGCTTTGGCATAGTCAATGAAGCAGAAGTAGATGTTTTTCTGGAACTCTCTGGCTTTCTCCATAATCCAGTGCATGTTGGCGATTTGATCTCTAGTTCCTCTGCCCCTTCGAAATCCAGCTTGTACTTCTGGAAGTTCTCTTTCCACATACTGCTGAAGCCTGCCTTGTAGAATTTTGAGCATAACCTTGCTAGCGTGTGAAATGAGTGCAATTGTGCGATAGTTGGAGCATTCTTTGGTGTTTTCTTTCTTTGGGATTGGGATGTAGACCGATCTTTTCCAGTCCTCTGACCACTGCTGGGTTTTCCAAATTTGCTGGCATATCGTATGCAGCAGCTTTACAGCATCCTCTTTTAAGATTTTAAAGAGTTCAATTGGAATGCCGTCACCTCCAATGGCCTTGTTGTTTGCAATGCTTTCTAAGGCCCACTTGACTTCACTTTCCAGGATGTCTGGCTCCAGGTCAGCAACTACGCTATCTTGGTTATCAGGGACATCCAGATCTTTCTGATATAATTCTTCTGTTATCTATAACACATCTTATATCCATGGTAGACAAATGTGTAATCTTCTTGTGATTGGGAGGACACTTGTACCAGGATCTTCATATGAGAACTCCTAAAACTGTCTGTGAAGATTCTCAGCCATCCAGTGAGTTTATCTGGAAGTTGAATCATGGCTGGCAACTGGACTTCTTTTCTTGAGAGATGGAAATGTTTTGCTGCTCATCCAAACAGCTTTGTCAGTCTGAGGAAAGCTAGTTGCGATCCATCCATTTTATTTTCACTTTGACCTCATGTCACCCTGGTCTGAAATAGGATCATAAGATGAACAATGACCTGAATACGCTCATTAGGTAGACAATGGTCTCAATAGGCCTTTACATGAACAATGGCCTAAGGTGCTGAAACCCATAAAGCATGGGTCATTAGCTATGGCCTTGGTGATGGGGTGTGAAGTATTTTTATTTGTGTGGGTATTGTTGAAATCACTGCCTGGTAAGTAGCAGAATGTTCCTGAGCCCCCCACCTCATATTAGACAAGAGAAGATAGGTTTCAGGGAAGCCATTCATGCAAGCATTGAAATCCCTTCTGTCAACAGGGGGACTGTCAAGGTCCTTTTGGATTTTCATCTTATCCTCTAGATAATTAGCAACCACTCCCAATTGTGTATCATCTGCATATTTGATCAGCCTACTCTCTATTCCCTACTTTGTCATTAATAAAGATATTGGACAGCACCGGACCCAGAACAACCCTGGGGCACCCCACTGGTCACCTCTCTCCAAGCTGAAAAGAAGCCATTTATGATCACCCTTTGAGTGCAATCAGTCAACCAATTACAAATCCATCTAACAGTGGCAATATCTATCCCACATCCTACTAACTTCTTTGCAAGTATACCAAGGTAAACTTATCAAAGGCCTTACTGAAATCGTGATAAGCAATATCTACAGCATATTTTGTCCACAGAGTTCCCCTCATCTACCACACCTGTAAATCTATCAAAGAAAGAGATCAAATTAGTCTAGCATGACTTGGTTTTAAGAAACCCATGTTGAGTTATCGTAATGGCAGCATTGCTAGTTAAATAATTATACACTGTCTGCTTAATAGTTCTAGGGTTTTTCCAGGAATTGACATCAAGCTGACTGGGCGATAATTATTTGTGTCCTCTTCCCCCCCCCCCGTTTTTGAAGATAGGGACAACACTCACCCTCCTCCAGTCTATGGGGACTTCATCTCTTCTCCAGGGCTTCTCAAAAATTATTGCCAATGGGTCTGAAATTACTTGTGCCAGTTCTTTTAATATCCTTTGATGTAATTCATCTGGCCCAGGAGACTTAAATTCTTTTAATGTTTCCAGGTGTTCCTGTACTACCTCTCTACTTATGCTATGTTGCAATTCCCATCCTACCTCATCTATATGTGCCAACGGAACTCTTTTTCCTTTTTGAGAAAACAGGCACAGAAAATGGTGAGTAGTTCTGTCTTTTCCTTGTCTCCTGTTGGTAATTGGTTATCATTGCCACACAGAGAGTCTATCATTTCCTAATTTTTTCCTTTTGCTGTAGACATAGCTAAAGGAACCTTTTTTACTACCTTTAATCTCTCTGGCAAATTTTTCCATTTCCTGTATTTGTTTCTCTTTATACTTAGCTGAGTTGAAAGTTCTTTAGTTTAAAAAAAAAAACTCCTGCTCCCTAAGGTTGCAAAGATTGTAAACACAGGCCTCCATCTGCCTGAACTTGTCCTCCAAGAGGGCCACTAGCTTTCTCTTTGATTATGTGTATCTTGGCACCTGGTTTGGCAAAAAAAAAAAAAAGAACATGTCGCAGATGTTGCAAGTAACTATATCTGCCGCCGACCCTCCATCTTGACTACTTGGTCAGTTAATTGAAAATGGAAGAAAACAAAAAGATAAAGGAAAACCAACTATCCCACTTAATCTTCTCTGCTACACTCAGTATTGGTAAATTATCAAGGAATCGACCTTTCACCCTTCTCTTTCCTTTCAAGAGTGGATGGTGAGCTGTGTCCATCCTTCCGAGGTTGGTAAAATGAGTATGTAGGATTAGGGCAGCTGGATGCTGGAGTAACGGGAAAGCGCTTTGAAGGAAAAAAAAAACCACACACATACACAGAGAGAGAGAGAGAGAGAGAGAGAGAGAGAGATGTCTGTACCAGCAGAGCCTCTCCCCAATCTCCTGAGAGGCCTCCTTTTATTAACCCTTCTAATATAGCTGATTAACATAACTGATTACATCATTTCTTTGTAACACAGCAAGAAATTCCCCGAATATAGTTAAAGAGGCGCGTTACACACAGAGGAAGGCTAAATTAATATATATTTCTATGTGTATAGGCATAACTATGGGTCTTACTTTAATTGGTAAGCTTTAGCTAAGTGATAAGAGATATTGCTCTAATTGGCAAACTTAACTGAGTAATAAGAGAAGACAAAGAGCTGTTGCTCCTATTGGCAAGCTTAACTAAGGAATAAGGGCGGGGCAGAGGGAGGGCTAGTGTGCTGACATGATTTGTCTGCTGTTGCAGACAAACTCGGATCTTTGCTATCAGGAACCTGTTGCCGTCTGAAATGGCTCCGGTTATGTCAAACCCAGAACCCTATTCCCACATGAGTATCGAGCTTGTTGGGGGGGGGGCAATGTGTAGCTTTCATAATTAAACTGTAAACTGCTCAGAGAGTACTTCACATGCTATGGGGCAGTATATAAGCAGAACACTTTATGTTGTCCAGTTCAAGTTGCAGAAACAGACAGTAGCCTTGAAGCAGAGAAGACAGATTCAATGAATATAGACTATGTGTCTTGGGTTTTTGCAGTCTATTTACAAAATATACCAGGGCTGTTCAACTTTGAACACACCAAGGTCTAACTTTTCCAGCCCAAAGTGCCTGAGGGCTACTACACTAAAACCTCTACTTATGAATTGTATCTGTTCCGAGCACATGCTCGTAAGTAAAAACTTTTGTAAGTAGAGCAGTGGTTTCCCATAGGAATACATTGAAAACCAATTAATCTTTTCTGGAGGAAACCGATTTCAATGCGCCATGGCCCTTGAACTGCCCCACTAGGCTGAGGCAGTGAGCTGGCAGACCCAGAACTTTGCTAGGCAGTGGTGATCCTTGGGATGGGGGAGGGAGGGGTGGAGGACTTAGCCCCTCACTTTTTTTATTTATGGCCAGCGGGCTACTTTTGAATCCTTCATGGGCTACCAGTAGCCCACGGTCTACATGTTGGGCAGGCCTGAAATATACAGTATGTACAGCATTACCTGGGACTGATTCCTTCTTTCAGAGAATTTCAGGAAAATAGAGATCCAGTTCAGTACATAACTGCAGCATAGAGAACAGAGTATCTAACATCCAACAGCTAGTAACCAAATAGACAACGATCAAACAGCCAATGAGACATGTGTTTGCTTAACCCCATTATCCAACCACTTCAGCTGTTTTTGGCACCTGAGTCATGCCTTGTATGCTTGTGTATGTCTCTGCACTTTGCCTTCACTTCTAGCTACGGTTCCAAGACCTTAAAGCTTTCTCCTCTTTTTCAAGGCCACTGAGTCATGCAACTTTTTTACACAAATGGATTTTAATTATCTGAACTTTAAAAAAATTCTAGGCATACATCTGAGGTGTCTTGACAATGGGCTCATTAATATCAAATAAAAAGTCTCTAATTTCTGCTAGATGAGCCTGATTATGAGTGCAACAATCATCTTTCTTAGTGGTGTTGTTATTCAAAACATTGGTGGACTTGAAACTATCACTCTCTAGCACGAGCTGACAAATCTTAAAACACATAGAAGAACAAATCTTAAAACACATAGAAGAACAAACCTTGCTGAGAGAAAATCAGCATGGCTTCTGCAAGGGTAAGTCTTGTCTGACAAATCTTTTAGAATTTTTTGAAAAGGTCAGCAGGCATGTAGATTTGGGTGAACCGGTGGATATAGTCTATCTGGATTTTCAAAAGGCTTCTGACAGTCCCTCACCAGAGGCTGCTGAGAAAATTGCACAGTCAGGGGATAAGAGGGCAGGTCCTCTTATGGATTGAGAACTGGTTGAGATCCAGGAAACAAAGAGTAGGTGTCAATGGGAAATTTTCACAATGGAGAGAGGTGAAAAGCGGTGTGCCCCAGGGATTTGTCCTGGGTCCGGTGCTTTTCAATCTGTTCATAAATGACCTGGAGACAGGGATAAGCAGTGAGGTGGCCAAGTTTGCAGATGACACAAAACTTTTCCATGTGGTAAAAACCAGAGAAGATTGTGAAGAGCTCCAGAAGGATCTCTCCAAACTGGGGGAATGGGCTACGAAATGGCAAATGCATTTTAATGTAGCCAAATGTAAAGTAATGCATATTGGGGCAAAAAATCAAAACTATATATCAACTCATGGGCTCTGAGTTATCCGTGACAGATCAGGAAAGAGATCTTGGTGTGTTGGTGGACAGCTCCATGAAGGTGTCTCCCCAATATGTGGCAGTGGTAAAGAAGGCCTATTCCATGCCAGGGATTATCAAAAAGGGGATTGAAAATAAAACAGGGAACATTATAATGCCATTATACAAAACGATAGTAAGGCCCCACCTGGAGTATTGTGTACAATTCTGGTCACCGCATCTCAGGAAAGACATAGTGGAACTGGAAAAAGTGCAGAAGAGAGTGACCAAAATGATTACTGGGTTGGGTCACCTCCCTTATGAGGAAAGGCTAAAATATCTGGGGCTCTTTAGTCTGGAAAAAAGGCACCTGAGGGGGGATATGACTGAGACGTACAAAATAATGCAGGGCATGAGTAAAGTGGATAGAGGGAAGCTCTTCTCCCTCTCACAAAATACCAGAACTAGGGGACATACACTCAAATTGAGGGCTGGGAGAGTAAGAACAGACAAAAGAAAATATTTTTTCACCCAGCGCATTGTTAGTCTATGGAACTCCCTGCCACAGGATGTGGTGATGGCATCTGGCCTGGATGCCTTCAAAAGGGGATTGGACAGATTCCTGGAGGAAAAGTCCATCACAGGTTACAAACCATGATGGAGATGTGTAATCTCTAGGCTTAAAACCAGGGTACTTCAAGGGCTAGATGCAGGGAAGTGGTATCAGGAGACAGATATCTAGTCTCATGCGCTCCCAAACGCATCTGGTGGGGCCACTGTGAGATACAGGAAGCTGGACTAGATGGGCCTTTGGCCTGATCCAGCATGGCTCTTCTTATGTTCCTATGTTCTTATCTCTTAGACTCAATCATTTCCATCAAGGGATAACCTTTGACTCGATTCCAGTGGCTTCTCTTTTTAATCAAGAGGACACTTCTATGAGAAGAATGTAAATGTGTTGAATCCAGACTACCAAGTTCAACATCCAGTTTACTGGATAGTTAGCTATTGTTCAGAGTTTGAGAATCAACAACATCACTATCCAGTAAGTCAATTATGGGATTTTTTTTTAGCCACTGTAATGGGCCCATCTCTCTATAGTCGATCTTATAAATACTGCAATCCCCCAGTTTGGCAAAGTCCCTGATCTTGGTGTATTTCAACGATTTCTTAACAGTACTCTCCGCTTAGGGCTTGTAATCACTTTAAGGATATCGCCAAGAGGTGAGGTATCATTATCAGGTGTTTTAAGTAGTCATTGGCATGAGACCGTTTAGTCTCCACAATCTCCTGTTCCTTTAAGTTCACTAAATGGAGTGATAGAAGGGAGCAGTTTGTTTTGAATCAATTGCAGCAGTGGGGTAAGTAAAGTAATATCCAAGGACACCTCAGCCCCTTCCATAGGAGAAGCCTTATTCCTTCACAGCACCTGGCAAGTTTCTTCTCAGTCAGATCTCAGGGCCAAGTTACTAGCAGGAGGAAACTTCCAGCTGGGCAAAATTCTCAGATCATTAGCATAGCTTATTGCACTCATTGTGGATTACTTTTGTTTCAAGGGAAGAAGTAGTGCTATTTCACAAAATACTCAAATAGAATGAATAGAAAACAACTCACAATCACTTATAATATCTTATAGTCCCTTGAAGGGGCATTTTTAAAGTTAAAATACCAGCTGAGAAAATAGCTCAGTCACCAATGTGAGTTAATGCTGCTGTGCTCTTTCATTTCTTCTTTCTCATCAGGTTACAAATAGACCTGGAATTCCATGGAGTCGGTTGTTCTGTTACTGAAAAAGAAACCAATGGTCAAGCAGGACAACAAAATATACACACTGGAAAGGGGGTAAGGACTGAAAGGAAGCCAGAAAATGACAGGGGAAAAGTAATCTCCATCTTCTCCAGTTGTTGAAATTTATATGATTCTGATAATCAGAGAAAAACAATAGAAAAAAGAAGAAAAGCTTCTATGGCATATAACTAGGGACTGACACAATACAGTCACAGAAGGTACAAAATATGTAACTAGAACAAGGGGAAAATATGCACAATAATTTTACTTAACATAAAAATCCACCAAGAGATGAGAGATATTATAAATCATGGAGTGTGGAAAGAGCTTTAGCAAAAGCCATAATCTTACTTCACATCAAAGGACTCATACTAGGGAAAAGCCATATGAATGCATGGACTGTGGAAAGAGCTTCAGCCACAGTCAAAGCCTGCATTTGCATCAAAGGACTCATACTAGGGAGAAATCACATAAATGCATGGAATGTGGAAAGAGTTTCACTAACAAAAGTAAGCTTCACATGCATCAAAGAACTCACACTGGGGAGAAACCATATGAATGCATGGAATGTGGAAAGAGCTTCAGTAAGAGCAGTCACTTGACTTCACATCAAAGAACTCACACTGGGGAGAAACCATATGAATGCATGATATGTGGAAAGAGCTTCAGTGAGAGTGGTAACCTTAGTTTACATCAAAGAATTCACACAGGAGAGAAACCATATGAATGCAAGGAATGTGGAAAGAGCTTCAGTGTGAAAAGTAACCTTACTAATCATCAAAGAACTCACACTGGTGAGAAACCATATGAATGCATGGATTGTGGGAAGAGCTTCAGCAATAGCAGCAGCCTTAATTCACATCAAAAAACACACACAGGGGAGAAACCTTATGAATGCATGGAATGTAGGAAGAGCTTCAGCCGTAGCAGCGGCCTTAGTTCACATCAGAAAATTCACACAGGGGAGAAACCTTATGAATGCATGGAGTGTGGAAAAAACTTCAGAAAAAGCCATCACCTTACTCTGCATGAAAGAACTCACACAGGGGAGAAACCATATAAATGCATGGAATGTGGAAGGAGATTCACTCAGAAAGGAAATCTTAATTCACATCAAAAAACACACACTGTGGAGAAAACATATACATGCGTGGAATGTGGAAAGTGTTTCAATTGCAACTCTAACCTTCATTCGCATCAAAGAACTCATGCTGGGGAGAAACCATATGAATGTACAGAATGTGGAAAGAGCTTCAGAGGCAGAGGTAGCCTTGGAATACATCAAAGAACTCACACTGGGGAGAAACCATATAAATGCATGGAGTGTGGAAAGTGTTTCAGTTGCAACTCTAACCTTCGTTCGCATCAAAGAACTCACACTGGGGAGAAACCATATATGTGCATGGAGTGTGGAAAGAGCTTCAGTGAGAGCAATGTCCTCAGCAGGCATCAAAGAAGTCACACTGGGGAGAAGCCATATAAATGCATGGAATGTGGAAAGTGTTTCAGTTGGAGCTCTACCCTTTATTCACATAAAAAAACTCACACTGGGGAGAAACCATATATGTGCATGGAGTGTGGAAAGAGCTTCAGTCTGAAAGGTAATCTTTTCTCACATGAAAGAATTCACAGAGGGAAGAAACCATATGAATGCATGGAATGTGGAAAGAGCTTCATTGACATCCAAAGCCTTCGTTCACATCAAAGAACTCACACAGGGGAGAAACCCTATAAATGCATAGAATGTGGAAAGTGTTTCCGTAAGAGCAGTCATGTTCGATCCCATCAAAGAACTCACACTGGGGAGAAACCATATAAATGCGTGGAATGTGGAAAGAGCTTCAGTCAAAAAGCTAACTTTAGTTCACATCAAAGAATTCACACTGGGGAGAAACCCTATAAATGCATAGAATGTGGAAAGTGTTTCCGTAACAGCAGTCATGTTCGATCCCATCAAAGAACTCACACTGAGGAGAAACCATATATATGCATGAAATGTGGAAAGAGCTTCAGCCATAGCAGTACCCTCAGTACACATCAAACAATTCACAAGGGGGAAACCATATAAATGCATTGAGTGTGGAAAAAAACTTCATTAACAGCAGTCATCTAAGTTTGCATCAAAGAACTCTCATGAAAAATTCACAGAGAAGAAACCATATACAGTGGATCTTTGTATAACAAACAGCTTGTATAACATAAAATTTGTACAACATAAAACATTCTGGAGATAGGGGAAATTTGCTTAACATAATCGCCTATGGGGAGAATCTGTACAACATAAAAATGGGATCACTCTGTTTTCAATGCATTCCTGTGGGAATTTGTATAAAGGAAAATTTGCTTAACATAATTTCATTTGGAACAAATTAATTCCTTTATACAACGTACCACTGTATTGCCAAATATTGGAAATCTAATAATCAATTAGGAATGGAGGAATGGTATAAGGAGTTATGGAATCTAGCTATTAATGATCAACTGACTTGTGAAATTAAAATTCGGAAAGGCCTGAGTAAGTCTAATGACTTCAATGGAATATTGGATAAACTGTTGGTATATGTATTTCAAAATGGTAAAGGGTATACACCTGGAGAAGATTCATTGTATTTCTGGAAGGAAACGGGCTGGTCAATAACATGAGAGTTGTAATTTTGTTAAAGTTCCAAGGGGTTGGACTGCACAGGGTTTATGTCATATTTGTTATATTTTTGTTATATAGGTGTGTTTTGATTAATATTTTCCTTTCCTTTATATTTTGTTTTATTTTTTTTAAAAGAGAAAAAAAGTTCTGTGAGTGCAAAAAAACCCAACCATATGAATTCATGGAATGTGGAAAGAGCTTTGTTGACATCCAAAGTGTTCTTTCACATCAAACAATCCACAAGGAAGAAACCATATAATATATACTGGAAAGAGATTCCATAAAAGCAATGACCTTTAATCCCGTCGAAGAGCTCACACTGGGGATAAACTGTATAAATGCATGGAATGTGGCAAGAGCTTTGTTGACATCCAAATCCTCCATTCACATCAAAGAACCGACACGGGAGAAACCATATACATGCATGGAATGTGGAAAGAGTTTCCATTAGAGCAGTCACCTTTGATCCCATCAGAGAGCTCACACTGGTGAGAAGCCATATGAATGCATGAGATGTAGAAGGAGCTTCAATCACAGTGGTTTCCTTCACTCACATGCATGGACTGTGGAAAAGCTCCAGCCATAGCATTGGCCATAGATTACATAAAGGAATTCATACTGTGGAAAAAACATATAAATGCATAGAATGTGGAAAGAATTACAATAAGACCAGTCATCTTTGATCCCATTAAAGAACTTACACAAGGGAGAAACCATATAAATGCCTAGAATGTAGAAAGAGCTTTAGCCATAGCAGTACCCTCAGTGGACATCAAACAGCTCCCATTGGAGAAACCATATGAGTGCACTGAAAAATCTCCAGTAAACACAGTCACCTAAGTTTGCATCAAAGAACACACACAGGAAAACCATATAAATGTATGGAATGCAAAAGAGAGCTTCAGTCAGAGTGCTAACCTTAGTTCACATCAAAGAACTCACAATGGGGAGAAACTATATATGTGCATGGAATGTGGGAAGAGCTTCATCCAAATTGATAACCTTAGTTCACATCAAAGAACTCTCACAGGGGAGAAATCATATGAATTCATGGAATGTGGAAATAGTTTTGTTAACATCCAAAACCTTCAATCCCATAAAAGAATGTAAATGGGAGAATCCATATAAAAATATGGAACATGGAAAGAGCTTCAGCCATAGCATCATTCACATTAAAAAAAAACTCACACTGGGGAGAAACCATACAAATGCACAGAATGTTGGAAGAGCTTCATTCAAGTCATCAGCTTTGTACACATCCAAATATTCAGCCAAGGGAAAGAATGAAGGTGCTTGGAATGTGAAACACCTTTCGTCAACTGCAATGATCTTTCATTTAATGGCATTCACTCTGAAGGAACCATAGGGATCTGTGGAAGGTGCAACTCCGACAGTGTTGGCCTTAAGCGGAAAGCACACTCCAGGGCAAATCACTGTCATCTATGTGGAAGGTGGAAAGAATGACTTTACCAGTTGCCACCTTAGGGAACATTAAAGAAACAACTGTTTATATCTACTATATGAGAGGGTTAGTATTTTAAGCATGAAGAAGTTTGGAAGGCCTTTGAAAGAGTGAAAATCAATTTAATACCCTGGGGAAAGCATTAGAGAGAATCCTTGAGTAGATTTGGAATACATATGGGCATTTCATTTCTGAAGGAGTTCCGTTCCAAAGTGAAACACGGCAGAACAGCTTCCATTCAATACCGGGCTCCACCTTCTGGAATGAAATCAACCAATCTCTTACTTTGTTTTGGGTAGAGTGGGTCTAAACTCCCAACAAGAAGGCAGCCTGGGATGTGTCATCTTTTACTTTCCCTTGTGCTGGCCAATCAGGAGCTGTGCAGGGACATGCATCATCCCACCTCCCTGTCTGATCGGCCAGCACCAGGGAGAGTGAAAGATGACATGTCCGAGACTGCTTCCTCAATGGAGTTCAGCCCCATGCTACCCAAAGCAAGGTAACAAACTGGTTGATTTCGTTCTGGAATGTGGATCCTGGTATTGGCCAGCAGCTGTTTTATCATGTTTCATTTTTGGAACTGCACCCCTTCCAAAACTAAATGCCCATGTCTTATGTGGAGGTTTGAGGATTGCTTCCCGCCACCCCCCACGCGGCTCCGAGGCCTCCCAGAGGGGCCTGGGGGACGGCGGAGAGCAATCGGCCTGAGGTTTCTCTGGGGTGCAGGAGGGTCACGCGGAGAAACCTGTCCACCACCACCCCGCCACCCCCACCCCCACGGTTCCAGTACTGCGGTCCCGCGAAGTAGTGGGACCGCAATGCCGGAACCGCGAAATGTCAGCGGGTCATTGTAGTCAGCTTTGACCTCTTGTCAACTTCCAGATAAACTCACCTGGATGACTGAGAATCTTCACACTTTTCCATCCTCATGTTGCGAAATGTTGGGTTTGGGTTTGTTTATCTTGAGAAGACAGAATTTTATTTACAAATGTGTTTGTGAACAGTTCACTTCACTGCCTTTCAAATAAAGTACACTATCTCAATATTTACAAGTCCTTTAACAATTTGCAGTTCTTTCACCCTTCTTATCAGCACAAGGCAGTTTATAAAGCATACTAGAGTTTCTTCCTTCTACTAGAAGATCCTCATGGCACAGTGGTTAAATGCCTATACTGCAGCTAAATTTGTGCTCATGACCTGGGGTTCAATCACAGATAGCCAGCTCATGGTTGACTCAGCCTTCTGTCCTTCTAAGGTCAGTAAAATGAGTACCCAGATTGCTTGGGGGGCAATGATGGCTTGTATAATTAAATTGTAAACCTCCCAGAGAGTGCTTGAAGTGCTATGGGGTTGTATATAAGCAGAACACTTTGCTTTGCTTCTAACTTCTTGGTTGCTTCTGGCTGTGTCGCGACCCACAGACTCACACACACAGGTAAGTTCAGGCTTTTACTGGAAACTCAGAGCTAAACCCCAATACAGCAAATCAGAAGTAAATCAGAGTCCAGGAAACCTATAGCAAGGTCATGCCTATTCAGAGAGCAAAGCAGAGTCCAAGATAACAGTCCAGAGGTCAAAGCCAGAATTCCAATGGTAGCTTACGCCAGGTCCACTAAGAGAGAAAGTCCAGAGCCAAGAGAGACGAGGTCCAGGGTCACGCGAAGCAGGAACAAGGATCAAGCAGGAAAGCAGTAGCAAGTTGTCCTATCAATGTGTTGCTCCCACAATTTGCCTCAGTCCTGAATGCTTAGTTTATGTCTCCAGAGAGTAACATAACTTCCCCAGAAACTAACCCTGTCAAAACTCAGGACTCCTTAAATGTAGACATCATTGGCTCAGATAAAGCTTGTCTGCTTCTCCTGGTTGTAAGTCTTTGCTTCCTTCCAAAAGCAGCCCTGTGTAGGGATGGAGAATCCCCTGAAGATGCTGAGTCACTCTCCTGTGCAGCTGCTGGAGGATC
The DNA here is from genome assembly GCA_023846285.1 of Phrynocephalus versicolor. Classification (NCBI taxonomy): domain Eukaryota; kingdom Metazoa; phylum Chordata; class Lepidosauria; order Squamata; family Agamidae; genus Phrynocephalus; species Phrynocephalus versicolor. The sequence goes on from JAHTLZ010000231.1 coordinate 72,184, forward strand.
TGACAGCTCAGAAACCCCATCTGGGGCTTCTTCAGGCATTTAGTCTCTGGAATAGGTTCTGGCAGGGCCCTGACAAGCTGCATCTTGCTTGCTCTCTATTATCCTAGAGCACCTAAATGTGCCAGTGGCTCCCGATCCTAGGTAAGGCTTTTGTGATCCCAGGTGACAGATGCCTTAACAAAGTTGCTGTCAGATGTTCAAAATGAATCTTGGGATGAATTTTTGGCATTAGTTCACCACAGATTTGCCTACACACCAGTGGCTTTACGTTATAAGGCCAGGAGCATGAAGTGGAACTTGCAGGAAAGTGCCTGCTCACTGCAGGCTTATATTAAATCCAGTTTAGACCAGTGGTTCAAGGCAGCCAAGGCTAGCACGTACCAGAAAGTATTGGATCTGTTAATAATGGAGCAGTTACAGGATTCTGCCCCACAAGATCTTAAGCAAGAAGACCTAAGTAGAAATCCAAAACATTCAACATAATTTGCCCTTATGTTAGATGAAACACATGCTTATAGAAAATCCTCAATGGGCAGAGGCTATAACTCTGACAAATCAAGCCAACCTCATATTAAGGGCACATCTGGTAAGAACACAGAATATAGGGAAGAGCCTCTGGGTCAGTTCCCATCTGATGTGAACAGGAATAAAACTCTTTCACACCTGAGAAAGTGATGCCTTGAAATAGTTTGTTTCCGGTGCCAACAGCCAGGACACTATACATCTCAGTGTGGTCAGAGGGCACAATCTAAGCTCGCAGCTACAGCAGGGAAGACCCCTCAAAAGCCTAGTAAGAGTGTCAAACCTAAGATGAAAGCAATCACAGCCAGACAGAAAAGGGACTTTGGACTAATCCAAAATGACCTTGACATATTAGAGTGTTGGGCCAAAGCAAAGTTCTGTCACCTGCCATTCGACTCCTGCCCTTCCTGGTTGATCAAGATCTCTGGGGGAAGTATGTCAGAGTGGGCATCGCTTATTCCCTCTGTCTCTTTCACAGATTTTTTTCCCCCAGCCGCCTGAAGAACACCGTGGTGAAGGCTGTCCTTAAAAAGCCTGACTTGGCTCAAAATGATATGAACAACTATCGTCCTGATGAGAATTAATAAGAATTAATAAGAATTAATAGAATTAATAAAGCCGAAAACTATTATAAAGTGTTAAACCCGACTGTGGGTATTAGGTCATGCTGGCATAAACACAAAATAGATAAAAAACGTAGATGCCAGCCTGTAGAGTGTAGCAGATATTTGTGGTTAACCGAGATAAGAGCCAGCGGGGAAGCGAAGGCAACACAGATACGTGGGCACCATCTTATGACGCCAAAAGCGCCATTTTGTGGGAAAACAATCTCGAACTAAAGAATAAACAAAAGCCATTTCTAAGAATTATGATAACTTACCAGGTATGATTACGTATGACATGCGCACGAAATACGTAAGCTGCGGTTACAGAAAGAGTATAAAAGACCACGGAAACCATCACTCCTTGGTCCAGAGCAACAAGGCCGTTTGGCCATGCTGCACTTGGATCCTAAGCTAACCCATTCTCTGTATTGTCCGATCCAGGAGGCAGCAGGGCCTCTGGCCATGCTGTGCCCCGGATCCTCTTAAACTAACCCATTCTCTGTACTATATTGTCCTGTACTGTATTTACATCTGTCCTGTCCTGTATTTACATCTGTCTTTAATAAACCCTTTGGTATAACTAACTAAGCGTGGCAGCTTTGATGAACCACCAATGATGTATTAACAACTTATATAGGTGCATTGGCAACTCACAAAGAAGAACAACCAACACCCAATTTTTTTAGCTTAAATTTATCCTTATCAGTCCGATAGCCAATAGTCTCTTTCTGCCTTAGGTGGTGGGGCGGGTTGCTGCCGTGTGGCTACAGTTATTCTTGAAGAAAGATTGTTTTCTGGATCCATTCCAATCTGGGTTCAGGCTGCATTGTGGGGCTGAAACAGCCTTGGTTGTGTTGCAAGATGACCTGACAGAAGGAAATCCAAAGGTCATCTATCCCAACCCCATTGGCCGAAAGAATCTGCTGCTACAACATCCCTCGCAGGGAGGCATCTTGGGGTCTGCCTCGCAGAAGGAGTGGACAATGCTTTGCAATAACACAAGAGAGAGAAAAACACAAAGTTATAAGTGATTATAACACAAACTCTGTGTAGCCATGTATGGTAGATTCATAAAAAGACACAGTAGGTAGACCATCATTTAGGGAAAGCTTGCCTGAAGACGAAGGTCGCTTATTTCTGGAAAGACAGCAGAGATGTGGCAGTCCTGACCTCCTTCCAGTCTGGGTTCAGCAGCCAAGAAGACCCTTTCATGGGTTCCCACGAGACGTACCTGTGAGGGTGGCGGGATGGAGAGGTCTTCTGCTGATGACCTTAACACCCGAGTCGGTTCATACTGTGAGATTCGATCTTTGAGGTAGCTAGGACCCAGGCCATACAGTGCTTTGTAGGTCAAGGTCAGCACCTTGAATTGTGCTGCCTTAGGAAACTCCCTGAGGGTAGTTACGAAACAGTTGATGAACCAGTTTTCTCCTTGTGAAGGAGGGGGCTTCTGGGAGGAGTTGCCAGCCCAGAAGGCTTTGTTTCAGGTGTGTGTGTAAGAACATAAACAAAAACATAAGAAGATCCATGCTGGATCAGGCCAAAGGCCCATCTAGTCCAGCTTCCTGGATCTCACAGTGGCCCCACCAGATGTGTCTGGGAACGCACAAGACTAGATATCTGTCTCCTGATACCACTCCCCTGCATCATCTGGCCCTTGAAATACCCCGGTTTTCAGCCTAAAGATTACACATCTCCATCATGGTTTGTAACATCCTCCAGGAATCTGCCCAATCCCCTTTTGAAGGCATCCAGGCCAGATG
>JAHTLZ010000231.1:87546-109928 GCA_023846285.1 Phrynocephalus versicolor
TCTATCTATCTATCTATCTATCTATCTATCTATCTATCTATCTATCTCCTGTGGAACTTCTTGCCACTAGATGTAATGACAGAACATCTCTCTATCTCTATCTCTCTCACACACAAACACATCTATCTATCTATCTATCTATCTATCTATCTATCTATCTATCTATCTATCTATCTATCTATCTATCTATCTATCTATCTATCTCCCTCCTGTGGAACTCCTTGCCACTAGATGTAATGACAGAACATCTCTCTCTCTCACACACACACACACACATCTATCTATCTATCTATCTATCTATCTATCTATCTATCTATCTATCTATCTATCTATCTATCTATCTATCTACCTACCTACCTACCTATCTATCTATCTATCTATCTATCTATATCCTGTGGAACTCCTTGCCACTAGATGTAATATGACAGAACATATCTCTCTCTCTCTCTCTCTCTCTCACACACACACACACACACACACACACACACACACACACACACACACCTATCTATCTATCTATCTACCACGTGATTCCCCTTTTACCTGCAGGGGCCAGATTGTAGTTCCTTCAGCTCCATCCTTAGGAAGACAGGATCTGGATTGTGCCTTTGTATAATCCATTGTGTTGCCTGGCAGAGGATAGGAAAAGAAAGGAGGTATAAACTCCTCAGGTGGTGGCAGAATGACCAAGCAATCATAAATAAATAAATAATCCCAACCCCGCCTCACTTCCCTCCCAAAATGTGGCTCTTTGCCCTTTTGCTGAAGGAGGGAGATGATTTTTCTGAGGCTGGAAGGTCAGGAAGGACGCCAGGAATAATGGCTTTTGGGGTGTTTGTTGACTTTTTGACCACCTTCCAAAACTATTAAAAACCTTTGGGATGAAATGCAAAAAGCTTTGTGGTACAAAAAAGGTAAAGGTTCTCTCCCTCCCCCACCCCGGCACACGCGCACTTGTGTGCCAGTCGTGTGGGACTCTAGGGGTGGTGCTTATCTCTGTATTCAAGCCGAAGAGCCAGTGTTGCGCAAGTCCGTGGCCATTGGCTGGCATGGCTGCAAGGAAACATTGGTACAAAGCACCCTATAAATTCATCTCGCTGTAGTCAACAAAACTGCTGACCGCCCGCCTTAGTTCTTCCAGAAAAACACCGGAGAGGTGATGAGAAAAGCCGTTAAAACCTGGCTGTTTAGGGATGCCTTTGGCAATTGCGAGGGTTTGTATCAGTTGTTTTTATTATTAATATTATTACTAGTTCTCTGCCTCTTGCCAATTACCTTTTTACATTTTTCAATTGTTGTTATGTTTTTAATCCGTTATTTTATGGATCTCTTGTGCTTTTTGTGTGAACCGCCCAGAGTTTTATTTATTTATTTATTTATTTATTAGAGCTTATATCTTGCCCGTCTTCCCGAAGGAACTCTGGGCGGTTAACAACAAAATAGCAAAACAATTTATCAAATAGGAACTTAACAAATAAGCAATTAAAAACATAGAAGTTCCCTTTGGGAAATTGGCGCGTTATATAAATGTAAAAGTAAATGTAATAAATAAATAAATACAGTGGAGCCTCGTATAACAAACAGCTTGTATAACATAAAATTTGTACAACATAAAAAAATTCTGGAGATAGGGGAAATTTGCTTAACATAATTTGCTGTACAACATAAAATGGGATCACTCCGTTTTCAATGCATTCCTATGGGAATTTGTATAAAGGAAAATTTGCTTAACATAATTTCATTTGGAACAAATTAATTCCTTTATACAAGGTACCACTGTATAAATAAATAAATGGAAGGAGATGGAAGTCCGACGATCACCCCTTTCCTACCTTACATGGTGGTTGTCCAAACCCCCCTAAGAATTAATGCACCGACTTTTTGCTCCACTTTTACCTTCCTCCAAGGAGCAAAAAACACCAAAGACTCCCCTGCCCATCTCCTCCCCAGCACTCGAACTGTGGCCAAATCCTTTGAAAAGAGCAGCCCGTCTCGCCGCCCCCCCCCCCATTGAGATCAAGTAGACCTGGTTGAAGAGTTGGGTAGAAACCGAACGGAAACCATAGGAAAAGCGAATGAGACTGGATTTCCCAGGAGGAAGGCTGCTATTCTGGGCAGGGGAGCCTTCCCCTAATCGCGAATCTGTAAGACGGGGTGCAAATAGGGGAAACCCCCCCCAAAAGGAGCGCCCCTTTTTCACAGCCTGGGGTTTGCAGCGTCGGGGGGGGGGACGGGGGAGGAGGAACGAGGCGTCCTGGAGATGGGCTCCCGGTTCGTGGGAAGAGGCTGTGGGAAGGGTTGTAGCGGCGGGGTACCAAGCTCGTTTTTTGCTCCGGTTCTTTTCTTCGCCTGGACCTTTCGGTCTCGCCGTCCCCCGGGCCGAACTTTTGGTGATCGGGGGAGTCGTGCCCAACAGCCTCCTCCGAATCCTCCTTCCCCTGTTACGAACCTTGGGCGCTTGCGGTCCTCGCCGAAAACGAACCGGTCACAAAAGTCTACTGCGCCCGAGGAAAGGCTGGTGGTAAAGGAGGAGCCGGAAGCGGAGGGCGGGGCGGGAAGAATCGGTGCCCCCTCCTCCTTTTTCCTGCCTTCTGCTGCTGAAAGAAGCAGAGAGCAGAACTTCCTCGCGAGTTTCCCCCGGGACCAGGCGAGGTGTGAGATTGCAAGAGGAAAGGGAAGGGTCCCTTGCAAACGGCAAAGGGACGGCCTTGCATTGCATGGATTTTTTTTCTACGAGAGCTATTTGGAGATGGCAGTGAGGGTGGAGAGGCAACAAAATGATAGTCAGGCTGCACTTGGAGGGTTTCTCTCTGTTGCCTATTTTGTGTTTTTTAATTGATGGTTGTGCTACTGCTGTACTATCTCATGTTTCCTTTTTAAGTCTGTAAAACGCCCAGAGTTCCGTTATGGAAGATGGAGCAGTATAAAAGTGTAACAAATAAATAATAAATAAATAAATAATATTCTGGCCACCGCAACTCAAAAAAGACATAGTGGAACTGGAAAAGGTGCAAAAGAGAGCGACTAAAATGATTACTGGGCTGGGGCACCTCCCTTATGAGAAAAGGCTAAAACATTTGGGGCTCTTTAGTCTGGAAAAAAAGTGCCTGAGGGGGGGATATGATTGAGACCTACAAAATAATGCAGGGCATGAGTAAAGTGGATAGAGGGAAGCTCTTCTCCCTCTTACAAAATACCAGAACTAGGGGACATCCACTCAAATGGAGGGCTGGGAGAGTGAGAACACACAATTTTTTTTTTACCCAGCATGTTGTTAGTGTGTGGAACTTCCTGCCACAGGATGTGGTGATGCCATCTGGCCTGGTTACCTTCAAAAGGAGATTGGACAGTTTCCTAGAGGAATAGTCCATCACAGGTGACAAACCATGATGGAGATGTGTCATCTCCAGGCTTAAAACAGGGGTACTTCAAGGGCCAGATGCAAGGGAGTGGTATCAGGGGACAGAGATCTAGTTTCGTGCGCTCCCAGACACATCTAGTGGGGCTACTGTGAGATAGAGGAAGCTGGACTAGATGGGCCATTGGCGTGATCCAGCAGGGCTCTTCTTATGTTCTTATGTTTATGTTCATTTGGCCCCATGCCCCCCATGGAGGAGGGAGCAGGAGTGTCATCCCACCGGCATAGGGTCATGGGCAGCTCTTCCGGTCTTGAATGGCCATTTTAAATTAGTTGCCAAAAGAGGAGGCTTCTCAGAAAGAACATAATGTTTTTTATTTTTATCCTAAATTAACAGATCAAAGAACACAACCTTGTGGGCGTATTCGATAAAGGCACACCTGGCTGAGGTTTAGAACAAGGTTTTATACTTTTTTTTAGAGCCCTGGGTTAATATTCACAAAACCCCTCCTGCACATCCTAATTTCCTTTACTCACAAAGGAAGCGTTCACAGAGCAGTCAGAAATATGTATGTTAAGGAAACACAAGGGTTCAGTGCATACAAAAGGTTAATTTAAACCTTGCAATCAGTTGCCTATGTGTTTGGGGAGAGCACAGATATAGGTCATAGGAAGTTTAAATGTTAAATTTTAATTAAGCCATAAAAAGGTAAAGGTCCTCCCCCCCCCCCCGCACATGCATGCTAATCATGTCCGACTATAGGGGCAGTGCTCATCTCCATATTCAAGAGCCAGTATTGTACAAGTCCATGGCCGCATGGACGGCATGGCTGGAAGGAAACACTGTTTACCTTCCCGATTTATTTTTACAGTGGTACCTATTTATCTACTTGCATTGACATGCTTTCGAACTGCTAGGTTGGCAGGAGTTGGGGTTATCAGCAGGAGCTCGCCCTGCTGTGTGGCACCCGGGATTCGAACCACTGAGCAGCTAATAGTTTTTGGAGCCTTAGTCCAGTTACACATTAATTCAGGGATGCCATAACTCAAAACTATACAGAGACATGAGGTATTAATCAAGAAACTAGATCAGGGGTCTTTCATTTTCTAAAGCGGGAACCTTTTCCACAGAAAATTGTCTAGACAGCATATTTTGGAGCCACCTGCAAGTGGAACCTGTTACTGATTAACAAAAGTTAATTCTGATCATATTAGCTCACATCAATAGCTGAGTATCTGGACAATAAGTATTTATGTTGAATGTATGAACTCATAGGAGTAGCAAGGCCATTTCATCCTTGGGCGACTAGCACGCACATGTGGGGGGAACCTTTACCTTTTTACTATTAGGCTAGCAAGAACTGCATAGGCCAAATGTCGAAAATTGACTGAAATACCAGCTAGACAAGAACTTCTGGAGAAATTATTTGAAGTGGCTGAAATGGACATAACACCAGACTTGGTAAAGGACAAAGAGCTACAGAAGGCAACAGATAGCATGGAACCACTCAGCAATTTTTATGAGAAAGAAATATGTAAATTCCAAGACTGTAATGAATTTTATAGCTATTACTACAGTACTAACATATTGTAAACATTCTCCTTGAGCTCTCCTGGTACCCCATAGAATTCCCACCCCACCTACCCTGTGTAGGGAATCACTGTGATATGAAAATTAAAAATTAGAAAAATAAGGGATAAGGACCTCTGAGGGTAAGCAGAATGCCTTTCTAAAAGGAAGCTTCACAAAGGCTAATACTTCATGTCTCTCTCATCGCTGTTTGTGGTCTCGCTTGGGAACGGTGCGAAGTAATCTAACCACACATCCATTGCGGGACGAGGGGAGTTTGTCCCAACCACGCCCCCTGAACTGCGATTTAAGCGGGATGAGAGATTCCCCTCCCTGGCCTTGGGAATCTGCTTGTCACACTTCTCGTTCCGAGACACGCTACATGCCATTCTCCATCTAGTGGCAGGAATGCGAAGTGCCATTCGCCAGTACATTCCCTATGGAGTCAGCAACGCAGTGCAGAGAGATTAAAAGACAAACGCCTCAAACTTAGCTCCATAACGCATTGAAAGCAAGGCTTCGGAGAATCGAAATGTCAAAAAACGGAAGGTTGGGGCCAAAAAAAAAACCCAGAGAACAAAGGCATGGAATTTCACATCTCATCACGGAATGAGGACATGCGGTAACAGTCATGCCGGTATCATCCATCACACCCGTGAGTACACGGGAACAGGGACAGAACCAGAAGACCACGTGACCGTGACCAACATCAACACGCAATGAACTTCCTTCCGGGACGAGAATGGATGTGAAGTAACCATCAAAGAGAAGCCTCCAAGAGCACATCTGAACATGTGCTGAGTGCCTTTCTGTTGCTTCAAGGATGTTTCCTTACATACTGTGATTGCTAGATAGGTAGGTTCAGGCTTCCGTCCGAGCAGCATCTGTGAGGCTGGCACAAATTCCATGCAGGCTGGCAGCGGGTGGGGGTGCTTATTTTGGGCCATCCATTGAAGACCTAAAAGCCACCATGTTTTTCTGAGCTGAAATTTGAGCCTCATGGTGCAGTGGTGAAATGCCTGTACCACAGCTAAAACTGTGCTCACAGTTCAATCCCAGGTAGCATGCTCAAGGTTCACTCAGCCTTCCATCCTTCCAAGTTCAGTAAAATGAGTACCCGGCTTGTGGGGGGGGGATGTGTAGCCTGCAAACTGTAATTAACTGTAAACCGCCCAGAGACTACTTGAAGTGATATGGGGCAGTATATAAGCAAAACTTTGCTTTGCTTTGCCAGAGGGTGACTGTGGCCCAGAAGTGCTAGATGCCTCTGGAGGTTGCCAGCCCATAACTGAAGGTAAAAAAGGGCCAGCAGCTTGGGTCTTCCTCTTTCTACCACTTCTCCTGCATCTGAACCCCCCCTTTCATCTGTCTCCCTCTTCCACCAATACCCCTCCACCTGACCCCCAGCAAGCTGCCCACTGCTTTTACCAACCTCGGAAGGATGGAAGGTTGACTAAACCTTGGGCTGGCTACCCAGGATTGGACCCCAATTCGTGCAGTACAGCAGTTTATTAAAAAAAAAACTTTGAAAATCCTTTCCATGAAAATATTCTTTAATCATTTTTCAGAAAACATAATTCCTAGTAATGTAATATTTAAAAAACAAAAAAACAAAGCCGAGAGAGTGAGTGTGAGTAAGAGAGAGAAAATGCTAAGGAGGCAACAGGAGCAAAACTACATGGGGCTGGCATCAGACCGCAGGGAATTCCAGAATATGAACTGATAGTTACCCTGGACAAACTTCTGTCTTCCTATTTTTGAAAAATTAACATTTAAATGGCAATTGGTGCGAAGCAATTTGCCAGGTTTTGTTGTTGTTCTTTTTTAAAAAAACTTTAATGTGGAATCTCTCCATGGTTCAGATTGCCGAGGTCTGGCTGGGGTAGAAAGAGAGCCCAGTCTCGAAAGAAGTTCCTAAACTGAAAATTCTGGGCAGGGTTCTCCTACCTCTCAGGGCCCAAGAAGGAGGGGGGAAGCCTGATTAAGACACAAGTTATGGCAGCGGTTTAGAAAACACACACCCTCTCTCAGTGATCCCTTGAAGCTTGTCTCATAGAGTGTCTATCTAACTTATCATTCCTAAGTCGTTTGAACCAACCGAGGGCGCTTCGGATTCGGAGCACCACTTCTTAGCCGGAGGCTGCTGTTTCTTCGGCGGAGTAAGGGCTTCGGACACCGCGACCGCTACTGGCACGGTCGAACCCGAGGGGGCATCTGGGGCCGGCGTGGCGACCTCCTTGCTGGAAGGTAGGTCTGCCTTCTGTACCGTGTGCCGCAAACCCGATGGGGATCGGTGGCGCTTACGGTGCTTGTCCGTCTTCCCCAGCTTGGGAGCCCTTTCTTCAGTCTTCCATACCGGCGGGTCCGGAGCTGCCGTGGTCGGAGCCGTAGCTGGCAGCTGTGTAAGTGCCGGTCCCGACCTCTCGTCGGGTTCGGCGGCCGGGGAGGTGAGTCTTGCGGGCAATGAGGCCGGCGGCGAGAGTGCCTTATGCCCTGGGGACCGACGGGTCCCGGGTTCGGAGGTGGACCTACGGGTCCCAGAGTCCGATGGTTCTTTAGACTCCCTCCCGAACAGGGCAGAGCTGGTTGCCTCGTCGCAGTCATCATCGGATGACTGGTCGGATTCATCAGAACGGAGCAAAGGGTCGAATTTGGGACGGGACGAGAGGCGCATTCCCGAACCCGAGAACTCCGTTTCCACCGTGAGCGTCCCCGAGGTCGCAGAGCCCTGCGAGGCCATCGGTTTTGGCGGTTTCGCAGCCTTGGTGGGCTTTGGGGAGGGCGGCTTCGAAGATTTCTGCTTCGAGACTGCCTGGAGCACGGGGATCTTCTTCGATTTTCCCTCCCGCTCGGGGACCTCCGACTTACGGGGCTGCTCCGCGGTGGCACCTTTCTCCATGGGCTGCAGGCGAAGGGACTTCTCCAGCAGGTAGAAGCCAGCCGGTTGCGGCGGTTTTTCAGTGCTTGCGTGCTAAATCCCCGGCAAATGGCGCAGGCCTCGGGGCGATGTTGCTCGCCGAGGCACAGCAAGCACTTTTCGTGGCAATCGGAGTGCAGAACCTTGGCTCCGCAATCAGAACAATTTTTAAAAGGTTGGGCAAAAGCCATCAGTCAAGCAGTCCGGGTCCAAAATCCGTAGAAATCCAATAAAAGCGCAGAAAAAGCAGGAGACTAACGATGGCGAACCTCTAGAGGAAGGCGGTAAAGAGGAACTGAGGTTTGGGCGGGAAGGCCCTCGCGCAGGCGCGCTGGGCGGGGGCGGAGACTAACGAACTTTCCTTTGCTAGGGAAGGCCGACCTCCGGCGCAGGGGTGCCTGGGAAACCCATCTGTGTGGCTTCACGAAGGCCACGAGGGAGAAGTAAAAAAAATGCTGTGTCTTGTACAGGCCTTCCCTGTGTGGATTTACTGACAGGATATTAATATCTCTGGTCAGTGTAGTCCTTCTCTCTTGTCGCAACTGCAATAAGAGGTGTGGCTGCTGTCTCAGATAAAGCTTGGCTCATAGTCAGATCATCTTTTGTTGTTGTTGTTGTTTTCCTGCATGCAATTTCTTCCGATGCAGAGCAAGGCTGCTTCTTTGGCTGAAGGCCATCCCACACTCGGTGCATTTGTGCTGTTTCTCCCCGGTGTGGGTTATCTGGTGAGAGGTGAGGTAGGTGCTGTGGCTGAAACTTTTCCCACACTCAAAGCAAGAATAGGGCTTCTCCCCTCTGTGTTTTTTCTGATGCATAATGAGGGGACTGGCCTGAGTGAAGCTCTGCCCACATTCAAAACATCGATATGGCCTTTCCCCTGTATGGACTCTTAAATGGCTCACGAGGCTTGAGGAAATCCTGAAGCTTTTCCCACACGTGGAACATTTGTAAGGTTTCTCTCCCGTGTGGAGGCGTCGGTGCTCAGTGAGATGCGGGCTCTGACTGAAGCCCTTTCCGCACTCCTTGCACTGATAGGGTTTCTCCCCCGTATGGCTTCTTCGGTGCGTGACAAGGTGTGAGCCCTGAGTGAAGCTCTTGCCACACTCTTCGCATTTATATGGTTTTTCCCCCGTATGGATCCTTTTATGGGACGTAAGGCTCCAGCTGTAGCGGAACCTCTTTCCGCATTCCAGGCATTCGTAGGGTTTCTCGTCCCTGTGGACTCGCAGGTGTAAAGCAACGCTTGAGCCGTGACCTAAGCTTTTCCCACATTCCGGGCACTGATATGGTTTCTCCCCTGTATGAACCCTTTGATGTGTGGTGAGACTTGAGCTGTGGCTGAAGTTCTTGCCGCATTCCATGCACTGATATGGTTTCTCTCCCGTGTGGGTTTTGCGATGCGATTTCAGGCCGCTGTCGACTTTGAAGCCCTTTCCGCATTCAAAGCATTCATAGGGTTTATGGCCCGTGTGAACTCTTTCATGTGATTGAAGCTGCTTCTTCGTGCGAAAAGCCTTCCCACATTCCGAACATAAATGGGGTTTCTCGCCAGTGTGGATTTTCTGGTGTAAAGTCAGTTTTTCATGACTGGCAAAGCTCTTTCCGCACTCTTTGCAGCTAAGGGTCTTATTCCCAGCGTGGATTCTGCTAGCAGAGTTGAGGTTTGATTTACAGTGGTATGTTTTCTTGGATGAAAGACCTTCATTCTTTCTTCTTCGTTTGGGATGGTTTTCCAGAACTGAGAGCTGAAACAAATGATTAGCTTGGCTATCCAATGAATTATTTTGCTTTTTTACTCCTCGGTCTCCCTTCTTTCCCAATCGCTCCTGCTTCTTACAGCTATCTTTCTCCTCTTTGTTGTGACTGGTTGTTCTTAGTGGCCTCTGTCTTGGCTCCCAAGAATTATCGTGATTCTGCTCATTGTCAGCTGGAGGAAAAGGCAGGATATCTGGTCATATGTCCACCTAAGAAATAGAGCCTGTCATCGCCTATCAGTGGCCTCTACATGTGAACACATTTCAGTTTTAGATCTTTGCTCAACTTCCATTTCCTCTCCAGAACAGAAACTACCTTTACCAAGAAATTACAAACCATGATGGAGATGTATAATCTCCTGTCTTAAAACCGGGGTACTTCAAGGGGCAGATGCAAGGGAGACAGAGATCTATTTGTCTCGTGCGCTCCCAGACGCATCTGGTGGGGCCACTGTGAGATACAGGAAGCTGAACTAAATGGGCCTTTGGCCTGATCCAGCAGGGCTCTCTTCTTATGTTCTTAACCACATGGATGATAAGGGAAGTCAAAGCAGTAGGAGACCTTTGACGTCCTTGCCCACATTATGATGCAGATAAAATTTTAATATCCTTTCTAATAAGCTGTTCAAGAAAACAGTTACTCAGTACAGTGGTACCTTGGATAAAGGAATTAATTCGTTCCAAATGAAATTATGTTAAGCAAAATTTCCTTTGGACAAATTTCCCATAGGAATGCATTGAAAACCAATTAATCCCTAATCACGGCTGTTTTTCTGTTGTTTGGATTTTCCCCATAGGCGATTCTCTTAAGCGATTTTTCCTTATTTACAGAACTTTTCCCCCTTTAAACGGGTTTTCTGTTAAACCAACCACTTGTTATGCGAGGGGTCCGCTGTATTTAAAGGCCTATGAAAGTAAGGCCCGTTCCCCATAACTTTCAAAAGCATTTATTTCATACTGAGCTTACAACCTCCTTCTCTCCTCCAGACGCCACAAAGAAAAGAAGTGGATTGAAATCTATTAAAAAAGCCCACATTGACTTAAACCTGTCATTCTGTTTAAGTTACCAAAATACTGTGGGTGTTGTTGAGGTATTTTTTGTTGTTTAATTCTTCCAATGCATTAATTGAAAAACTAACAACCCTTAACATGGACTTTTACATCTAAAATATTCTGGAATACCAGAGGAAATGTCTTCCATACTTTTCCTGCCCTTGGATGGCGCAGGAAGGGACAAAGTGCTACCCACTTCAGAAATTAACATAAGAACATAAGAAGAGCCCTGCTGCATCAGGCCAACGGCCCATCTAGTCCAGCTTCCTGTAATCTCACAGGGGCCCCCACCAGATGGCTCTGGGAGCACAGGAATCTACTAGATCCCTGCCTCCTAGAGCCATCTCCCCTGTGCCCGACACTTGGAGGGGTGTGTGTGTTGTGTCGTTACAGTCATGGCCATGACCGACTCTTTGTAACCCCATGTCCTTGGAGTTTCCTTGGCAGGAATACTGGAGTGGCTTGCCAGTTCCTACTCCAGGCGCCTACAGCACCTGGTATTCCCTGGTGGTCTCCCATCCAAGTACTAACCAGGGCCGGCCCTGCTTAGCTTCCAAGATTAGGCGAGATTGGATATGCTTAGGGCATCACTTGGAGGTACTCTCCTTTTAAGCCTGGAGAGAACTTGTCTCCCAATCATGGCCTGTAACCTGCCAGCTCCTTCAGAAAGAACTTATATTCGCTTCTCACATAACGGAAGGTACCTGAGTGGTCACCTGCCAGCTCCTTTCCTTCACTGGGGTTCGGAACGAATACATCCTTCTCTTCTTCAAGGGTGGAAATGAGGTCCAGTTTTGGAAACACTGTGGAGGAGAGAAAAACAGTTTATGGTCAGAGTCCCACCCCCCGCCCCGCAGCAGCCGGCACAGCTCTGTGACGATTCTCAGTCATCCAGGTGAGTTTATCTTGACGTTGAGTCATGGCTACTGGACTTCTTCTTTTTTGAGAGATAGAAACGTTTCGCTGCTCATCCAAACAGCTCCATCAGTCTCAATTTTACAAATTCTATGACTGCATCCACTGCTGGTTTGGATAGGGTGGAGAGTAGTTCTTGGTGAATGTGGTCTTTTCTGTTTTCCAAAGTGTCTAAGGTGAAGTGGACTTGTCTGGTCCTCTCATTAAGCAATTGTTCTTGGGCTCCCTGCAGGATATTGTTAGCCCTATGGCTTCTTACTGTAGATTGCAGTTGGAGGCTTGTTGGGGTGAGACTTTGTTGTCAGCATCTCAAGTTGAAACGTAAGTGGTTCTTGTAGTTGCTACTTTTCTTGCTGTGTTCCTTCATATTCCCGCAGACTGATGAAGCTGTTTGGATGAACAGCGAAACATTTCTATCTCTCAAAATAGAAGTCCAGTAGCCATGACTCAACTTCCAGCCTGCACAACTGTTGTATCAAAAGAAAAATGAACAAGCAGGCTCCTTTGGAGCCGTAAAGAGTAGCAAGGAACTTGTCCACATGAAATCTCCTGCCAAATAAAACATGATGGGCTCAGAGGTGCCAGGCGTTTCTGTGCTGGCTTTGGTTCATAGAATCATAGAGTTGGAAGAGACCTCAAGGGCCATCTAGACCAACTCCCCTGCCATGCAAGAACCCCTACCACTGTACCCCCAACAGATGGCCATCCAGCCTCTGTTTAAAAACCTCCAAAGGGGGAGACTCCACCACCCTCCTTTGTGGCAGCATGTTCCGCTGCCGAACAGCTTTAACCATCATGAAGTCCTTCCTAATGTTTAAATACTCCGAACTACAATGTGTTCTGGCTGGTCAACCCTACAGCCTTACAAAAACCCAAAGAAGGTACAAACAAGTTCTCGCAATTCCTGTGCACCGTGTTAAGAAACAGCCGAGCGAATCCAACTCCTTGTTTGCGCCTCAGTTTAAAAAGGATATTGACAACCTCGAGTGGGTGCAGAGGAGGGCGACCAGGATGGTTGAGGGTCTGGAGGAAATGTCTTATGAGGAACGGTTTAGGGAACTGGGAATGTTTAGCCTCTATAAAAGAAGACTGAGAGGGGATATGATAGCTATGTTTAAATATTTGAAAGAATGTCCTATTGAAGAGGGAACAAGTTTGTTTTCCATGGCTTCAGACACTAGGGGCAATGTTTTCAAACTACAGGAAAAGAGATTCCATTTGAACATTAGGAAGAAGTTCACGACAGTTAGAGCTGTTCGGCAGTGGAATATGCTTCCACAAAGGGTGGTGGAGTCTCCTCCTTTGGAGGTTTTTAAGCAGAAGCTGGATGACCATCTGTCAGAAATACTGTGATGGGGTTCCTGCGTGGCAGGGGGTTGGACTGGAAGGCCCTTGAGGTCTCTTCCAACTCTATGATTCTATGATTCTATGCTCAGAGTAAATGCATACACAACAGAAATGCAAGGGGGGAAACTGGGATTTGGAGGTGACTCCATTCCAAAGCCTAGTGGGTAGATCTCAGCACATGGAAAGGAAGACCCAGCATTCCTCCTGGTCTTCCACGGGCAGGAGGGATCCCTTTTCAGAGAGGAAACCAGGAATTCTGATTGGTGGGGAGGGACAAAGCAGCAGCCAAGGGCAAGCAAAAGACAAAATATGGGTGACCAGCCACCAAGGGGGGGGGGCAGCAAAAGGGACCAGAGCGGTGTCTGTGAAGATTCTCAGTCATCCAGGTGAGTTTATCTGGAAGTTGAGTCATGGCAACTGGAGAGATCTCTCAAGAAAAGAAGTCCAGTTGCCATGACTTAAACTTCCACGGGGGGACCAGAGAGGTGCTGCAAGGGAATGATTTCAGAAATTGTCTGGAACCTTCAAAATGGCATCGGTTAGATGAGGATTCAGGCCTACAAGAGTGAAGCACAGAAAGACAGTCCATGTGCCATAGCACCAACAGGGGCACATTCGGTGAAGGGACCAGTTATCTGTACCTTCAGCCATATTGAACAAAAAACAGAAAAGTCCTTACTCAGTATAGCCATGTGTTGGTAATCCTCCAGACAAGTGTAGTTTTTAGAAAGCCCTCGGGCCCAGAGATCCAGGAGATTCCCACGCCTGCTCTGTGAAATGCACTCCTGCCTCTTTCAAGGTCACTGGATTCTGGAAGAAGAATCATAGAATAAAACAGAATCATAGAGTTGGAAGAGACCTCCAAGGGCCGTCCAGTTCAACCCCCTGCCATGCAAGAAACCCCATCACAGTATTTCCGACAGATGGCCATCCAGCCTCTGCTTAAAATCCTCCAAAGAAGGAGACTCCACCACCCTCCATTGTGGCAGCATCTTCCACTGTCGAACAGCTCTAACCGCCATGAAGTTCTTCCTAATGTTCAAATGGAATCTCTTTTCCTGTAGTTTGAACCCATTGCCCCGAGTCCTAGTCTCTGAAGCCACGGAAAACAAACCAGTCCCTTCTTCAATGTGACATCCTTTCAAATATTTAAACATAGCTATCATATCCCCTCTCAGCCTTGTTTTTGTAAGGCTAAACATTCTGAGCTCCCTAAGCCACTCCTCGTAAGACTTATCTTCCAGACCGTCAACCATCCTGGTCACACTCCTCTGGACCCATTCAAGATTGTCAACATCCTTTTTAAACTGAGGTGCACAAAACTGGACACAGTACTCCAGGTGGGGTCTGACCAGAGCAGAATAGAGTGGTACTATCACTTCCAACAGTGGTTCTCAACTTGTGGGTCCCCAGATGTTCCTGGACTGCAACTCCCAGAAGCCTCCACCACTCACTGTGTTGGAAGGGGTTTCTGGGAGTTGCAGTCCAGAAACATCTGGGGACCGACAGGTTGAGAACCACTGATCCAGACACTATGCTTCTGTTGATGCAACCAACCAAGAATAGAGCTGGCTTTCTTGGCCGCTGCGTCACACTGTTGACTCATGTTCAATTTGTGGCCCACCAAGACTCCCAGGTCCATTACAACACCACCATCACAAAGGATGCGGCAAGCATCCCTTTAAAATGCACCCATGCACCTGAAAGGCACTTCCTGAAGGCCAGCCCAGCCCCATCTTTGCTGTCCTTCCGCAAGACTGGGTTTTTTTTCTCCCCAGGAAACTTTTCCTTTAATCTAATGCCTGGATGGGGTATTTAAAATGGATTCTTCTGCTTTGCTGAGGCAACATGTGTTTGTTTTTAAACAGTGCCTTAGTTTGCCATTGCCTAAAGTGGGATTTGTTTGATCCACTGGAGTATTTGTACACTTTCTGTTCTAAATTTAGCATTGTGTTTTAATGATGAAATGATTACATATTTTGCTATTCATGTTTTGTATCTGTTTATTTTACTGTTGCAAGCTGCCCAGAGTGGCCTTTTAGGCCAGATGGGCGGGGGATAAATATAATAAATAAATGAATGTAAGCTGCCTTAGGGACCTTTTAAAGGACAAAGGCAGGGAGGGTGGGTGAGAGGGAAGGATAATTACACGGAGATCCTTTACTCCTATTTCATGGATCAAGATTTTCTATCTCTTGTCCCCCAAATAATTCCCAATGTCAAAAGTTATATCCGCACCCCCCTCTGCCGCTCATATACCACCCGTCTTCCGGGGGAACTCCGAGCAGTTTACAGCAGGAATGCAAACAATGGAAACAATAACAATAATTAATAAGCTTTTAAAAACATCATAATAAACCATCATTGTAAAACGAGGCTGGAGGAAAAAAATTATTAATTATTTCTCCATAAAGGTGCCTCCTCGTCTCCCTTTACTCCATTCCTGACTCCAGAACATTCCTTCTTCCCATTCCATGCACCTGGATCAAGGGATTTCCCTGATGGGAGGCAGGAATTTTTTTTTTTGGGGGGGGGATATTATGAAGAAGGGCAGAGAGGTGGGCAGAAAATATTTGGGGAGGGCAAGGAGAACGAGCTAGGAAGAAAGGAACGGGTCGGGAGTGGAAAATAAGCAAAAGAACTGGGGGGGGAACGAATTACTAGAAAGAGGAAAGCTCCCAAGGGGTGAAAGAATAATAAGGTATCAGTTTTTTTTTTAAATATGGCATCCCTCTGATTGCCGCTCACCTGACGCTGAGAGAGACCAGCGGGCTCGAACACGCGACGAAGGGGGAAAAGGGAATTCGCCAGGTTTCTGGTCCCTCTGATATACCTGGGTGGGCGGGGCCCGAAGCGGAGTGGGCGGAGCTAGAGCTCAGAGTGCGGCCTCTGCGACCCAAAGAGAACCCAAGGACAACAAACAGGCGGATTACAAGGATTTTCCGCCCTAGTCGTCTCGGGTTCAATGGCAGGAAGCGGGGTGGAGGAGGAATTTATTGATTTATTTTTATATTTCTGTTACCGCAGCTGATTTTCCCAATGGGAACTCTGGGCGGTTTACATAGGGGGAAAAACATACACTTAGAGGAGGAGGGGGTTAAAATAAAATAAAATAAAGGGCTATGAGGGATGGTGGGAGGGGATCCCCCCCCCCCAAAATCTAGATAAAGCTGCATCTCAGCAGGACTGTTTAGGAGGACCGGGGACTTTGGAGACCTCTGGTTCATATTATAGGGTCGCCCTAAGGCGGAAGCAGAACCACTGGTTCTTAATAAGCAAAAAGGGACCGTGGGGACGAAAATGAACCCGTGTCGCTTTTCCTTTAAGGGCGGGAAGTATGTTTTCTGAAGAGGAAGTGAAAATGCATTGTGGAAGGGGGGGGGGAAGGAGCTAGGCGATTCTAAAATTGTGGTTTTAAAGACGGGAGGGGGAATTAAAAGAAAAGTAATCCCCTCTTTCCACAGTTTACCCCCTCGGAATCATGGGGGCCACAAACAAGGCATAAATGAGAAAGAGCCACGTGGACTCTTAAAGCTTAGCCCCCCCCACCAAAAAAACAACAACCACATTTTCAGAATGACTTGATCATTGTTTGACCTGCCAGAGCAAGTAAAAATATGAGCTGAAATGATGCAAATATTATATATTTAGAAAAAACACCAACAAACCCAAAAACAAATTATTTGAAGCATTCTTAAAACTCAAACCACTTGAGAAAATCCCTCTGAGATTTTATTGCATAGTTTTATTTATTTAAATTTTTTTCATCCTCACACTCTCCTTAAAAGGACCCAAGGCGGCTTACATCATTGAAAAGATGATATTTAAAGGCTGAAAACATTAAGTATATAACCTTTTTTTATATAATTAAAGAAGTATGATATTGAAATTGTAAATAAAATACAGTAGATAACTGAAGACATTTAAAAGCAACAGACCACGGCAATCAGTTGTTGTTTTTAAAAACCTTCTCAAGACAACCAGTCACTAAGAGAAAGTCAACCTGAAGAGAAGAAAGACAGTACACAAGCCACCACAGCCATCAAGTCTCTTGCAAGGAGAACATAATCAACTAATGTCCAAAGCTTGTGTGTGTGTGTGTGTTGTGTCGTTACAGTCATGGAATCATAGAATCATAGAGTTGGAAGAGACCTCAAGGGCCATCCAGTCCAACCCCCTGCCATGCAGGAACCCCAATGACCAACTCTCCATGACTCCATGTCCATGGAGTTTCCTTGGCAGGAATACTGGAGTGGTTTGCCAGTTCCTACTCCAGGCGCCTACAGCACCTGGTATTCCCTGGTGGTCTCCCATCCAAGGACTAACCAGGGCCGACCCTGCTTAGCTTCCGAAATCAGGCACGATCGGATGTGCTTAGGGAATCTAGGCAGCTGTTAACGTCCAAAGTGTATGTCTCTCCAAATGCCCCATTGCATCAATCTTATGTAGGGTTTCTGTATGTATACTCATTCATCAATGTCTTATCAGGCAATCAAATATAATTATTTGTTCTGCCTACCAACATGAGTTTGTTCAACAATATTCAATTTATTCTCATGTTGGTAGTTTAAGTTAGTTTATTCTGGAAATGTGGTCAGAGCTTGAAAACATATAATTCGTATTAGGCTATTCTCGTCCGGTCCATTTCGAGGTCTACCCAACCACCGCCTCCTTCGATAACGCTGTCTCATCGTTCTCCCATGTGTTGCTTTTTAAAGGTTACATTCCATCCCTTATCAACGCCCTTCCTGTGTTCTGCTTGTTCCGGTCCTATCCACCTACATCGTATATAGCTAGTTCATTTATTATGCCCTCAGGACAACTTCCAGTCCACAGATTTCCTACCTTCCGAGAGGCCCCGTAAGAGATGGCTTTCTGTATTCCTGACTGTGCCCAAGTAGGAGACACCGTCACATTCAGGATCAGCGAGGAAGTCCTCCCTTGAATGGATTGATTTCACAATCAATATCTCTCCCACCTTGCAGTGAGGGCAACAATAATGAGCAGTTAGCATGCAGATTTATAGTTTTTGCAAATGACACGTTGGCATGAGTCACCCTGCACTTCTTGAAAACTCTATGCTTTTTTTTTTTTTTTACATTTCCGTTGGTTTTGCTCGCTTCTGCTAAGTATCTGGTCTATACCAGTTCTGTGGTCAGAACACTAGCTCTGCATTTCAGCTTTGTCTAGTTTCGAGAACTCAGCTCTGCAAGGAGGTGGAGGCGAGAAGAGAGAAAGAGAGAGAGAGAGATTACACCTCTAGATCTAATATAATGCCATCATAGATATGATTTCGCTACATTCTGGACAACTTCTCAGTTCAGACCTGGCAGAACACTCCATGGGACAGGATCATGGGGTCTCTAGTCCTGAAACGGCACTCAAGGCACATAGCACAGACAATCAGGGACTATAACTGGAATAATGTCAATTAGACTTCTGAGAAAAACTTACCAACACCGCTATCATCCAAGTCTATGCTCCAACTAGTGAAGAACCCCATCTGGTCAGACCCCACCTGGAGTACTGTGTCCAGTTCTGTGCACCTCAGTTTAAAAAGAATGTTGACAATCTTGAACGGGTCCAGATGAGGGCCACCGGGATGACTGAGGGTCTGGAGGAAACGTCTTATGAGGAGTGGCTTAGGGAGCTGGGAATGTTTAGCCTTAAAAAAAGAAGACTGAGAGGGGATAGGATAGCTATGTTTAAATATTTGAAAGGATGTCACATTGAAGAAGGGACTGCTTTGTTTTCCATGGCTTCAGAGACTAGGACACAGGGCAATGGTTTCAAACTACAGGAAAAGAGGTTCAATTGAAACATTAAGAAGAATTTCATAACAGTTAGAGCTGTCCGGCAGTGGAAGATGCTGCCACAAAGGAGGGTGGTGGAGTCTCCTTCTTTGGAGGTTTTTAAGCAGAGGCTGGATGGCCATCTGTTGGGAGCACTGTGATGGGGGTTCCTGCATGACAGGGGGTTGGACTGGATGGCCCTTGAGGTCTCTTCCAACTCTAGGATTCTATGATTCTATAAATCAAAAGTTTTTCCATCAGCAACTGGAAACAAGACATGCTGATAGTCAGAAGTGACTGGTATGCAAAAAATAAGATATAAAGCAGAACCATTGTTGTTGGAGAAAGCTGGCCTCAAGTCAGCAATGAAGCAGAACAACTCACTGAATTCTGTGAAACCAACAATTTTTTTATTGCAAATGCATGCTTCAAGCAACCAAGCACACATGGGTGTTTGTTGTTGTTGTTGTTGTTCAGTCGTTCAGTCGTGTCTGATTCTTCGTGACCCCATGGACCAGAGCTCGCCAGGACTTCCTGTCTTCCACTGCCTCCCAGAGTTTGGTTAAATCCATATTAGTTGCATCGATGACACCGTCCAACCATCATGGATGTTACCAGATGGCCAACACAGAAACCAATCAGACTAAGTAACTGGAAGTAGAAGATGGAGAAGATGTCTTCTTTTTGCCAAAACAAGACCAGGAACAGATTGTGATACTGAGTATTAAGTGTTAATATAAAACATTACAGAGAAACTGAAAAAAAGTGTAGAAGAATCCCAGTGCAAAATTGTCAGAAGTTAGAACTCCACAGTTATTTATTTATTTATTTATTTATTTATTTATTTATTTATTTATTTATTTATTTATTGTGCTTACACACCACCCATGTGAATGAGTCTATCACTTGGAGCAATTTACATAATTTGGCAAAACATGTAATAATTAAAATAACTGAAAAAATCAAAAAGGCATACCACCAAAGACTGAAACAGAAAAGGTGACCCAATTGACACTTGAGAAGTGAAATCATATGGAGTTAAGTAAACCATAACAAAATATAAAGTAATATAATAAAAATAACCAATAGTAACAACAGCGTGCAGGTGTCAGAAATTAGCCTATATGTTCCCAAAGGTCTCTCTTAAACAGTTCTTTCTTTATTCATCTTCACAAGATCTGGAAGGGGGCCCATTTAGTTTCTGGTGGAATTCCACACAGAGTGCCACTAAAAGGTTAGGTAAAAAAATATTTTCTTTTGTCTGTTCTCACTCTCCCAGCCCTCAATTTGAGTGTATGAATCTTGAACGAGAGGTTAAGTAAAGTGATGAACAAACTCATTGAGTCTAGGCAAACCTCGGTGATCCCCCCAAAAACCATAATTGGAAACTTAATTTGAATAAGGGAATTTTTAAAAGCAAAATCAAACACCCAAGCAATAACAAAGGGTGCTTTTACATGACACCTAAGATCCGCTGGCAACTTAAATTCGGACCAGAGATCTTGGGGGTTTGCTCCTCTTGCTGTGTTCCCACCCCTCTGTTCTCCCTTGTTCCTGTCTGTGTGAGGGGAGGGATAAAAAAGGGAGGAAAGAATGCAGGCTCACCACCACTCTGCCATTGGAGCTGCCCCGGGAAGCATTCCAGTCTCTTAAAGGGGCAGAGGGCAAAAACAAAAAACAAAAACAGAAGGCGAGGACAGCCCAGCACTCACTGCTTTGCAATCTGCATCAGAAAATTTTCACCTTCGGGGACCAGGTACTTGGAAAATGTGCTGGGATGCGCTCAGGTGGGTGTGGTCATACTTAATTTTTTTAAAGTGCGCAGCTCGTGGGAAAACCATTTTAAGCTCCACATCTGGGAGCCCTTTGCCTCGCATTTTAGGGGTCGTGTAAAAGCGCCCAAAGCCCTGCTGCACCTGTACCTGGACACCTTCAATTTGAGTGGATGTCCCCTAGTTCTGTTATTTTTTTGAGATGGAGAAGATTGTCCCTCTATCCACTTTCCTCATGCCCTGCATAATTTTGTGTGTCTCAGTCATATCCCCCCCTAAGGTTTGATTATCCCTAGCATGGAATTACGAGTCTCCTTCTTAGCTTTCTTTCTTTTCAGAGATGGGAGCAAACCAGATCCCTAGCAGGGGGAGGGAAACAAGCAGTTTCTTTTAAGTGGGCTTCTGTGAGGGTGATAGCTGGGCTATCAGCATTGGTTTTTATCTGTAGCCCATCTTGCTCCTGTTCTATGTTTTTGTTATATATTGCTTACTAGTTATTGTGTTTTTATTTATATATTTGTGCTTATCTATTATATTGTATTTTACTGTTTATGGTTTTGATTTCTGTTCAGTTTGTAACCCGGCCAGAGTTTTGCTTATTAGGTATTACTGGCATTATGGCTGCTCCGAGTTCAGCCACTTGGTGGCAGCAACGCTTCGTTTTAAGCATACCCTGGTTTGGAGAATTCACTTGCAGAATAACATTGGGTCAAGGCTGTAGTAGTAGCTCTTAGAGGGTAGGACTGTGTATGGATCTTGATAGCGTTTGAAGGATCTTGTTCTTCATCAAGGCCTTTTGTTTTGCATTTTGGCAGTGTTCCTTATAAGTCAGGATAAAATCCAAAATAACAAGTAGGTATTTCAGAGCAATGTTATATTCTTATTGGACGCCCTTGCTGGTAACCTGTTCAGATGTTTCTTTGTTTCCCAGATGAAACACTCCCATTTGAGTCTTGGGTTGGGTTTGGTTTCTTTCCATCATTATAAGTGTCAAATTCTCCTATGATAGTATTTCCCAACTTTCCTAATGCCCAACCCTTTAATACAGTTCCTCATGTTGTGGCGCCCCCCTTGCCCTGCTTGGAAGAGGCCACAACCCCCCCCCCCCTTGGTAGGCCACTGACGCAGGTGCCATAGAGAACTTCCCTCAGCCACAATTGCCATTGACTGACATCCCCTCCAACCTATCAAGCTGTAATTCCCCCCTTTCCTCCCCCTCCTCCTCCAGACCCAAGCCATTTGTGCCTTTTTCTTCACAGGCTCATGGCGACCCCTGTGAAATGGTCGTTCAACCCCCAAAGAGGTCTTGACCCCCAGGTTGAGAACCACTGCTTTAAAGGTAATTCAAATACTGGGGGGCATGAAATTGGGAGTGGTCTGCAAAGCCATCAGGTTCAACCCATACGACCTTTCCACCGCCATCCCCAAACAATGCAGAAATCCAAATCATAGGATATTTAAGGAGGTGGCTTTACCAGTTCCCACTCCCCTCCCCCCAGTGTAAAACTCAGTGACGTTGGAGGCCTCCCGTGCCTCTTCCTAACATCTGTCGCCCTCCTATAAAACACCGGTGGTGAACCTTTGGCTGTCTAGATATTTCGGACCACAACTCCCACAGTCCTTTGCCACTGGCAATGCAGGCTCGGAATTCTGGGAGTTGTGGTCCAAATCCTCCAGAGCATCGGAAGTTCGCCACCTATGCCCCAAACAAGGGTTAAAATCATTGGCCCACGAGTCCTAGAGAGCCGCTCACGAAGGCGAGAAGGGCGGATGAGAAGCCGCTTCCGGGTTCCGCGGGCGACGGATGTCCTGCCCTTTTTTTTTCCGTCGCAACCCCCGGCGCCCCACTTGCAAGTTCCGGGCGGGGCTGGTGTTGCTGTTCCCGGTGAAAGGGGTGAACTTCA
>JAHTLZ010000231.1:109938-127160 GCA_023846285.1 Phrynocephalus versicolor
ACACACACACACACACACACACACACACACACACACACACACACACAAAACTGGGACAGCTGTCTCAACACACACATACACACACCTGTCTCAGTGCCCCCCACAGAGAGAGTGAGAGAGAGAGAGAGAGAACTGGGAGAGCTGTCTCAACAAACACACACACACACCTGACTCAGTGCCCACATATACACACAGACACACACAGAAACTGGGAGAGCTGTCTCAACACACACGCACACACACCTGTCTCAGTGCCCACATACACACACAGAGAGAGAGAGAGAGAGAGAGAGAGAGAGAGAGAGAGAGAGAGAGAGAGGAACTGGGAGAGCTGTCTCAACACACACACACCTGTCTCAGTGCGCCCCCACACACAGAGAGAGAGAGAGACAGAGAGAGAGAACTGGGAGAGCTGCAATCCAGTTTTCCCATCGATCAGCATGGGCATGGGTGGGAGGCTAGACTGCGATAAGGTACCAGCAGACTGGGAAGGTGAGTGGGCACTAAGGACAGCAGGCCCTTTCCCCACCCCCTCTGATTGCACCTGGGTTAGTCAGAGCTGGATCTAAAATGCTTAATTATTTGCCCTCATCTTCCTCGAAAGACAGAAGGTGCCTTTGCCCTGTTAGAGGTCGGTTTGAAAAGGCTGCAAGGTTTCGGGTAGTAGGTCGGGTCGATGGAGGGAAATGCCTCCCTTCCGTTTCTGAACAGGGATGCTGTGAGAGATGCAGAGAAAGGAACACAGTTGGTGCCTCTGCTTACAAATTTAATCCGTTCCCAATGCAAGCTCTTAAATTGAACAGCTCTTAAGTAGAGGCACTGTATCTAAAAAAATTAAAAAAATAAATTAAACAAAATATTTTTTTAAAAAAAATTGTAAGTAGAGCAGACTGCATCTAAAATTTCTAAGGTGGCAGTTAAAACGGCAACGGTTTTCCGCTCTTAAGTCGAATACCTCTTAAGTAGAGCCGCTCTTAAGTAGAGGTGGCAGCGTACCGTGGCAGAGTCTGGGAGAGCCCCCGTGGCCTGGTTGCTGTCACGAACAAAAGGGCTGTTCTGGGAAAACACTGCTTCCCTGCATGAACTTTTTCTCTGTTTTTCGCTCTGATGTTTGTGCGTGGGAAGGACTTAAGTGGAAGCACAGCCTTTCCGACTATTATGTGTACGCTCTCAGGAAGAACAGGGTGGGATTGGCTTGATGTGCCTTCAAAATGGCAGGTCAAGTCCAGATATCCTGTTGGAATTTGGGTACGGTTTATCTAACTTGCTGTGGCTAATTAATGAAGCATGGCCCCCTTTTTTCTTTTTCTTTTCTTCTTCTTCTTTTTTTTTTTTACGTCAGGAATGTGTCTGAGATGCACCCTGGTGCTGTTCCAATTCTGAGCAATTAGTAATGCCAACAACACAAACCTTCCGGAAACAGCAGGGGAATTGTAACCAATGTCTATCTGAAAACAGTGTTTTTTTTTTGTTTGGCCATAATGTTGTCCAGAAACAGTTCCCACTGGAGTCGATTAAAAATGGGTTAAGTTTTTTGAAACCAGTCTGCAACAAGCACCCCTCCATGTATCCGAAGTCTGTTCCTTCAAGACTGCAGTAAGACCCCGGTGTCTGCTAGGGATTAGTTCCAGGCCTTCCTGTGAACAATGAAAACCACGGAGAAGAGATAATGTCACACACACCCCGCCCCCCCAAAAAAACCCTGCTTTTTTTTTTACAGTAGCTTGCTTTACAGCTGTTGTTTTACTACAGTACCTTGCTTTATAGCTGCTGTTTTATGACAGTAGCTTGCTTTACAGCTGCTGTTTGTGACAGTAGCTTGCTTTGCAGCTGCCGAATAATTTTTTCCTCTGCCAGCCGTGGATATCTGAATCAGTGGTTAATGAATCAGCGGATACTGTATTTGTCGCCCTGAAATTTACAAGGAGTGTGTCTCCCTCCCAGTCCATATTAGAGATCATAAAGATTTTGTTTCCATGGGAGATTCCCAGATTCTTAGAAAGCTGGCTGCATCTGATGGGCTAGCTAAGTTATCTCCCTCTCTGACATAAGAATTGGAATGCTGTGCTAATACATTTCCTCTGGCCTGTGGCGGCAGTCACAGCCTAAATTTGGAATGTGCCCCACCTCGCTCTTGAACCTGCCACTTGAACGGTTAGACCTGAGTTTGCGCACAACTCACAAGCATAATCATGCCTTTCCACCATGTTCTCTTTTACAGTCTCCACCAATCAATGCCACCAACCCTCCGTTGCTCCTTTGTGTCCATTCTTGCTACTCTCTGCCATTTTCCGTGATCCCCAGATAGACAACTCTCAAGTAATGTCATATTGAAGAGGGAACAGGTTTGTTTTCCATGGCTTCAGAGACTAGGACTCTTTCCGCTCTGTTCTGGGTCCAGTGCTGTTCAATATCTTTATTAATGACTTAGAGGAAGGAATAGAGAGTATGCTAATTAAATTTGCAGATGATACTAAATTGGGAGGGGTTGCTAATTCCCTAGAGGATAGGATGAAAATCCAAAAAGACCTTGACAGATTAGAGTGCTGGGCCAAAGCTAAACGGAATGGATTTCAACAGAGGGAAATGTAGGGTGCTACATGTAGGTAAAAAAAAATGAATTGCACAGATATAGGATGGGGGATACTTGGCTGGAGAACAGTACCTGTGAAATGGATCTGGGAGTCTTGGTGGACCACAAATTGAACACGAGTCAGCAGTGTGATGCGGCGACCAGGAAAGTCAATGTGATTCTTGGTTGCATCAACAGAACCATAGTGTCTAGATCAAGGGAAGTGATACTACCACTCTATTCTGCTCTGGTCAGACCCCACCTGGAGTACTGTATCCAGTTCTGTGCGCCTCAATTTAAAAAGGATGTTGACAACCTCGAGCGGGTGCAGAGGAGGGTGACCAGGATGGTTGAGGGTCTGGAGGAAATGTCTTATGAGGAACGGCTTAGGGAACTGGGAATGTTTAGCCTCTCTAAAAGAAGGCTGAGGGGGGATATGATAACTATGTTTAAATATTTGAAAGGATGTCACATTGAAGAAGGGACTGGTTTGTTTTCCATGGCTCCAGAGGCTAGGACTCGGGGCAATGGTTTCAAACTACAGGAAAAGAGAGTCCATTTGAACATTAGGAAGAACTTCATGACAGTTAGAGCTGTTTGGCAGTGGAATAGGCTGCCACAAAGGAGGGTGGTGGAGTCTCCTTCTTTGGAGGTTTTTAAGCAGAGGCTGGATGGCCATCTGTCGGGAGCACTGTGATGGGGGTTCCTGCATGGCAGGGGGATGGACTAGATGGCCCTTGAGGTCTCTTCCAACTCTATAATTCTATAATTCTAATAGAGGGATAAGAGAGAGCAAGGACAGAACCCTGCCAGCTGCCAACCAGAAGTATCCTTAGATTGGGCGCCATAAGTATGACAGGACACCCCCCAAATCTCGAGTTTCTCCCAAGTCTTCCCCCCCCTTTTCTACAGAGAGGAGGAGGTCCATTTTCTTTTGCTGCTTTGGCTGTTTCGTAGGCGATGGAAGGCTTTGTTGGTCCCGAAGCCGAGAAGCAGCCTGACGATCTGGAAGTCTGGAGCCATGAGGAATTCGAGGAAAGAGCTGCACTGACCAACCTCAGTAGAGACCCTCTCGGCCCAAATGTCCAGCACCAGCAGTTCCGAGCATTCGGCTACCAGGAGCACAAGGGGCCCAGAGCGGTTTGCGGCCACCTCCGCCGCCTCTGCCATCGGTGGCTGAAGCCAGAAAAACACACTAAGACGGAGATCCTGGACTTGATCGTCCTCGAACAGTTCCTCGTTGTTCTTCCGCCGGCGATGAGGAGCTGGGTCAAGGGACATCGGCCAGAGTCCACCTCCCAGGCGGTTACCCTGGCGGAAGGTTTCCTTTTAACCCAGGCCTCAGGCGGCAAGCGGGAAGAAGAGCTGGTGAGAATATGCCTATTCTTTTATAGAAATTGGATAAAGCAGGCCTGCCCAACAGGTAGACCAGGGGCTACTGGTAGCCCGCGAAGGGTTCAAAAGTAGCCCGCCAGCCATCAGTTTAAAAAGTGAGGGGATAAGTTCTCCATCCCTCCCTCCCCCATCCCAAGGAACACCACTGCCCCAGCAAAGTTCTGGGTCTGCCAGCCCACTCTCTCAGCCAAGAGGGGCAGTTCAAGGGCCATGGCGCATTGAAATCTGTTCCCTCCAGACAGATTAATTGGTTTTCAATGCATTCCTATGGGAAACTGCTGGTCTACTTACAAAAGTTTTTACTTATGAGCATTTGCTCAGAACGGATAAAATTCATAAGTAGAGGTTTTAGTGTAGTAGCCCTCAGGCAATTTGGGCCAGAAAAAGTAGATCTTGGCCTGTTCAAAGTTGAACAGCCCTGGAATAAAGGATGTCCACCACTCTTCCTAAATCTGGCTTCCTTTCTGTAGTTTTAGTGTTGTCGATTTGTCCTTTACTATGTTAGGTGTCCAAGTTTTCGGCGCAGGAGCGTTCAGAATTGGTCACTTCGGAATTTGCTCACCCAGGACACAGGACTTTCCTCCTGAGGGAAACAGTGGGGAGAATAGGAGCTGTCTTTTCAGGTAATGAACATATCAGTATATGCAGTGGCATACGGGCCTTGTGGCACAGTGGTGAAATGCCTGTACTCCTTATATACCGCCCCATACCACTTCAAGTAGTCTCTGGGCGGTTTACAGTTTTTTTTAATTACAGTATGCAAGCTACACATTGCCCCCCCCCCCCAAGAAAGCTGGGTACTCATTTTACCAACCACGGAAGGATGGAGGGCTGGGTCAACTATGAGCCAGCTACCAGGGATTGAACTCCAGGTCATGAGCACAGTTTTACCTGCAGCTAAAACTATGCTCATAACCTGGAGTTCAATCTCAGGTAGCAGGGTCATTGTTGACTCAGCCTTCCATCCTTCCTAGGTCGGTAAAATGAGTACCGAGTTTGCGGGGGTGGGTAGGCAATGTGTGGCCTGCATAGTGTAATTTAAAAAAACTCTAAACTGCCCAGCGACTACAGCGGTACCTCTGATAATGAATTTAATTCGTTCCCAGAGGCAATTTGTTATCTGAAAAAAATTGTTATCCGAAACATGGTTTCCCATTGAAATGAATGGGAAACTGATTAATCCATTCCAGAGGTCCAAAAAAAGGCTAAAAAGCTGTTTTTCCCCAGATCTCTTTATAAATTGCAGTTTAAAGTCATGCAATGCTGGAACGCAAACCCCCAGAACTAGCTCCCTACCTTTTCGAGTTTGAAAGGTCCAAACTCATCAGCAAAAAAAATGTCCAGAATGGCTCCAAAGCAGCATTAAGAAATGTTCTAACTCCTCCCACCCCTCCACAGACTATTGGGAAGTGCAATGCATCCTGGGTACACTTTTTTTCAAGGGATTTTGAAACATTTGTTATCCGAGGCAACCCATAGGAAACATTTGTTATTTGAGGCAGCCCTATACCTGGAAATTTCCGTTTGTTATCCGAAACATTGGTTATCCGAGACATTTGTCATCTGAGGTATGACTGTATTTGGAAATGGTATGGGGCGGTATATAAGCAGACCACTTTGCTTTGCTTTACTCTGTTTTACAAAAAGAAATGATTGGAAATGGGGATTTTAATACAGGAATTACCCTCTGGTTAAGCTTTTCAATGGAATGCCCTGGGTTAGATTTTTTTTCTGTTAAGCGTTGTGAAAGTGTACCCAGGATGCATTGCACCCCCATAATTTGTGGAGTGGGAGAGAGGTTGGAGCTGTTTTTTCATTGAGTTTTGGAGCCATTCTGGACTTTTTTTGCAGTGGTTTTTGGGCTTTTTTGGTGCATTTATCAAGGGGTGGAAAGGTAGGGAGTGGATCCTCCATTGCTTCCATGCCTCTTCTGTGCATTCTGCATTGTGTGTATGGGGTGTGGATGACTTTTTTTTTTTTGCTTTTTTGCTGACCTCTAGAATGGATTAAATGGTTTTCAATGCATTCCTATGGGAAACCGCATTTTGGTTGATGATTTTTTTCGGGATACAAAACATCCCGGAGAATGCATTAATTACATAAGCCAAAGAACCACTGTACTGTATATATATATTTCCTCCTGGATCTCTCTTTGCTCTATTGTAATCCCAGTTTGGTGAATGACATTGGATCTGCATCCATGTAGATGTTGAGTACTGCCTTTAAAAAAAAAAAAACAGGGAGAGGGAAGCTTTTTTTCACACAAGTAGAAAATAATAGTACAATGGTACCCCTACTTACGAGCAGCTCGACTTAAGAGTAGAAAACTGTTGGCATTTTAACTGCTACCTTACAAATTTTAGATATGGTCTGCTTGATTTACAGTTTTTTATTTTTTAAACTTATTTTTTCAGTTTTTTAGATAGGTACCCTGACTTAAGGGTAGTTCGACTTAAGAGCATGCATTCGGAATGGTTTAAATTCGTACCACTGTATATGAAAAATAAGCATTTTTCAATTCCTTCGCTCTCTCTTGCAGACCCTGAAAATAAGCTGGGGACACATCCTTGCTCATCTCTCTTTGACAGAGGAATGGAAACACTGTCCATGCAGCCAGAACAGGTAGAGGAGAATGAATGGGGAGTGGAGGAATCTGTGTGTTTATCTTTCCCATCCGCTTTCCTGGGTTCCCCCAAAATTTTCTACCTTCCTTTGTCAAAATATTCTCTATCGGAAGGCTCAGACTAGGACAGGGTAAAAGGTGGAATCCTGCACAAGGGGAAGGTGGAATCCTGAGGTCATTCTGGACTAAACATTTCTAAGGTAGAGAAAAAAAAAATCATGGATGGGAAAAGTAAAAAAAAGTTCCCTTTGATTTCAGGGTCCAGTAGCCTTTGAAGACCTTGAGGTGCATTTCTCTGAGGAAGAGTGGGCTTTGCTGGACTCAGGCCAAAGAGCCCTGCACTGGGAAGTCACGGAGGAAAATTGTGCCAATCTAGTATCTCTGGGTAAGCACTCTTTTACATTTTGCTGGAGCCATTTCCACAGTGGTCACCGTTTCAGCCAAAAATAACTCAAAGCAAAAAACCAGCTCTGAATAAAAGTATTGTGGCACCTTTAAGGTCTAACTCATTTATTTCACTGTCGACTTGTATGGATTACAATCCCCACAACATCCATGTGTCTGAAGAAGTAGATGGAAATCACGAAAGGTCACCGTCTTGAAAACTTGATTGCTGTGTGCTCTTGTTTCCGAACTATGAAAACACAGTGAATTAGAGAGATCAAAAAGTCCACTGTCATCAGATGCCCTGCTTGGCTCTTGTGAATTAAAGGCGGTGCCTTCTTGTAGTGAGTCAGTTCATCTCTTCTTTGGTCTTCCTCCTTTCCTCAATATTTTCCAGTCTTTTCTTTCACATTCCTAATTGGGGTTAAAGGGTATGGATGAATTTGGCCTTAATTTCAAGAGGATCTTTCCGAGTTCCTTTTTTGTTGGTGTTGTTCATTTATTCAGTCGTGTCCGACTCTTCGTGACCCCATGGACCAGAGCTCGCCATGGACCAGAGTTCCTTTATAGCCACATCATTTTTTTTCTGATTTCTTGACTGTAAGCATGAGTTTTGTCTGTTGAATCTTCTGCTGCACCCCTGCTTTTTATGCTTTCTGCTTTCATCTTTATCATAAGTCTTTTCAGGTAATTCCTTTTCATTTAAATCTTGGGTTACCCAATGTGTTAGAACACCGGAGAACAGCTGCGTTACACAAGGTTGGGAATCACTTCTGCAGAGCATCCTGGAAAACAGTAGATTAGGCACTTTCCCAAATGAGAAGCTGGTGGGTGTTTATCTACATTAATTGGTACCAGTCTCTCGTCCCCCCTGCCCCAAAGGCAGGTGATACTCCTTGAGCCATCTTTTTCCCAATCCCATGCATATAGAATCATAGAGTTGGAAGAGACCTCAAGGGCCATTCAGTCCAACCCTCTGCCATGCAGGAACCCCCATCACAATATTTCCGACAGATGGCCATCCAGCCTCTGCTTAAAAACCTCCACAGAAGGAGACTCCACCACCCTCCTTTGTGGCAGCCTATTCCACTGCCGAACAGCTCTAAGCGTCATGAAGTTCTTCCTGATGTTCAAATGGAGTCTCTTTTCCTGTCGTTTGAAACCATTGCCCCGAGTCCTAGTCTCTGAAGCCATGGAAAACAAACCTGTTCCCTCTTCAATAGGACATCCTTTCAAATATTTAAACATAGCTATCATATCCCCTCTCAGTCTTCTTTTAGAGAGGCTAAACATTCCCAGTTCCCTAAGCCGTTCCTCATAAGACATTTTCTCCAGACCCTTAACCATCCTGGTCGCCCTCCTCTGCACCCGCTCGAGGTAGTCAACATCCTTTTTAAATTGAGGCACACAGATAGATATGGAGTGTTGCTTAGCCAAAAGAGGGAAAGAGTTCTCTTTCCTCTGTGCAACCTAAAAGGTGCCTGAAAAACTAAAATATCTTCACCCCCCCCCCCCTTTGCTTTTCCTTGCAGTCATTCAAATGATGGTGGGAACATATACTTGCTCTTCTCTTCTTTCTGGAGAAGTGGAAACAGTTTCTAAGCAACCTGAGTCGGCTTGTAGAAGGCAGCAGAGCGGTGCTGGGTGCTTCTGTCCTTTGGACCTCTCTCTGACCCTGAAGGTATCTGTCTTGTCCTGTTTGCTTTTCTGTCCCAAGAAAGCAGGATGGTCTGTGGTGGGTTGACCCTCAGTCGAATGCCACTAAGAGGGATTGCCCCATTTTCTTGTGTCTGGTAGTGAATAGCGATGGAACCCCCTGCATTTTGTATGAAACTAAAACATTTTTCTTTTTCTTTTAGGGGGTAGTATTGACTTGTGAGGATATTGCTGTCTATTTCATGGAGGAGGAGTGGGCTGTGCTGGATCTGGGGCAAAGGGCATTGCACCGGAAGGTCATGGAAGAAAATTTAGCCTCCCTGATGTCTCTGGGTAAGCTTGGCTCCCCATCTCCCCTTTTGGTGGGTGAAACCAGTTTTACAACTGAGACCCAAGAAGATATCCCACATGCATGACAGGTTTGAATCCTTCCAGGCTGCTGTGCATGCGAGATATCCTCCCACTGGACACGAGTGTTCTGTAAGTATTGTATGTCCTTTTGCATTCAGTTGGTTTTGATCCCTTGTTGGGATAGGAGACATTGGAATGAGGGCAGGTGGCTTGACATGAGCAAAGCCATCTTTGATTCTGGCTTCCCAAGAGGCAACAGCCTCTGTGAGTAAAACTGCTACAGCTTGCAGCCGACTTCTGCTGTAGCAGTTTTAGGATTGGCCCCACCCTTTCTCTCATTGTCTCATGATTCCTTAGTAAAGTTAGCCAAAAGGTGATTTCATTGTTGGTTATCACTTTCCCAGCTACAGTCTGCCAATTAGCGAAGCTGTTTACCAATTTCAATACTGTCTCTTATCACTTATGCTAAGGCTCACCAATTAGAGTTATTCCTGTATACATAAAATGCGTATTAATGCATTTTTCTTAAGTAATGCCTTTCATAACCATATTTAGTTAATTTCTAACTGTGCAACAAAGTGTTGTAATGCTTTATGTTAATTAGTTATGTCAAGGCAATTAATAAAACAAGGCCTCTTCGAAAGAGGGGAGGTTGGCTTGGCTCAGCTGGGCCGAGAAGATCCAGTTTTCTCTCTCTCTCTCTCTCTCTCTCTCTCTCTCTCTCTCTCTCTCTCTTAGAGATCAAAGCCCTTTCTCGATACCTCAGCATCAGAGCTGTTCATCTTTCCTGTTAGCTCTGAGCCCGTTACTCTTAACCCTCAGCTATCACTAGCTGTTTATTTATTTATTATATTTATATACCGCCCCATCTTCCGAGACGGAACTTGGGGCAGTGTACAATAAAAAGAAAAGAAACCACAGTAAGCAAGCATCAAATCAGAGGCATCAGTAAAAATAGGAGGGTACAATACCCTCCGGCAACAGAGAGAGAGAAAAAATTAAACAAAAAGGTCGCCATATGCCTCCTTGAACAGATGGGTTTTCAAGGCTTTTTAAAAGGTGGGCAGGGACGCTGCAAGGCGCAGCTCACTAGGTAGTTGGTTCCACAGTATAGGGTCCACCACAGAGAAGGCACGGTTACGCGTGAGTGACTTCCTCGCCTCCCTTGGTGTGACCACCCTAAGAGAGAGCGCCTGCGCCATTCTCGTGGGTCTGGTCCTAGTCGACCTCTGAGAGATATGCTCCGACAGGTACTCTGGTCCCAAGCCATGGAGGGCTTTGAAAGTCAAAACCAAGACCTTCAACCTTATCTGGTGGACAAAGGGTTGCCAATGCAGGCGAGCCAGGACCGGGGTGATGTGCTCGAATCTACAAGATTATTGCAACAATCCCTGCCTTGAAAGTCTTAATTTTCCATTTTGTTGTCATCTTTTTCCAGTTACCGATATGAGAGAGAAGAGAATTGAAGGAGGAGAAGGGAGCATATCTTTGGGAAATGTCCTTGGCAAGAAGCAGAAACAATACTTAAAACACAGCAAGCGCTTTGGTGGACGAAGCAGCCTCCACGCAGCAAAGCCCCTGAAATGTTTGGAATGTGGAAAGAACATCCGTCACAGCTCCAACTTTGCTCGTCACATGAGGATCCACACCGGCGAGAGACCGTTTAAATGCTTGGAATGTGGAAAGAGCTTCAGCCAGAATGGAAAACTTGTTTCCCATCTGAAAATCCACGCCAGGGAGAAATCCTTGAAATGCTCGGAATGTGGGAAAAGCTTCTGCCAGAGTGGAAAACTAGCGTCCCATATGAGAATCCACACTGGGGAGAAGCCTTTTAAGTGTCTCCAATGTGGAAAAAGTTTCGGTCAGAGGTCAGACGTTTCTTCCCATATGAGAATCCACACGGGGGAGAAACCATTTAAGTGTTTAGAATGTGGGAAGAGCTTCTGTCAGAGGGGGAAACTTGCTTGCCATTTGAGAATCCACACGGGGGAGAAGCCGTTTAAATGCCAGGCGTGCCGAAAGAGCTTCAGTCGAAGCACAGTCCTCGAATCCCATATGAGGATCCACACCGGGGAGAAGCCGTTTAAATGCTTTGAATGTGGGAAAAGCTTCAGTCACAACACGACCCTCGCTTCCCATGTGAGGACCCACACCGGGGAGAAACCCTTTCAGTGCTCGAAATGCCCAAAGAATTTCAGTCAGAGCACGCACCTTGCTTGCCATATGAGAATCCACACCGGAGAGAAACCATTTAAGTGTTTGGAATGTGGGAAGAACTTCAGTCAAAGCGCAAACCTTTCCTCCCATATGAGGGTCCACACCGGAGAGAAACCTTTTAAGTGCCTTCAGTGTGGGAAGAGCTTCAGTCAGAACACACACCTTGCTTCCCATGCGAGGATGCACACAGGGGAGAAACCATTTAAGTGTTTAGAGTGTGGAAATACCTTCAGTCGAAGCACAAATCTCGATTCCCACATGAGAATCCACACAGGGGAGAAACCATTTAAATGCTCGGAATGTGGAAAGAGCTTCAGTCAGAGCGGAAAAATTGCTTCCCATATGAGGATTCACACGGGGGAGAAACCTTTTAAATGCTTACAGTGTGGAAAGACCTTCCGTCAGACTGGACACCTTACTTCACATATGAGATCTCACGTGAGAATTCATGTTGGGAACAAATCTTTTAAATCGGGAAACCCAGGAAGGGCTTCAGTAACCTGTGTATCTACCTACTAGTTTGCTATCCAGGCCAAATCTAGTTAATTTGCTAATCAAAATATCATGAAGCACTTTATTTATTTATTATTGCATTTATGTACTGCTCCCATTTCCCTAAGGGAACTCTGGGTGGTTCACAAAAAAATTAAAAACAGAGCATCAGTTAAAAGATAAAAAAAAGATCTTGCTGAAATCAAGATATAGTATGTCTACAGCAGGCACGTCAAAACTTCGTCCCTCCTGATGTTTTGGACCACAACTCCCCGAATTCCAAGCCTGTATTTCCAATGGCAAAGGACTGTGGGAGTTGTGGTCCGAAACATCTGGAGGGCTGAAGTTTGGACATGCCTGGTCTACAGCATTTCCACTGTCTACCAGGGAAGTTACCTGATTTTAAAAAATGAGATATGGTTAGTTCGGCAAGGATTTGTTCTTGACAAATCCATCTTGGCTTCTCATTATTACTACAATCTTGTGAAGGTACAATGGTGCAAATACATAGTTCTTTTCCCAAAATGTGAGCATTTTAATATATCAAATAATTTTTAGTAGTTATATGAAGGAAAACGCAAACATAATTTTAGGACTAGATCATATACTGAAAGTTCTGGCCATAAGGGAAAAACCTAGAGTAGCGCTCCATGTTCAGATTTGTTTTGATTACAAACAGTTTAATCTGGTTACATGTGTGCAGTATGCATACAGTGTAAGATGTACCAATGCCCTAATTTTAATTATAGTCTTTGTATACAAATTCTTGCTATAGTAGTTTTAAAGCTATTCCTAGCTTAAGTCTCCAGAGGTCTTCAGCTTGTCCAGTTCTTTTTCACCATATACATTTCATAAAGTTTAGTTGTTTCTGTTGTGGAAATTGCCGTCTTGCATGACTAAACGGTGGGTGTCATTAACGTCAATGGGAGGAAACAATGCTGTGTTCTCCTGTTTATCCCTAGTTTGATGGATATAGTTTCCCCTC
The DNA here is from genome assembly GCA_023846285.1 of Phrynocephalus versicolor. Taxonomy (NCBI): domain Eukaryota; kingdom Metazoa; phylum Chordata; class Lepidosauria; order Squamata; family Agamidae; genus Phrynocephalus; species Phrynocephalus versicolor. The sequence continues at coordinate 122,614 of JAHTLZ010000231.1, forward strand.
TCCTCTAGCACTGGGCAAGTGTCTTCTTCCTGCTCCTATCCCTTTTCTCCTGATTGTAACTACAGCTGATAACTGTGAGTAAACGTCACTTGTTTCTTCCAAAGATGCATCTAGAATGAACATTTTGCTACAGAAAAGGCAAAATGTGTCCCTAAGAAGGTTGTTGAGTGATCTCTTCCCTCTGCAGCATTTTTCTGATCCTACGTTACTAACAAATAGAATAAAATAGATTTTCTTTTTAACTAACAAAAACCCAGCTCATTAGGTGCCCAACAGAATTTTTACTTCTTAGATGCTGGACTCGGAACAAAATGATATAGAGTACATTCCAGGCTTTTAAATAATGTTGAGAATATGAATCCTTTCAACTAAAAGTCTAGCTTTGTTTCCATCTAGTAGCTGAAATACAAACAACTATTATTTCATACGAACACAATGGTCCCTTATATTTGGGACTGTGACTTTATTCTTCCAGTGTCCAGGTAGAAAGCATGTAAGCCTCAAAAGAGTGGTTGTGAAAAGCAGGTGCACAGATGTCCTGGATTTGACATATAAGCATGTGTAAGCAAGTTCTGATGAACATTTGTACAGTTCTCCTTTGGTTGGCGACTCTTTTGTAAAGTTGATGATTCTGTAGTGCTTCTTTAAGCCCAAGTGGCCCTTAAATACTTTCCATTATATCAGGCACATCTTACAGCAGTATCTTGCTCCTGGGATAATCATTTTTTCTCCCCAAAACTATGAGGACTGGAGGTCAGTTCAGAATGAACAGGGAAGTCTGAATGGGGTGGCAGAAGATGCCATAAAGGTAAAGGTAAAGGTCCCCATCCCCCGCACATGCTTGCTATTCATGTCCGACTCTGGGCAGTGCTCATCTGTCTTCAAGCCATAGAGCCAGTGTTGTGCACGTATGTGGCCAGCATGGTTGCACAGAAACACTGTTTCCCTTTCCATTTTATGGGAATACCTATTTATCTACCTGCATTTATATGCTTTCGAACTGCTAGCTTGGCAGGAGGAGGGGTTAACAGCAGGAGCTCGCTCCACTGTGCGGCACTCGGGATTCGAACCGCCAAGCTACTGACTTTGCATCTGACCATTTCAGCGCTCTAGCCTGCTGCGCCACCGCACCCCATGTTACCTGCCAATTTGAGAATCCTTGGGAACCCTGGAAACCTCAAATGCATAAGCTTCCTGCCAGAGGTTCCCATCACACCTTGCTCTTCTCCTTGTCTGTGTGTTCTGTGCTGTTGAGTCAAAACCATCTTCTAGTAACCTCAAGCGGGCTTTCAAGGTAAGTGAAAAATTGAACGGCTGGTTTAACCAGTTCCACTCCTCTGGTGAATTTCCATGGCCAAGTGAGAATTAGAACCCTGGTCTCCAGAGTCCTGGTCCATCACTCTATCCACTACACCAGGGCTGTTCAACTTTGAATAGACGGAGGTCTACTTTTTCCGGCCCAAAGTGCCTGAGGGCTATTACACTAAAACCTCTATTTATGAATTTTATCCGTTCCGAGCGCATGCTCATAAGTAAAAACTTTTGTAAGTAGAACAGCGGTTTCCCATAGGAATGCATTGAAAACCAATTAATCTGTTCTGGAGGGAAGCGATTTCAATGCAACATGCCCCCTGGTACTGCCCCGCTCGGCTGAGAGAGTGGGCTGGCAGACCCAGAACTTTGCTGGGGCAGTGGTGGTCCTTGGGATGGGGGAGGGAGGGGTGGAGAATTTATCCCTTCAGTTTTTTTATTGATGGCCAGCGGGCTACTTTTGAACCCCTCACGGGCTACCAGTAGCCCGTGGGCTACCTATTGTGCAGGCCTGCACTACACCACACGCTTCTCCCTGCCTTCCTTCCCTTACCAAGAGACAGGAAAAATGTCTGCCCCCCTTCTAGACTAAGTAAGTGGCCTGGTAAAAATATGCAGGCCTTAGAAGAATCTCCATACTGTATTTCCATTTTCCTTCTAGGCATCCATACCTTGGAGCATACTTTTCCTTTGAGGTGCACAATGAGTTGATGTTTCTGTTGTTTCTCTCCCCCCCCCCCCCCCCGGGATGACCGGGATGCTTCCCAAAGAAGAACTGGCACATTATGTAGGCTGTTTTTTAAAGCTAAATCAAAACCCTCAGTAAGGATTTTTCCAAATTGAAAAATGGCCTATGACAGGCCTGCCCAACAGGTAGACCGCGGGCTACTGGTAGCCCATGAAGGGTTCAAAAGTAGCCCACCTGCCATCAAAAAAAGTGAGGGGATAAGTTCCTCCCCCCTCCCTCCCCCATCCCAAGAATCACCATTGCTCCAACAAAGTTTTGGGTCTGCCAGACCACTGTCTCAACTGAGCGGGGCAGTTCAAGGGCCATGGCGTGTTGAAATCTGTTCTCTCCAGAATTGATTAATTGCTTTTCAATGCATTTCTATGAGTAATTATGAGTATGTGCTCGGAACGGATAAAATTCATAAGCTTTAGTGTAGTAGCCCTTAGGTACTTCGGGCCGGAAAAAGTAGACCTCAGCCTGTTCAAAGTTGAACAGCCCTGGCCTATGAGAATCAGGGGCAGCCTGGCAGCAGCATATTATATTCAGTACCTCTGTGAGAACAAGGACTCAAAAGAAATTCCATCAGCTTGGCATTTTCAAAAGTGGTAGATATGTCTCTTTAAAAAAAAAACAACCCTAGATCTTTAGAGTAGCAAAAATTGCCTGGGCTACTTGATAGTTGCCGGGGTGGATGTTTGTTACATCCCAAATGCACAAAGAGCATATCCTGGTACTGTACAGCAAAACATTGCTTTTGAGGCACCCTCCACAAGGCTTCTTGATCAAAATGTGCGGTTCCCTAATGTTTTGCTGTTCATTCTTTAATTGCAGAGAAAGCCCTGGTGGGGAATATGTGAGGATCCTGAAACTTGGGAATTTGGACATTTTAGCTCAAAGTACTCGAATTCTAGATGGGGTTGTCATTTCTACTGAATAGTAGTACTGTATAGAAAATCCCATGCTTAACAGCACATTAAGGACCAATGTCAGCTCGAGTCTTTCATTGTTAGCTGTGGCTTCCTTTATGGAGTCAATTCCCCTCTTGATGGGTCTTCCTCTCTTCCTGCCGACTCCAGCTTTTTCCATTAATCTTGTGTTTGAGATACAATAACCTAATGTTAGTTGATTTACGTACTAAAGAAAGTTCTGAGGTTACTGTGTTTTCAGTGTCTAATTAGAGAATAGACACTGTGGAACTGAGAAAACAGTACAAAATTGACACAAGCCAATTCCCTCTCCTTTATCTGGCAGAGAGTGACACCAATTCTGCTGCTTCATTCTGGTGTATCAGTAGATCCTGACAGATGGTGAGAAAAGCAGAAGAGGCTGAACAGCTGAGGCCGGACGGGGATGCAAAACTAGAGGGTTCAGTTTCGACTCTGCATACACATATAAAGACACACAGAACTGTTATGCAGTGCCTGAGCCCTCATGTACTGTACAGTATATGGATACCAGCACTGCAGAACAGGTTGTTTTGTTATAAAATACAGTGGGCCCTTGCATAACAAATGGTTTGTATAACATAAAATCTGTACAACATAAAAAATTCTGGATATAGGGGAAATATGCTTAACAGAATCTCCTATGGGGCGAATCCGTACAACCTAAAATGGTTGCAATTAGGGATTACTCTGTTTTCAATGCATTCCTATGGGAAATTTGTATAAAGGAAATTTGCTTAACATAATTTAATTTGGAATGAATTACTGTAATTCCTTTATACAAGGTACCACTGTACTTAGTTTCAAACTGTAAAAGTGCTATAATCTGATTAATCTACATGGCAGAATTGTTGTAGAGCAGACTTGGAAGAGCAGATGACAGGCAAACTATACAGTGTTGCTTCAGTTACCTTAACCAAGGGCTTTGAACTGGCATCCCAGTAAATGAGGAAAGCCCCCTTCCCCCAAAACCCAAAAAGAGACAGAGTGGAAAAAGTGGGGGACCAGAATATTGGGGCACAAGACTGGTTGCCAGTGGACTTTTTTTTGGGGGGGGGGAGGGTGTGAAACCACCTTTACCTGCTCCAGCCCTTACCCTATGGAAAATTTGCCAAGAACTCTCAAAATTTAATCCCCCCCTTAACTGGTGGAATAACCACCACCACCCCAATATTAGATCTGACAATACTGTATAATAACCCATAAAAGCTGTCTGGGTGGTCCCAGATGAGAAGGCAGAGCAGAGCTTGGTGGAACCTGCCTTTGCCCACTTAGGGGAGAAGGCCCTATACCAGGCATGTCAAAACTTTGGCCCTCCAGATGTTTTGGACCACAACTCCCACAGCCCTTTGCCATTGGCATTTTAAGCTTTGAATTCTGGGATTGTGGTCCAAAACATCAAGAGGGCCCAAGTTTGGACATGCCTGGCATATACAGTACAGCAGGCATGCCCAAACTTCAGCGCCCTCCAGATGTTTTGGACCACAACTCCCACAGTCCTTTGCCATTGGAAATACAGGCTTGGAATTCTGGGAGTTGTGGTCCAAAACATCAGGAGGGCT
>JAHTLZ010000233.1:0-21002 GCA_023846285.1 Phrynocephalus versicolor
GTCGGAAATATTGTGAAGGGGTTCCTGCTTGGCAGGGGGTTGGACTCGATGGCCCATGAGGTCTCTTCCAACTCTATGATTTTATGATTCTAGGCACCTGGAGTAGCATTCTCGGTGGCGGCCCCTAGCCTTTGGAATTCCATCCCTACCGAAGTGCGCTCTGCAGAGTCCCTGCTGGCCTTCCGGAAGGCTTTAAAAACCTACCTTTTCCAAGAGGCCTTTGGCGATTCTTGTTCTTAGTTTTTTTTTTTCCTTTTCTCTTCTCCGCCATCATACGCTTTACTGTTCTTAAATTTATTGCTGTAATTTTATTTGTTTATCCTTGTACTTGTATGGCTAACATAGCCCTTGTAAGCCACTTAGAGTTCATTTGAAGATAAGTGGGATATAAATGCAAAAATAAATAAATAAATAAATAAATAAATAAATAAATAAACTGGCAAACCACTCCAGTATTCCTACCAAGAGAACTCCATGGACATGGGGTCACAAAGAGTCGGTCACGACTATAACGACACAACACACACACACACACACACACCAGCAACGTGATCAGCCCAAGACCCTGCCACTCTAGATAAGGCTTCCCAGGAATTCACCAGCTTAGCTGACCCCTGAAACATAGGCTTGTCTCCACCCTTTGTGTACTTGTTTACTGGGTCCCAGACATGGCACAGGGACATTCACACACTCTCTCTCTCTCTCTCTCACACAGACAGACAGACACCCACGCACAGAGGGATGCAGTCAGGGACCAGGAGGTGATTGTACCCCAAATTCTGTGTACACTTAATTAATAACGTGACACCCCTCTCAAGATCTGACCCAGTTCCTTTGGGTGTGGATTTAGAAGGCATTCCTCCCACACTCTTACCAGGGGAGATGTTAAATTAGGTCACCTTACTGCCCCTTCCTCCCCTCCCCAAGTTTTCTTTGGCTGAGCAAAAATATTTGAGCCCCGGGTCTCCTTGATCCCTAAGTACTGAGAGCAGGGAATTTGGGGGGGGGGGCAAGAAGAACGTGGATCACCCACTTCCCTCCCTCTATCCCTGTCTGCCTTTTGGGCTGTGCTCCCTGAACCCGTGGGCTGCAAAGTTGGGCAGATCAGCGGTTCGAATATCCGGTGCTGCCGCTCAGCGGAGTGAGCTCCTGCGGTTAAACCCCAGCTCCTGCCTAACTGAGCCTAGTTGAAAAGCCTGCAAAATGCAAGGAGATGAAAAGGGAAAACCGCCGTTAAAAAGCTGGAAGGCAGAACAGTGTTTCCTTGCAGCCAGGCCAGCCACGTGGGCCCGGACTTGCACAACACTGGCTCTTCGGCTTGAAAACGGAGACTAGGACGCATCTGCGGAGGCCGCGGGGGAGGACCTTTACCTTTACTTTTCCCTCCCCCTCCCTCGCAGAGCCAGAAGGGAGGCAGAGAAAAGGGGGGGGGGGAAGAGGCATTCGGATTCCTCCAAGGCAGCGAGTTCGGCTTCCTAGAGAGGCAGGAAAAGAAGGCTCCCAGGGAGGGGGGAAATCTGCTCTCTGGGTGGCTTTCCACGCCCCACCTCCAAAAGGCTCTCTATGGTTCCTGGAAGGCGAGGAAAGAGACCCCCCAGCAGGAGGAGGAGGAGGTGCCTTGTGCAGTGGGGGGGCGGGATGATATGGGGGGGGAGTGCAATGGGGGGTGAGAGGTTGCAAGTGAGGAGGAGGGGGCCGTTGGAGATGCAATGGGGAAAATCTGTCCCCTCCTTCCCTTTCTCCCCCCCCCTTTAATTTGGAAGGAGGAGGAGGGAGAAGGAGGGGAAACTGAACACCCCTTTTGGAGGAATTGGGGGTCCGATCCAGGGAGAAAAACCTCCTCCTCCTTCCCTTCCCCCCCCCACCTCCCAAGGTAAAAGGAAGGAGGGTGAAGCTTTTAAGGCCGAACCAGGACAGGGAGGGGGGGGAACGAAGGCAATTGACTCCAAAAGAAAAACTCCAGGGGCAGATCCGCATTATGGGGGAATGGGAGGGGAGGGTCCCATGGGGGGGGGGAGAAAGGCAGCGAGTGGGGCTTCCTAGAGTGGCAGGGAAAAACGAGGCTATATATAGGGAGGGAGGTGGGGGACAGAAGGGATTCCCCCTCCTTTGGGTCAGGATTTCGAAGGAATGCCCCCCCCCAGTGTAGGGGGAGATGGCAAAGAAGGAAAGGGATTAAAGTTTCCTCCATGCCCAGGTTTCCTTCTCCTGAGCAAAACTCTGAGCCCAGAGTCTCCTGGGTCCCACGGCAGCTCTCTCTGTGTCCCCTGCTTCTCTGCCCATGGACAGAGGGCTTTTCTTACCCACCCCCACAAGGACCCTTCTCTCTCTCTCTCTCTCTCTCTCTCTCTCTCCAGCCCTTCTCTCAGAAGCAACGTGGGCAGTTGACCTGATGCCCCCCCCTTAAATGAGGGACAATATAGAGTCCAGTACACTTAAGACATGTTCAAGTAAATGAGAGCAGTTACCTGGTCATGTACGGTAGATTCACCTCTGTTGAAAGCAGTTATATAGTATTTTTATGCCTCCTGAATAAGTGAGCCCCAAAGCATTAAGCAGAGTTGAGCCACCCTGGGTCTCTTTTTAAGGAGAAAAGCAGGGCAGGAATATTTGAACTAAATAAATAGTTTGGGGGAATAAACTGCAGGAGAGTTGGGTCAATTTCTGCCTCTATCAGGAGAATCTCTGTGGTGTTCCTTTCCCACATGGTGTTTTCTGAAAGGAAGGAAGGGACACACAAAGCTGATGTTTTTCAGCAGAGTTAGAAACAGATTCGCAAAGACGCAGGCTCTTCCTGCCTGTTCTCTCTGCTGCAAGGCAGGTGGTTTGGTCCAGGATACACAATTCAGGGCCATTCGCTTCACAAAAGGCTGGTTCCTTATCAGTATTTAAAAATTCATCTTTCTGCCCCCATTTTCAGCTCTCCTGTTAGTGGAAAAAGAAGCCCTTAAGGAGGATGAAGGTTGGAAGATACTGTAGTAACTGACAATGTTCCTACAGTTAGAAAAGTCCTGAGACATGAGCAGTACCTTTCGTTTTAAATTTGATTTCTATTTTCAGCTGTCAGTGTCCTCTGTGGAGTTGACCCCCTATTTTGCCCACAGTGAGTGGAATCTTCTCAGTCCAGGCTAGAGATCTCTGTGGAAAGAGATTCTGGGAACAAAATCTCTCTGGGTAAGGATCCTCAGCATGTGTCATGAAGAAAGCTTTTTACTTTCTTGATTTATTTTATGCATTCATATACTGCGACTGCTCTGATTCACTTACAGTATGAGTTAAGGGACCTCACCCCACCCAGCCATAAACAGTGGCATAAAAATAAAATAACTATCAATGTGACGGGTCAGTTATCTAGGGAGAATATTCTTCTGTACCACCCTCCATGCTCACAATACAAATTTCAGAAAATATCTTCTGCTATGGAGTGACTGCACAGGGATGAGTATTTAGAGAAAATAAGACTTTTTGCTCTTCTGGTTATCTTGTAGATTGATCTGAGGACAGAAAAATGATTATCCAGCTCCTGTGGTGGTGGGAAAGTACGTATCCTGCATAATTATATTGTAAACTACCCAGAGAGTGCTTTAACGATTATGCAACAGTATTTAAGCAGTACATTCTGCATCTTGTCTGTTCTTACTTTGAAGCTCTCTGTATATCAAATTAATTATGTTTATCTATTTTTTTCCTGCCATTGAAGAGCAATAATCCCTCAAAATAACCAAGCTGTCTGACTGGCTGCTTTGAAGATGATCATAAGCACCATAAACTTTCTGTGAGTTAGATCTAAAATAATATAGAAATATTATATTACGGCTATGGAAAAATTTGGATCCATTTCTTACCCTGGGCCTCACTAGACTTTAACCAGCATGGAAAGGAAATATTTCCTTGCAGGATGAGTGTGATAAATCCCCTGGTTTTCCTCGGGATATTCATAGGTGCCACAATGGGCCTCCTCACTGATGTTGGTGGAGGCAGGTCCACCCTGGAGCTGTCTTTCATTCTCCTGCCTCCTCCATGGTATTGCATTGGATTGGTTACTTGATTTGAAACTCTGTTTTTTGTGGTCACTTATATTTTGCAGGCAAGATGCTGTAGCGAAGCAATAAAAGAGGAGGACACCAAGCATCAGAGGAAGACGTTGAACATTCAGATGCAAAACACCGTGTTGAGAATCAAACAAGAAGGAAGAAGCTTAGAGGAGAACAGATAGATGTAAAGATGGACAAATCTATTACTTGTCAGGAAAAAGATCAAGCGGTTCCGAAAACATCTAAAGGACAGGACAGGAATGAGCATGCCAAGTGTGGAAAATCTTTTCCCAGCACCTCAACAACTTTTTCCGATAAAAAAAATCAGCAGTGGGAGAACCCATCGACATACCTAGAGTGTGGAAAGAGGTTCAGTCAAGCTGGACACCTCGCTAAGCAGCACAGAACCCACACAGGCAAGAAGCCATTTGAATGTCTAGAGTGTGGAAAGACATTCAATTATTCCGGAAGCTTTGTTACTCATCACAGAACCCACACAGGCGAGAAGCCATTCGAATGTCTGGAGTGTGGAAAGATGTTCAGTCATTCTGGACACCTTTCTAGGCATCACAGAACCCACACAGGTGAAAAGCCGTTTGGCTGTCTGGAGTGTGGAAAGAGGTTCAATGATTCTAGCAACCTTGCTAACCATCACAGGATCCACACAGGCGAGATGCGATTTGAATGTCTGGAGTGTGGAAAGAGGTTCAGTCAAGCTGGGAACCTTTCTACGCATTACAGAACCCACACAGGCAAAAAGCCATTTGAATGTCTGGAGTGTGGAAAGAGGTTCAGTCAAGCTGGAAACCTATCTACGCATTTCAGAACCCACACGAAGGAAGAAGCCATTTGAATGTCTGGAGTGTGGAGAGAGGTTTAGTCACTCTGGGCACCTTGCTAACCATCACAGAACCCACACAGGCTAAAAGCCATTTGAATATCAGTACTGAGGGGCCAGTTTCTGTTATTCTGGTTGCCTTTCTTTCACTGAGTGGCGCAGTGGTTAAATGCCTCTACTGCTGGTAAAACTGTGCTCACGACCTGGGTTCAATCCCTGGTAGCCGGCTCAAGGTTTACTCAGCCATCCATCCTTCCGAGGTTGGTAAAATGAGTACCCAGCTTGCTGGGGGGGGCGGCGGCAATGTGTAGCCTGCACACTGTAATTAAAATTGTAAACCGCCCAGAGACTACTTGTAGTGGCATGGGGCGGTATATAAGCAGAACACTTTCACATCTTAGGGTTAACACACTCATTCGAGAAGCTTTTGAAAAATCTGGAGTGTTGGAAAAACTTCAGGTACAGTGACCCCCTCCCATTGTGGGGGTTAGGAACCCACCCTGACCCTCGATAGTGATATGCGGATGCAGGTTGGGTTGGGCTGGGGGTCCTAACTGGGGGCACTTGTACTTACCCCCCCCAACGACGCTGCCCCAAATGGGCCTGTGAGGGCCTTCCTGAGCCTTCTGCATGTCCCCAAAGGGCCACCCTGTGAATTCAAAGTGACTTCTGGAAATCCGGAAGTCACTTCCGGTTCATAGGGAAGCCATTTTGGGGGCTCCAGAAGGCCCAGGAAGGCCCTTGCAGGCCAGTTCTGAGGTAAGTACAGGAGGTCTGAAACGGGCCTTGGGTAAGTACGGGAAGCCTGAAACAGGCCTTCACCTTTAATCCAGGGGGGCTTTTTTTAGATACTGTGGTCCCGCAATATAAACCTTGTTAGACTATCCATGTTAAAAGTTCATGCTATGCATGTACATGTTAAAATGTAATATATTAAGCGGGCTCAAAGTTTCTGAGCCAAGGACAATTTCTTAGAGGTAATTAATTATAGATTTTGGACACCTAGTAGATACTGATTAATGATTGGAAACATGTGAGTTGATCTGATATAATGTCTTGTATAACGTCTGGAAGTTGAGTCATGGCAACTGGACTTCTTTTTCTTGCAAGATAGAAACATTTCTCTGCTCCAAACAGCTTCATCAGTCTGAATGCAGCTAGTGCGAGTCCTCCATCTTATAGACTGCTTTGACCTCTTGTCACCCTGGTCTGAAATAAGCTCAAGATGGCTTGTATAATGATACAATTTGCTACAGCTGATTATATTCTAATATAACCTGATGTAATATCAAGTGCTGTAATGTATTCTGTGACTGCTGCAAGAGATGTATACAACAGAGATGTTACAAGTGTGGTTTATCTGTTGTAAGTCAGATTACTTTACTCTGTTGCCATGTTAAACAGTCTTGCTGATGTAAGAATGTGTTTTATGCTTTGTATATATTGCAATGAATTTCTAATATACAGTACTGTCATAAGATTTTTACGTATATTCTCTTTCACTCTTTCTCTGTGATAAAATAAGTTCTGTTCCTGCACTTCCTAACTTTGCTTATACGTAAGATCTCCACATTGACATAAGTGTGGAGGTGATACATCTCAACAATGGCCCTCACCGGGAAGAATCCTTCCGAATGCCTGGAGTGTGGGAAAATGTTTGGGGAGAGAACACATCTTAGAAACCCTGCCAAGACAGGTCTTCCTTTCTCTGACTGGCGTTACTCCTTCCTGAGTCGATCTGGGGACAATCCCCTTTGTTCTCATTTCATCCTTTCTGACACTTTTTAAACATGCTATTGAATGGCTTTTATTCTGTGCTCAGTGTTTATTGTCTTATGTAGTAGGCAAACACTTTATGAAGTGTTTTTATATGTAGATGTGTAACAGAATGTGAAATATTTCATAGTAATTGTTTGAAAGGCAGCAGGGGTGGCTCTGGATTAAAACTTTTTTATTATTATTTTTACAGTTTTTATTAACAAACTTACTGTAACACAATATAGTACATTATTTTCCTTATAATTTCTGCTAGTACAATTTATAACAGTTTATAACAACCCATTGTATAATCCATTTTCCATCTTGCTTAATCTATCACTAGTTTCAGTATCTGAATTTAACAGTGGGTGCCATATTTCCATAAAGCGATCCTGTTCAGTTTCCCCTTTATACAATCTAACACGATAAGTCATTTTTTTCATTACTACCATTGCCCATACTTTGGTCCTATATTTTTCCATATTTAAATTTTGTGCTGATTTCCAGCATTGGGCTATTTCATTCCTAGCTACACCTATGAGGGTTGCCACCATTTCTTTATTCAATAATTTTTCATTCTCTCCAGTGAAAGTGAGAACAATAATAGCATTTCATTTGGGATTATTTTGTTTTGTTATTTTTTCCAGCCAACTAATCACTTCAAACCAGAATCTCTGTACTTTGGGGCAAGATAACCACATATGTTCTAATGTTCCTTTGTGTCCACATTTAGTCCAGCATAATTCTGATATTTCTTTATTAATTTTATGCAACTTGTTAGGACATAAATGCCATCTATATACTACCTTTAACACCGTGTCCTTAGATTTTGCGGATATTGATTTATATGGTTGAGTGGACCATATTTTTTCCCATATGTTTTCTGATATTTTGATTTTTAGGTTTGTTTCCCAAACTATCCTAGATCCTGCATTACTATCATAATTTTTCTCCAAAATATTTTTATAAATTAGTGAAAATAACCCCTTTTCCTCTTTGTTATTACCTGTGCAATAGTTTTCAAAATCTGTTAATGGTCTATTAAATTCTAATTTCTTATATAATTGGTTTGCGATGCTTCCTATTTGGAAAGCTAGCAACCAGTTATCTGTTCTTCCTTTATTTAGTTCTTGTATCTCTTTAATTGTAATTGTTTTTCCTTGTACAAACAGATCCTATAGATTCCAATGTTCTTCCAACATTCTATTTGAAGATTTTGATTCTTAGGTTTTAATTGTGGATGTTCTGAACAAGGACATAAAGGGGATATTGGTCGAGCAAATATTTTCATATGTTTCCTCCATATTCTCATAACTTCCTCAGTAAAAGGGTTTTGTATTTGAATATTTTTTTTTTACCAACCTAGGTGTAAATAAGTGTAGACTGATTAAATTCATTTTCCTTTCCATTTCCATTTTAGCCCATTCTGGAGTATTCTCCTCTTTTATAAAATTAGTCACTTGTGCTATTTGAAAAGCTGCATAATATCTCAGTTGATATGCTATTCCTAATCCTCCTCTTGAATTTGGCCGGTATTTTACAGGCCAAATAAATGTTTCCAATTTTTTCTGTCATCATTGTATCTTTTTCTTTTCTAGTTGCAGGGGTATATTTTGAAATAAAAATGAAAATTTTGGTTGTATGTAAGCCTTAATTGTTGCTATTCTCCCTAATAATGATATATTCAATTTCTCCCATTTTTAATTTTTTCTTTCATATTTTTCACTGTAATTTTATAGTTTCTATATACTAATTGATTTATATTTTTTGTCAACCATATCCCTAAATATTTAAAACTAGAGTAACATAAGTCCAACTTTGAGATTGCCTTTATTTCCTTCTGTTCTGTTCTGGGAGTGTTAATACATAACATAACAGTTTAGATTTTTGATAATTAATTCTTAATCCTGTATATTGATTAAACTCATCTAAAATCTGCCTTAGTGTTTCTATACTTTTCAATGGATTTTCCAAAAATAAAAGCATGTCCTCTGCATATAGATTAATTTTGTATTGCTTATTATTTAATGACATACCTGTAATATTGCTATTTTCTCTAATCTTTGTTGCCACTGGTTCAGTGGCCATAACAAATATTAATGGAGACAAGGGGTCTCCTTGTCTTGTTCCCCTATGTAACTCAAATCTCTCTGAATCGCTTCCATTTATCATGACTATAGCTTTAGCTCCTTCATATAGATTTCTCAAAATTTTAATAAAATTCTCACCCATATTCATTTTCTCCAGTAGATCGTATAAATACTGCCATTCTACACGATCAAATGCTTTAAGAGCATCAAGTGGTATTATTATCATTTTATTTTTATTCTTATTAGCTGTATTTATAACATTTAACACGCGACGGATTGCATCAGACATTTGTCTCCCAGGCATGAAGCCATACTGATCGGTATGAATATAGTTTGTGATAAAATTATTAATTCTTTGTGCCAATATGGATGAGAAGATTTTTTGATCCTGATTTTGTAGTTTTAATAACTGCTTTTATTTCTTCAATCCTTATTGGTGAGTTAAGTTGTTCTTTATGTTCTTCTATAATAGGGCTAATATTTAATGAATTAACAAAAGTTTTAATATCTGCTTCCGGTGTTATTTCTGTTTCGTATAACTCTTTATAATATTCCCTAAATGTTGCTATAATCTGGTGTTGTGTTGTTACCATATCCCGTTTTTTAGTTTTAATTTTCACGATTGTTTTCTTTATAGCTCTGTTTTTTATAGCTTTAGATAACAATTTTGAGTTTTTATCTCCATATTCATAATAATCTCTTTTCAGATAATTCATTGCTATCTGAGTTTTACTTATATCCGATGCTTCTAATTCGGCTCTACTTTTTGTTAGCTCCATCAATATCCTATTCGATCCTGTCCTTTTGTGTTCTTCTAACAATTTCTTAATTGTACATGTGTTCTTCCGTCCTCCTCCCTTTCTGTTCTCCCTCCTCCTTTTGGAACCACCTGACCAGAAGGGGAGGAGGAGGAGGAGGTTGCATGGGTTGTGGTGGTGGTGGTGATGGTAGGGTGAGGATACACCCACTGCCACAGAAGTTTTTGATTTGGCCTCAGGTCCACCTGCCTCGAGCCCGAAACCGAAAATCAATTCCCCTGCTGGTCGACTCCAGACCTGGAAACGGGCCCTGAGAACACCCCTGTGCCCTCCCACCCATCAGTGGACATTGAATTCTTGGTCTTTTCCTTCCTTCCAGTGAGCGAGGGAGGTTCCGACAGCTCCAGCAGAGGTAAGTGTGATGGGATCCCATCCAAAAAGGGCAGGAAGCATCTCCCAGAGTAGGTTGGGGGGGGGAGAAAGGGGTGGTCTCCCCATGTTGCCTCCTGCTTGAGATCTCCCAGGGGAGAGAAGGATTCTTGGCCTGCCCTGTACAACCGCCCCCCCCCAGCACCACTTTTGAGTGCAAGGTGTCCTCAGAAGGTGTGCCTTGGTTCAAGACCTTTGGGACACCCATTAAGGGCAAGGGAGCTACCATGGAATTGAATATATTTTGCCCTTTAGGGTCTGACCTCCTGAAGACAAAGCAGACCCCCCTCTGCGTGTGTGTGTGTGCATGTGCGTGTGTGTGTGTGTGTGTCACGTTTTAGGAACTCTCCAGGGAGAGATGCAGACTTGGACTTTCTCTCCACAGACGGAGCAACCCAACCATTTAGCATCCTCAGAAAACGGTGAGCTGCAGAGGAGATGGTTTACAATCTATGGGGCAGGAGGGGGGAGAGAAGCCAAGGCCTCGAGATGGGGACCCTCGCCCCATTTCCCAAACACTCCTGGAACACCAGAAGAGTTTAGCAAAGGAGGGACTGGATCTCTGGGAGATGATGGATCTCTATTAACGCAGACTCCTGCAGCTACAGAACATCAGCCCAATTGGAAAACCTGGCCCGTATGTCCCCTCCTCCACTGAGTTTTGGGACAATGGCCATAGGTTGGTCTTCTCCTGCTGCTTGAGGAGAAGACTTTGGAGGGAGGGGTCAGTGGCTGATCCATGAAAGGAGAACTGAGAGGAAAGAGCAAAAGTGGGCTGCACCCAGGATTCTGTCCTTGCTGGTGGTTTCCTTTTTTTGATGGGGTGAGAGGGGCTTCTGACACCAAAGCAGCTGAGCCTCGAAGCCTACCTCATGGAAGGACTGGCATATTCACTGGGAGAAAGGAGAAGAAGAGGAAGAAATAAGGACAGGATTGCTGTCGGGAGTGAGAAGGTGTGTCAGAGTTCAGTTTTCCAAAATATTTGAGATGCAACTTACCCCAAAAACAGCGCTTGCTGTGTGGTTTAGTGTCCTGAGCCTCAAATCTACAATTTTACTACATCCGAGCCCAGTGGTGTCCAAACCTCAGCCCTCTAGATTAGGGATGGCGAATCTATGGCATGCATGCCAGAGGGGGCACGCGGAGAGCTTTCGCCTGGCACGCAACATGCTCGCTCCCCCCCCACTTCCCCCTCTGCTGGACCAGCCAGAGGGGGAAGTAGGGGGTGGGCAGGGAGCATGATGTGTGCCAGGCTGACCCTGCCGCCGTCTGTCCCATTGCCATCACGCCTGCTGCCGCCGCCGCCGCAGTCCCCACCTCCACCGCCATCATCCATGCCCCCCACCGCTGATGACCCTGACCCCACCGCTGCCCCGTCACTCTTGCTCCCTTCATCCCCACCCCTGCCCTCGCTGGCGCCGATCCTGACCCCCCACTGCCGCCGCCGTCCCCATCGCCATTGCCCCTGCCGCTGCCGAGCCCAACCTGCCTCCGCCACCATGCCTCCACCGCCATCACCACCACCATCCCTGCCCCCCCACTTCCACCGCAGATGACCATGACCTCGGCGCCCCGTCGCCTTCACCCCTGCCGCCCCACTGCCACAGATCCTGACCCCCCCGCCGCCGCCGCCGCCGCTGCCCTGCTGCCTTCACCCCGCCCCCTGCCAGTAGTCCCGAACCCCCGCCACTGCCACCATCGTCCCATCACCGAGTTTGGGTACTCAGTGTCAAAAAGGTTCACCATCCCTGCTCTAGATGTTTTGGACCACAACTCCCACAGTCCTTTGTCACTGGCAATAGAGGCTTGGAATTCTGGGAGTTGTGGTCCAAAACATCTGGAGGGCTGAAGTTTGGACACCACTGTCCTACCTAACTCAGGGCCAGGACTTCCCCCAGAGGAAGCAGAATGAGGAAGAGAGGGTGCTGTTTGTGACCCTTGGAGAACAACTGCGTCCTCTCCTCTCCTTTTCAACGTGGCAGTGTCACTGATATATCCCACCCCCAAGGAACGGGGAAGAGAGGATCCACCATCCTTCGATTCCTGTTGTGTGCCTGTGGAGAATTCTTTCCATTTCTTTCACTGGCTGTACCTAAGGCCTGCTTTGGATGGAAGGGACCTTGGCTTGATGTGATGTGCTTTCTAAAAAGGCTGTGCTCAGAAGAGCCTGTTCTTGGCTGCTGTTTGGGGGGAAAAGAGGACTTTAGAAAATACCTCCTTGAGGAGAGGCCTGTGAATCATAGTTATATTGATGATGCTTTAATGTATGAGGTTCATCATACCCTCTAATTTTCATCCCCGCTGAGTGGTGGCTGTCTTCTCTGCATATGCACAGGCCACAGGCCACACATCTGCAACTGATTTCTCACTACCAGAATCACACAGTAGAGCAGGGCGAACCTGTTAGAGACCGAGTGCCCAAACTGCCATTCAAAACCCACTAATTTTTCGCAAAGTGCCAATACAGTGAACGCCCACCTATTGCAGGGGTTAGGGACCCAACCTGACCCATGATAATTGAAAATCCGCAATATGCAGATGCAAGTCGGGTTGGGCCTGGGGCACCTAGCGGGGAGTTCTTGTACTTACTGCCAGCCTGGCGCCACCCTGAACAGGCCTGTGAGGGCCTTTCTGGGTCTTTTGGAACCGGAAGTCATTCACTGTGAACCGGAAGTCATTTCTGAGGCCTCCAAGAGGCCCTCTCTCCTTACCCCAGGCCTTCCCCCCCTACCCCAGGGGGTCTTTTTTCTTATACCGTGGTCCCACTATGTAGCGGGATCGCAGTATATGAACTGCAAATGGGCAGGGGACCAGTGTATAGCAATTTAACCTGAATACAGGTGGCTGTGAAGGGGCTAGGTCATGTGCCCACAGAAAGGGTTCCGAGTACCACCTTTGGCACACATGCCATAGGTTCGCCAACACTGCAATAGATGGTGCCATGGTTTTGCATGGCAGCACAGCTTAGAGAGAATTTGGTGAAGTTCCTTCACCTCTGAAAGAATAATTCAGGGCCTGAGCAAGCCAACCAGTGAAATAACTAGTCTTCATATTTTCATGGGAGCAACTTCCATAGAGCTGGAAGATACCTCAAGGGCCATCCAGGTCGCCACCCCTAGGGAGGCCCCCAAAAACCCCTCCACTCAGATTCGGGCCTTCTCAGTGGCTGGGTTGTTTCTTTGGAACCATCTTCCAAGTGAGATTAGTCTTGCCCAGTCCCTTCCAGAATTTTAAAAAACATCTTTAAACCTGGCCATTTAAAGCTGCCTTTGGTGACTGCTGAGGTTATTGCTCTGCCCATATGTTAGTTTATTGTTTGCTGCCGTCATCTTGTTTTTGCCGGTCTTATTATTAGTATTTAATCTCTTATTATTACTTGTTCAGTTTATTTTCTTGGTCTGTTCATTGGGTGTTATATTAATTGAAATAATAAATAAATAATCAATTAACTGTTAATTACAGCATAATATTGATTAAACCCAAAATAAATAATATTGTAGGAAAAATGCTACTTTTGTGTGATTTGTACACATATCGCGAAGTTGACACCACCTTAGAAGGTGCATTTTCTCCTGTACAAGGGAGAGAGGGAACAATCTCAAATGATATTCACAGTTAGTTTCTGTACTGGCTTGTAGTTAAATTATTAACATTTGCAAGAAAATTGAATTGGCTGGACTATTCAGTGCACAATCTAGAAAGTTCCATGGGATTCCTTTGCATCATGAGTCATTAACTGAAATTCTCACATGCAGATTCAAGAAACAGTACTAAGATTACTTGGGGGGGGGGGGAATCCATTGCCTGTACTTCAAATGATCAAATCAACATGATTTAACCCTTTTCTATGAGAGCTCTTTGTTAACAATACAAGTAATGTTTTGTGCTGTGCTTCATATAACCAGGCAAGATTGTCCAAGAAGCTTTATGCATGACTGGAGATTTGACTCACAGTCTGATGCTCTTAGTATATGCTTCATAATTTAGTGGTTGCCCAAGCCATCTCAGTGCTCTCTGGGTTCTCTGCTTTTTCTTCATGGAGCTTGGAAAAGTATTCTCTTTTATCTGTCCATCTGTTCCTGAGTTCAGCCATGCACTGAGGAGTGTGCAGTAGTCAACTACTGGGTCCAAGCTACTTCAAATATCGAATCTCGCAGTATGAACCGGCTCTGGTGCTAAGGTCACCAGGAGAGGCCTTTCTCTCCATCCCACCACCTCAAGGTGCCTCTCAGAAGAACACATGAAAGGGCCTTTTCTATTGCTGTTCCCAGACTTTGGACCTCCCTCCCGCTTCAAATACATCGGATCTTCATCTATTTCGATGCTAATTCTTAGCCAGAATCACCATTAAATTCTTAGTATCTCTATCTATATACAATAACTCCTAAATCTTTTCATCTGTCCTATGATGTTTTTTTCTTTCATTTTTTAATCTACACAATTCTCTTATGGATATTCCTCTCATAACTGCCTTCATAGTGTCCCACATCACACACACTATACTCCCACCTGGTTCATTTATACACCATAATTCCAACCATTCCTTTTTTAGCCTGAAAATGAAAAGCCTAAGAGTTGAAATGGCAACTCTTCAGATATATTGTCGAAGGCTTTCACAGCTGGGATCTGATAGTTGTGGGGGTTTCAGGATGTTTGACCATGTTCGGGAAGTTTTTCTTCATGACATTTCCCCAGCTACAGAGTCTGGTGAAACCTCAGGAAGAAAACCTTCCAGAACATGACCAAATACACCAAACAACTATCTCTTCACATAGCTGGAGGGGCCATCATGTGGAAGGTGAGAGAAATTTATGTCAGGTCTCGCCCTGAGAAGAATTCTAGAAAGAACCCAATGCTGGCTGGTTCATATTACAGACTAGTTCCCAAATTTTGTCACAACTGTATTCCACCTTTCTCACATAAATTTGTCACAAATCTAATATAATTATGTTTCAAGCTTTTCTGCTTCTCAGTTGCTTCTTTCAAACTCCTTCTGAGTTTAAGTGTTAAATCCTTAACCTATTGAGACCTGCCCTCTCGGGGGGGTGGGGGGGTTAGAGAATGGCCCTTGCCTTCTCTTTCCCCACCCAATGCACTCCTTCCCAGGAGGGGGTAGGTGCTGCGTTGATCCAGGGTTCAGCCTGCCACCCTTTTGCCTTTTAAAAAATATGTTTTCAAATTCTTTTACATAACCACATATAAAAAGACGTTGTATAGCTTGTGGTCACTACGTACACATGTAGAGACACAGCACTGAATTAAACCCATTCCAAACCAGAGCAAAACAAAAAAGATGGGAAGGGATTAAATGGGAACTGAGACAAAAGGGGATTCCCACCAGATTGCCTCAGGAAGGAGTCATGCCAGGAGAAAGGAAGCCTTGCATCCTGCCAGGGTTGCTAAGATTTGTTCTCTCCCCAAACATTTCCCACATTCCAGGAATCTGGAAGACTTCTTTCCTGTTTGGACCATGTCTCATCTAACAAAGTTTGTGTGGCACCTGAATCTTTTCCACACTGCAGACTTTTCAGTGGCTTCTTTTTATATTTTATTGAATTTTCTAACTATAACACTTTAAAACAAATACATTGCTTATGTGTTGCCATGTTGCATAGTTCAAATACAAATATTTTCCCAATATTTCAGCCCAAGCGTTTGGAATATTCCAATTGCTTCTTTTCATCATTGTATTTATCGTTACTTATCTTCATCTTCATCTAGTACAAAAAGTGAAAATAACAGTACAGTATTAAACTAGCTTATTTAATCTTAATTCTTCATTTTACTAAGCACTTTAAAATCTATTGGTCTAGCTCAATATATGATAGGCATATATTTATATCTGTTTTCATCTAGTACAAAGGGTGAAGATAGTAAGTTTAATTTAAGATATCCTATCTAATCTATAAGATTAATTAAATAATAAACATCATCAACACATTACAGTGGACTCTTGTATAACAAACAGTTTATATAACATAAAATCTGTACAACATAAAAAATTTCCGGAGATAGGGGGAAAATTTGCTTAACATAATTTCATTTGAAACAAATTAATTCCTTTATACAAGGTACCACTGTATATTTTATCTATTCGCCTAAATTCTATCAACTTTCAAATATATCAATATGGCTGAGAACTAATACTTAATGGACTATTAAAAAATCAGAGTTATATCTTGGTCTCTCAGTTTTGTAATGTATTTAAAATTTTCTATTTTTGGCTAGTATATTCCTCTTGGAGGTCAGACAGATTAACATTTCAGGCTGGTAATCTCACTCCCCTTTCCATTTTCACATCTTAATATTTGTTTAATATTTTAACCATGGTCCAGATACAAAAACCAGATTTCTATGTTAGAGTTACCTGTCTGGTTTGGCAAATATAAGGTTAGCTTGGCAATAGTCTTAAACTGGTACACATTTCCATTCACTGGTTTCCATTGCATGGAGCCTGTTTAAAACAACAATAATAGAGGCCCAGCACAAGTGCATACCACAAAGAAAGAAGAGCTCATTTAAGTCCAAGAGGACACCGGCATGGTTAACAAGTGGAGTTAGAGAGGCTCTAAAGCACAAGGAGAGGTCCTTCTGTAAATGGAAATCCTCCCCAAATGAGGAAAATAAAAAGGAACACAAACTCTGGCAAAAGAAATGTAAGAAGATAATAAGGGAGGCAAAGAAAGACTTTGAGGAACGAATGGCTAGCAATATAAAGGGTAATAATAAAAGCTTCTTTAAATATGTTAGAAGTAAAAAACCTGCCAGAGAACCAGTTGGCCCTCTGGATGGTGAGGGAGGAAAAGGGGAGGTTAAGGAAGACTTGGACATTGCAGAGAAATTGAATGAGTTCCTTGCGTCTGTCTTCACGACAGAGGACCTTGAGCGGATTCCGCTGCCTCAGCCGCCCCTCTTGACTAAAGAATTAAATACAGGTTAAAAGAGAGGAGATTTTAGGACTAATTGATAAATTGAGGATTAACAAGTCACCGGGCCCAGATGGCATCCACCCAAGGGTTATTAGGGAACTGAGAAATGAAATTGCAGATCTCTTAACGGTTATATGCAACTTGTCTCTTAAAACGGCCACAGTGCCAGAGGACTGGAGGATAGCAGATGTCACACCAATTTTTAAAAAAGGAAGGAGGGGGGACCCAGGAAACTACAGGCCGGTTAGCCTTACATCTGTCCCAGGGAAGATGGTGGAAAGCCTCATCCAAGAGAAAATCTTAAAACACATAAAAGAACAAACCTTGCTGAGAGAAAATCAGCATGGCTTCTGTAAGGGTAAATCTTGTCTGACAAACCTCTTAGAATTTTTTGAAAAGGTCAACAGGCACGTGGATTTGGGTGAACCGGTTGATATAGTCTATCTGGATTTTCAAAAGGCTTTTGACACAGTCCCTCACCAAAGGCTGCTGAGAAAACTGCACAGTCAGGGGATAAGAGGGCAGGTCCTCTTATGGATTGAGAACTGGTTGAGATCCAGGAAACAAAGAGTAGGTGTCAATGGGAAATTTTCACAATGGAGAGAAGTGAAAAGCGGTGTGCCCCAGGGCTTGGTCCTGGGACCGGTGCTTTTCAATCTGTTCATAAATGACCTGGAGACAGGGATAAACAGTGAGGAGGCCAAGTTTGCAGATGACACAAAATTTTTCCGTGTGGTAAAAACCAGAGAAGATTGTGAAGAGCTCCAGAAGGATCTCTCCAAACTGGGGGAGTGTTGGTGCCTCTCTTCGCTTACCCTCGTTCCAGGGTCCTGTTTCTGGGGAAATTCAGCTTGAAGAGCCAGAGGGCTTATCAAGGCATCTCACTGTGGCAAACTGGAAGCCGGAAGTCTTTCAGTGGTTTCTTTAATACATAGGTCATAATGTACATAGAAGGGAAACAAAATGGCAGTGTGGGTTCTGTGGTGCATAGCAAGGCTATTAGAGTTTCTGAAACGCTCTCTACACTCCAGACATTCAAATGGCTTCTCACCTGTGTGGGTTCTGTGATGCTGAGCAAGGTTTCTAGCCTGACTGTATCTCTTTCCACACTCTACACTAGAGATGGGCACGACTCAAAAAAATGGTTTTTCGTTTGTCGTTTCGGTCGTTTAGGGGTCCGTTTCGGTTCGTTTTTTGTTTTCGGAGGGTTTTTTGCACATACGAAACGAAAACGACAACAAAAATGAAAATTTTTTGTTTCATTAGCATTCTTTTTAGTTTAATGCATTCACCGTAATGAAAACGATAAACACGGCAAAAAAATTCGTTTTTGGACTCGTTTTCGTTTCGTCTTGAAAATTTTTTCGTTTTCGTTACAAAACGAAACGAGAAAATGAAAATGAAAACGAAAAATTGCTCGTTTCGTGCCCATCTCTACTCTACACATTCAAATAGTTTCTCACCTGTGTGGGTTCTACGATGACGGGCAAGACTTCCACCTTGACTGAACGTCTTTCCACACTCTAGACATTCAAATGGCTTCTCACCTGTATGAGTTCTCAGGTGTATAGTTGGATTTCTACAATAAATAAACCTCTTCCCACACTCTTGGCATTCAAATGGTTTTTCCTTTTGGTGACTTTTCCTATGGGAACAAAGTGTTGAGCTGCTAGTAAAAGGTTTTCCGCACTTGTCATGCTCATGCCTTTCATCCACTTTGGATATTTTCAGAACCACTTGGTCTTCCTCCTGACAAGTAATAAGTTTCTCCATCTTCTCATTAACCTGTTTTCATCTAAACCTTATCCTTCTGTATTGACTCTCAAGACAGTCTTTTGCATTTGAACATTCAACCGCTTTCTCTGGCGCTTGGTGTGTTCTGCTTTCATTTCTTCTCTACAGCATCTTACCTGCAAAATAGAAGTGACGACAAAATACAAAGTTTCAACTCAAATAACAAAACCAATGAACTGGCATGGAGGATGGTTATTTGGAGGGACAATACATTATTGGTAGGAAAAAGCAGATGCTCATATATAAATTGGGATAGATTGTGTTACAGTCATATTTGTTAAGAATTTTGGGATTATTATAATACTACACATTTGGCACTGATGTAAGGAGGGGGGGGGAGAAGACCAACACACCCTTCCTTGGTGCCACCCCCTCTGCCTTGGAAGGAAACCCAACGGGAGAAGGAGGGAAGGCCAGAACCCAAAGGAAAGGCAAAAATAAATAAAAAAATGAATAATGGAAAATGGATAAAAAGTTGGGAGGAGGGGAAGAGAAAGGGGGATATTAAAGGGGAGGGAAAGTGGAACACAAAAAAGCTGCACAACAGATCTGTTCCTGGCTCACAGAGTGGTTGTGGGATGATCCACACACAGAGCTTCAGCCTTCTATTTGGTCATTGAGATACAGTAATTTAGTCAACTCATTAGGTTTAGCCAACAGGGGATATTATTGGCACTTATTTATTTAAAACATTTCTTTTCTGCCTTTCTCCCTGAAAGGGTTCAAAGTGGCTATGTTGAAAATTAAGTGACTACCTTTCGATATCTTAACACCTAAGAAGTTAGAAGTCGAATAGTACTAAGAATCCTTTTTCTTTAATTCTCAATGTCATTCTGTCAATCTCAGCACAATCTAAGAGTTTTGTATAATTCTTTCTTCCCTAGGTATGTTTACATTTTTTCACATTTGGGCCAAAACTATTTTAGCGGCAGTCAATATATGTAATACAGTGGACCCTTATATAACAAACAGCTTGTATAGCATAAAATCTGTACAACATAAAAAATTCTGGAGATAGGGGAAATTTGCTTAACATAATCGCCTATGGGGCAAATTTGTACAACATAAAAATGAGATTCCTCCGTTTTCAATGCATTCCTATGGGAAATTTGTATAAAGGAAAATTTGCTTAACATAATTTCAATTGGAACGTATTAATTCCTTTATACAAGGTACCACTGTATAATGTATCCATCCTGTATATTCACATTTTCAGCTTAGTTATTTCTATGTGCCAGCTGTATATTATAATCCAATATTTGTTTGCCCTTGCACAAGACTATGTATAAATAAAGTCCCATCATAATTCTTACACATCCAATGTTTGTCAGAAAGGTTTGTAAGCCTTTTTACTAATCTAGTTGGTGTTAAGTACCAATAATAAAACATTTTGTATAAATTTTCTTTATAGGATGTTGCCAGAGTTTATTTATTTATTTATTTATTTTTTATACCGCCCGTCTTCCCAGGGAACTTCGGGTGGTTAACAATAAAGGTTAAAAGAACCAGTAAAACACAAAGTGACATCAGCAAAAATCAAGAGGAAAAAAATTTTAAAGGAAAAACAAAAGGAGAAAACAAACAAAATAAAAGTAAAAATCATCGGCAAGAGGCGTCAAAAAGAGGGGGGGGGAATGAATTAAATTAAATTAAATTAAAGGTTGCCAAATGCCTCCCAAAAAAAAACAAGGTTTTACTGTATATACTCGAATATAAGCCTAGTTTTTCAGCCCTAATTTTGGGCTGAAAAAAGGGGCCCTCGACTTATATGTGGGTCAATACTTTTAGCCACTGAGGAAAATGCTTGGGTCAATGGCTAAAAGTCATTTTAAACATTGTGTGCCGCTTCTCATGACCCCCCTCTGCATCACAGGGGAGTGGTGCGCAATGATTAAAATGACTTTTAGTCACTGACCCAAGCACTTGCATCAGGGGCTAAAAGTCATTTTAAACATAAGACACCACTCCCCCAGCTCACAAAGAAGGAGCTGCCAGGTCCTGCTGCATTTCCCACCCTAGACTTATACTCGAGTCAATATGTTTCCCCAGTTTTTTGAGGTTAAATGAGGGGCCTCGACTTATACTCGAGTTGACTTATACTCGAGTTAAGTGCCTTTTTTTGAAGGCTGGCAGGGACTGTGCAAGGCGCAACTCACTTGGGAGATGGTTCCAAAGTGAGGGGCCAAACACAGAGAAGGCGTGGTTGCGTATAAGCAACTTCCGCGCGTCCCTGGGCATGGCCACTTGGAGTGAGAGCGCCTGCAACATTCTAGTGGGTCAACCTCAGTTGACCTTTGGGAGATACGCTCCGACAGGTATTCAGGTCCCAAGCTGTGGAGGGTTTTGTAAACCAAAACCAGGACCTTGAATCT
>JAHTLZ010003721.1:0-15165 GCA_023846285.1 Phrynocephalus versicolor
AATACAGAACTAGAGGGATTTTAGGTCTGAGCCAGAATGCCAGTCCTCATCTCTAGCTTCCTTTTTGTCTTGTTGACTGTATTCTTCTTGCCTTTCCCCTAGGGTAGATCCTGGTTTCGTGCTTTCCACCATGAACGGCTCCCATGTTGACCTCCTGAATGAAACATGGCCCTATGGGGGCAATGAACGAAGCCGTAGATATTTGGCCAATATGTTGCAGAACTTCCCTTCAGTGTGCCTTCTGGATGCCCAAGGTCAACCTGTCAGCTGGAGCATAATGGACACTTTTGGAGCACATGGACATAGCTACACCCTTCCCTCATTCCGTGGAAAGGGTTATTCAGCGGTGGTGAGAAAGGCACTGGCCATAAAGACACATGCAGCTGGGTACCCTGCATATGGCCATGTTGCCCAAGATAATTTCGTCATGCACAAATTGCAAGAACGTGAGGGGCATACGAGATTACCTGGGTTGTATCATATCTGCATCCACTCTGAAGTATAGCATAGGAAAAGGCAGAAAGGCTCATCTTCATCAGCCTGCCTGGCTCCACCATCTATTCATCAAATAAATCTTATTAGTCCTTAAGATGTCACAAGATAGATAGATTATTTATTGCACAATCATCAGATCATTGCAAAATATACACTACAAACAAGCAAACATATTATCATGCCATAATTATCAGTATTTATACAATAAAATAAACATTTTAATATTACAGGAGATTTTTATTCTTTTTGCAGCAATGGACCATGAGGTTGTTTGCTTGTAAAATGATGCCACAAGGCACCTAGAGACATCAAAACTGGGAGGAAGCATTCCTTGATTCTCTTTCATAATCCCTCCATGTTTGGTGATGATTGGACTTGTTATGTCCAAGCTATCAACCCTCAAAGAGCCCCCTCTAGGACAGTTCTCCCCACTTAGAGATTCCAAACTTGTAAAGAACCTTTCCCTGATTCCTTTCTAGAACCACTACAAGTCTGGTGAAGATTGGGTTTTCTCAACCGAATTGCTAAAGGGCTCTTTCCTAGGGACCCCACTTTGTGGGTGTATAGCTCAGATGTCTGAAACCCAATCTTCCACAAACTTGGAGGGACTGTAGAAAAGAGTTACGATTTAGGAGAAGTCTCTCTTTAATGTTGCAGCCTCTAGGAGCCTGGTGGACACTTTCCTTGGGGTCCTGTTTAGGGGTACATAATATGGACATATTGAACCCAGGGGAAGTCAGGGAAATTGTTAAGCCAGTTTGGTGTCTCTAGGTGCCTTGGTGGTCGTTTTATATGGTCTTAAGAGTAAAAACAAATCAATGTGTCAATTCATTAGAAAAAAATCATAAATTTGTGATTCGTTCTCCTTGCTGAACTACAAATAAAAACTCATCACCATTTTTCTTTTTCATCCCCATATCTAGTCATTATATATTAGCTCAGAACTCCAAGTGCTTTTATGGTGGGTTTGTTCCATTTCTTCATGTGATGTCATATCATTATTCAAAAGGAAGGTCCTATAATCTCTAGTGCAGCTTTCTCCCACAGTAGTGGAGCTGAAACTGCACACACTAGAGTTGGAGAGTTCAGGCACAGCCCCAATCCGGACAGCCACTATTGTGTCCCCCCCCCCCCGGCGTTTTTCTTGGTGCATTATCACATCATAATTAAAAAGGAAAGCAGCAGGCAAGAGATTCATCTTGTCTAATTGAGTCAGTTTTCACTTGTAGCATCACTCATATTTTACATAGCTGTTGGTTCTCCAGCACAGTGGAAATGGCTCTGTATTGTACATCATTGTATTCACAGGACAATGATGCCATTAATTGTTTTTCAATTAATTTCTTGAAACACAGCAAACTGAGTGAACTGGGAGGTCAACCAGCATAATTCATACACTGCAATCCCCTGAAGTCAGTTAAAAAAAAAAGATATAGCTTGCTCAAGGCTACCACTTGAGCTTCAAAAGAGAACAAGCCATGTCGAACCAGGAGTGTTCCCAGAATAAATTTCCATACTATCACTTTGCATTATTAATGTGACTTGACCAGAGAGTGGTGAGGTTCCAACTAGGATCATTTTCCAGGTATAACTTTCTTGCCTTTTCCCAGTGCTACCTCCTTTCTACTGCCCCACCACCATGCACAACCCTCAAAAGCCTTCAATGATGAGAAGATAGATTAGCTCTACAATGTCTTTTGATTCCACATATGGGGTGTTACTGTATTCTTAATGGACATTGGGCCTTTTCACACGACCCCTAAGATCCACTGGCCACTTAAATTCAGACCAGAGATCTTGGGGGTTCGTTGCTCTTCCTGCGTCCCCACCCCTCCGCACTTCCTTGATCCTGTCTGCGTGAGGGGAGGGAGAAAAAAGGGGACAAAAGAATGCAGGCTCACCTCCGTTTGCCGGTCCAAGCCTCCCCAAGCCCCGTCGTCATCCTGATTCCTTCTCTTAAAGGGGCGGGAGGCAAAAAAACAAACAAACAGAAGCGAGGAGAGCCTGGCACTCACTCCTTTACATCCGGATCGGGGATTTTTCACCCTCCAAGAGCAGGTATCTGAAAAGTGCGCTGGGACGTGCTTAGGTGGGCGTGGCCGCACTTAATTTTCTGTAAACTCCGGAGCTGGTGGGGAAACAATTTTAAGCTCTGGAGCTGGGAGCCATTTGCGGCGGAGTTTAGGGGTCATGTACAAATACCCTAAGTCAGGTTTAATAGAAACTGATCTCACTCAAGACAGAGTATTGCTCTCTAAGTACAGAGCATGGAGTTTAAAGAATGGAAAATGCAAATGAATCTTTTGATACCTTGTGTGAAAAAGCGTCCTGAATAACTCACCCATCAGAACATGTAAAGCCTGTTCTATGAAAACGTGACTAAGCTAAAAGATCAAGGACACACTCACTGTCTTGCTGCCTATTGGATTTTCCCACTTGTTCATGAGCATGGATGTAAATTTCCAGTCAGGGAGCAAGCTTACCTTTGGCAAAGTTAAAAGATTTTCTGCTTCATATAACACAAACTGTTCTGACCCCAAACACCGACCTCACTCTTCCTATGCTAGACTGCTCTTTGTACTATCTGCTACTAAACTCCTGAATAGTTTGATCATTCTGATCAATGAATGATACATCTATCTATACGTACATTTCTGTGACTTGAACCAATGACTGATGCCTTTCAGAGTTTGGCCTTTGGACTCCTTGAGCAAGCAAATCACTCTTAAACAAGGAATAGTCACACACAAGGGTGAAAATCCCCTTGCTATGCAAACAGCATAATCTTTGAAGATGTATTGCTGTAAGTTAAAAGATCACAGGGTTAGGTACCTGGCTGTGAACTGAAGTTTACTCTGTGTTTTTAATGTGACAACAACAAAGTGCCATTTGTAGCCATATACACACTTGACTAGCTGCCCCATGACTATATATGATTAGAAAAATAAGGATGCTGAAAACAAATATTCACAGGGGTAGAACAATGGGTTTTGTTTTAAAAAATCTCACAATTTTAAAATATTTTTGGCCCAATATCCTCATATTGGGCACATTGCAAGAACAGACCTTCTGCTATATCAATGCCAAATGTGGGGCTGATCTGGGGCTCTCTTTGGCAGTTACTTCATGTCCGTTTTGTCTCTCTAAGTGCTGTGCTTTTGAGCAGAACAAAAAAATCTTACTTCATGTCCATTGCGCAGCAGCTGAAATTTATCTCGACCACGCCCCTAGGAACGGGTGCTAAGCGAGACAAATCTGTACCTGGCTCTGGGGTAGGGTATTTCCTTGTCACGGTTTGTTCCCGGTTTCTGTTCCGAGACAAGACACCATGAGGTAACAACTGTCACGCAGCAAAACATTTGTTTCTCTCAGAAAACTGTGTCCCAGGTACTGGGTTGGGTGTTACGTTCAAAGTGCCCACTCACCCCAGATGATCACTACCCACTTGCCCTCCTCCGTTGAATCACAATAAAACAAAACAAACTTCAAAGCCAGGCAAGAGGGACACCAGACAGACAATTAACTATCAAGCAAAAGGAATAATGTACAAAGAAACCCCAAAGGCTATCACCCAGAGCATTCCAATGTGGCCACATGGAGAAAGTGAAAGCTAGCCAGATGACTCCTTCCCTGCCTGCAAAGATTTTGACATTTCAGAAGCAAAATATCAAAAGAGAATTTTTAAGCCCCCCACCCCCAAGGAAAAAAGGAGGTTAGACAAATTCAGTGTTTGTCATGGTACAAAACCATGAGATAACACTTCTCACGAGACAAGTTATCACGACCATGGGAACACCAAAACAGGGATAAAAACCACGTGATTCTGACCAACACTGTCACGGTACAAAACTAGTCACAGAATAAAGAAGGACGTGAAGTAACTGCCTTTCATAGTTATAATTTTTAGCATGCTTCCCCTCCCTTTTGGATTTTGCTGGTACTGTAGAATCCTCTTTCCTGTGTGCATACAAAATATATGCTATACCACTCAGGTGGCAGCATTATAAAAGCTTTTCAAGGTCAGTCCCTGTGATGAGGGAAATTTATTTGAATTTGCATAACATGGCCAGTGGCCACGTGCTTTAAATCTTCAAGGCATGGTCCTCAGCATCAGGGATACACACTTCAGGAAATGCATTTTGCCGGTTTCAGGTGCTCTTTCTTTTCTTCTCCCTCACATACTGTGTATCTGAGTGCTTCCTTTATTTGACTTTCCTACTCAACATAGGGCTCCGATTGTGTTGCAGTGGAGCAGGGAGGTGATTTGGGGAATGGTAGGCCTGCTCCATTGCTCTTGGTGTGACTGCTTTCTTCCATATAATCTGAGAGGGCACCCCAGAATCCCCCGCAGTGACACCGGAGTGTTTCAGATGATACTATTCACATCACACAGATACAAAAGAAAATGTAAAGACTTCCAATACACTTCTGAGTTCCCCTCTCTACAGAAGTGGGAGGGAAGGCATTTAATGCTCCTCCTGATCAAGTTTGCCACAAACTTTACTCAGGCTTGAATGGAAAACACCACCGGAGATTCTGGAGCATGTTATTTCACAAGGCCTCATTGGCATCTCCTAAACTGTACTGTGATGCCCCTTTAGAAGCCCCTTTAAAAAGTCCCCCTCTCACATTCTTAACAAACTGATCCATCCTGTCCATGTTCATGCTCTCAGCTAAACATTTTGTGCTCCGACTCTCAGAACCTACAGCTGTAAGGAAGAAGTCTGTTAATGGCTCACTCGCTGTGTTATATATTTGTGTAAGTGCCTCCCTCCTCCTGAAGGCTCACCCATTCCAGTTCAAAAACGTCCTATCAGAGTGGCTTTCATTTGCTGCTTTGGCTTTTTTCAATCTTGACCTGCTTACCTAGAAACTGTGGATGATTGCAGGTGAACAGCAGATGGTGTGGGACAGCAACAGTGGCTAAGGAGATACTGATCTTTGTCTGTAAGGTGAGCTGGGCTGTAGTGGGGGGTTTTGTTTTTTTGTGGGGCGGGGGGGGTGTAGGAGTTGTCTATCCTGCACCTTTGCTTTGTTGCAGGGTTTACATGAATCTGTATTTCATTTCCATTTTGAGGATGCTATGGAGGCATAAAGGCCTGGACTTTCCCTAATTCTCTTTCTCAGGTGCTTGCTGGTTCCTAGGGTCAAACGTGGCCTCAAGCTATGCTGCTTCTGTCTTGTTCTTCCAAGCTGCAGCTTCTGGAAGGGATGCTAAAGAAGAGCCTCCCTCAGGCACTTGTGGTAATTCTGAGTCATAGAACCTGGGCTAGGAACTAGGAGTCGGGTTCAGATGCCTCTCCCAAGTGAGGGCAGCTTCAACCTTACCTGTGGTGTCATACAGAGACAATCTGCCAGTTGCAGAATGTTGAAGCTTCTCCTGATAGGAGCATAGCATATGACAAAACTGAGAAGACTGATATAGTGATGTAGTGTTTTGTGAAATGGCCCTGTGAATTTCTTCTTCTGTTAGCTGGCAGGTAGGACAGAAGTAGGCACATAGGCTTTGGGCCAGGATATAGAGTGATCCAAGTTCAGGTTCATTTGATTAAGTGGAGCCAGATCAGCCTGAATTATCTGATTCTCTCTCTGCATACCCTGTGTCAGGCTGCCTCTTTCATCTATTTCATATGCTCTTCAGCTCCATCTCTAATGTCTGATTTTTGGCAGGTCCATGGGGCAGTACTGCACATCAACCGTGGAAACCCACTTGGTTATGAGATTGTTGCAGATTCATGGCCACACTTCAAAGCCATCCTCGCCCGGCCACGTAAACAGGTAACAAGTACTTGAGGTTCACATAATATATACTATGCCATAAGCCAGGGGTGCCCAAACTTTTTGTAAGGAGGGCCAGATTTGGTGGCTGAGAATGTGTCAGGGGCCGGTTGCTTCACAAGGTTCCTGCTGATGCCGGTGGCGGTTGCCCCCCCCTGCGCGCCCAGCCTTACATAGTTGCCGGCGGTGCCAGTGGCAGCAGCCTGTGTGATGGCTGGCCGGCCGGCCTGCCCAGCCCCTAAAGCTTCCCGGCGGTATAAGTGTTGGCAGAAGATTTTAAAAAAGAAAGGGGGGTGAAGGAGGGGGAGGGAGGGGCGGGCCGGCCAGCCATGGGCCACTCAGAATGGCCTGACGGGCCGGATTTGGCCCCCGGGCCAGACTTTGGACAGGCCTGCCATAAGCTGAACAATCATCTCTCTTCACAGCTCTGTTGATGATCTGGAATATGTGCCTGCTTGTGAATTCAGCTGTTTCATGCTGCAATCTTCTTTTGAAGATCTGTGCTAAACAGGCGTGTGTTTCCCTTGATTTGATTGGACTTCTTAGTCACTTTCAATGCTACCAACTGTTTCATGCTCTGATTTCCTCTTCTGAGCCACTTTTCTAGATTGGACTTGGAGGCACTGTTTTGCAGTGGTTCTGGTCTTTCCTAGTGGGGTGAGTTCAGAAGGTGATGTCGAAGGACATTTTTTCAACGCTGTAGATATTGGCCTCTGAGTTTCTTCAGGGTTCTGCCCGCATCTCCCAACCCCATTATTTAACATATACATGATACCACAGGAGTTGGTAATTTAAGGCTTGAGAGTTTTGTGTCACAACTATGCTGATGACTAGGGATGGGCATGAAATGGAAAAACTGTGTTTGGTTCCATTTTGTCCTCACCACGTTTCATTTTATACCGCAAGTAATGATTTTTTTTAAAATGTTACTTACAAAATAAAATTAAACAAAATGAATCTCCCATGGCACTCTAGCTGGTGCAGTAGGGGATTCAAAAGCCTCCTTCCCACCACCTCCCAGCTGATTTTGACAGCTCAATCCCAGGTGGGAGGCAGAGGGTAGGACGAAAGGAGCAGCTAGGCAGAAGTAAATTCCCTGCCTGATTGCTCCTTTCTCCTCTGCCACCTCCTCCTCCCATGGAGGTGTTTTGGACAGGGAGTGCTGTGGGCAGTGGGGGCTCCGGGAGGAGGGGGGAACACAGGAGAAGGAAGGAGGCAGAGGTAAATTCAAACAAAGCTTCAAATTACCACTGCTTCCTTCCTTCGTCTTTGTGATCCCTGCCTACCAGCTGGGGCTTTTTGGACAGGTCAGGGTTTAGAGAGGGGGAACCCTTCCCCCCACATACCCCCGACCTGTCAAAAAGTTCCAGCTGGGAGGTGGGAGAAGGGCAAAAGGCTGAACAGAGCAGGGTTTTTTCCTTCTATGCCCTCTTCTGCCTTTCACGCCTCCCCCTGCCTCCCAGCTGTGGCTTTTTGATAGGTCAGGGTTTGGAGATGGAGGACACCCCTCTCCCCACATGCTCAAACCTGTCTAATAGTCTCAGCTGGAAGGCAGGGGGAGGGGCGAAAGGCTGAACAGAGCAGGGTTTTTCCCGACCATTTATAATTAAAATAGTTAATGAAAAAAGGGTATAATGAATGCAAGAAATAGGCAGATCAATTCAGAGAGAGGATTGGCTTAGACTGGATGGACTGAAAATAAAAAATTAATAAGCACAGATCTGAAAGAAAACTACATGAAAATATTATAGAGATGGTATATAACATGAGAAAAATTGGCAAAGGTGAGGAAACAAAAGTAAGATAAATGTTGGGGAGGTGAAACAACAAAAGGAACTTTATATCATATGTGGTAGGGATGTAAATATATTAGAAAATTTTGGAAAGAAATAGAAAAAAAATCACCAAAATTTTAAAAATAAAAATTGAAATGAAACCTGAAACTTTATTTGTTAAATATTGTAAAGATAAAATAGAGACAGGAGATGAAAATTTGTTTATATACATCAGAAGCAGCCAGAATCTAAGCAGGAAAACAATGGAAAGCAATCAATCAATCAATCAATCAGAACCTTTTATTGGCATAAGACAGACAGACATTAATATAAATAAATAATTAATACATGCAATTAGAAATATATGCCTGGTTGAATTGTACAAAGCTAAAATGTGAAGCAAGAGGTGATATAACGAATCACAGAGTGATAAAATATAGTGATGTCTTCATAAAATATTATTTAAACATCCTCCATAGACTCTGACCCACCTAGGGGTAAACACCCTCATCCTTGGAATGCGGGACAGAGAACCCTATTGGGAACTGTGACTTGCATAGCTGTGTCCAGGGCTGGCGCATCCATTAAAGTGAACTAGGCAGTTGCCTAGGGCACCGAAATGGACAGGGGGCGCTGGCCAGCCTGCTGCCCCCCGCCGCCACCCCCCCGCTGCCGCTGCCCGGCCCCCCTGCCGCCGCCGCTGCCGCCAACCGCCGCCCCACCCCCTGCTGCCCCCGCCACCCGCCCGCCGCCCCTGCAGGGTGATGGGAATATGTGCATTGTCCCATAACATGGGGAAAAAACGAACAGCCTGTATGGTCAATTTTACCGAATTGGTGCTAATATAGCGATGTGTAACCCATGAATTACGGTAATGAAAATTTAGACATAAGTACTTGAATTCCTGTTGAATTGCTTTCCTGTTGAATATCCATGATTGGAGTTTCCAGATCTTACTGAATACCACTATTTTTGATTTACTATAGTTAAGGGTCATTTTATTGGTAGTTAGATAATTGACTCATTTTGCAATGAGCCATCTCAGGCCTATCTTGGTGCGTGAAAGTAGCACCATATTGTCTGCATAGAGAAGAATGGGAACTGTCAGATGACCCAATCTAGGACTGTGGCTGTTTGTTTCTAACAGGATTGGAGCAAGATCATTGATATACAGGTCAAATAAAGTGGGGGCAAGGACACAGCCCTGTTTAACCCCTCTGTTAATGGGAACCTCACTGGACAAGTTGCCATGGCAAGAGAGTTGGATGCAAGAAATATTGTCTGTATGTAATTTTTGTATTAAATAAAGCAATCTCCTTTCTAGGCCAGCCTCACTTAACTTTATCCACAGCAGCTCTCGATCCACCAAATCAAGGGCAGCTTTTAGAGCTAGGAATGTGTCCTGGTGTGTACCATCTGCTTAGCTATAAGGTGCACTAGTACCAGGTAATGATCCATCATGGACTTGCCTTTCTGGAAGCCTGCTTGCTCAGGCCCTAGTATATTATTATCAATCATTTATCCAAGAGGTGAGTTGATTCAGAAGGTGATTAGCATAAACTCTGCCCACAACTGAGAGCAGGCTAATTGGTCTGTAGTTACCTTGCAATTTCCTGTCCCCCTTTTTAAACATGGGATGTATTATGGACTGAGTCCAGGTCTTGGGAATTATCCCCGACCTGTCCACGGTTGTAAAGAGCTTTGCCAGGATGGGTGCCCACCAAACGACATTTGTTTTAAATAAATTGGGGACAGCAGATCAGAGCCGTGTGCCTTCCCTGATTTCAACCTGCGTAGTAGCTGCTTAATCATAGGGCCTTTTTACACAACCCCTAAGATCCGCTGGTCCCTTAAATTTGGACCAGAGATCTTGAGGGTTCCTTGCTGTTCCTCCGTCCCCACCCGTTCCGCACTTCCTTGTTCTGTCTGCGTGAGGGGAGGGAGGGGGGGAAAAAGCCTTAAACAGGGACAAAAGAATAAAGCCTTACCTCGGAGTGCCGGTGGAAATTGCTCCGAGCCCCGTTCACTTCCTGGGTCCTCTTAAAGGGGCGGGAGGCAAAAGAAAAACAACAAAAAGAAGCGAGGAGAGCTCAGGCACTCTCCCGAGCAGGTACTTGAAAGGTGCGCTGGGTCGCGCTTAGGTGGGCGGGGTCGCACTTAATTTTCTGTTAGCTCCGGAGCTGGTGGGGAAACATTTTAAAGCTCCGGAGCTTGCAGCCATTTGCAGCGGAGCTTAGGGGTCGTGTATAAACACCCTCAGTTTCAGAGACCAGTGGTCACTCTGGCAATCCGTTGAATTTGTTCTCATCACAGGATGAACAGGTCTTACAATCATCAAAGAAAAGTGACAAAAATGCTATTCCCAAGTGAGAGAGGGAATTACAGAAATTGGATGAGTTTTTGGGCAGAAGAACCCCAAAACCACTTCTCAAAAACATTTGGGATTCCTGCTTTTAATGGCTTTGGCTAGCCTGTCCCAGCTAACTGCTGAACGATGTTGATGGCATAGTTTGGTAGCCTCTGCAAGGTGACACCTAACATCAAAGTATCTGAGTAGCAGAGTAGACCAATCAGATTTTCAAAAAAATGCTATATATTTGATGCAGCTCTTGTTTCAGCTTGTGGCAGGCTATATTATTATTATTTATTATTTATTTATTACGCTTATATCCCGCCCATCTTCCGGAACGGAACTCTGGGTGGCTAACAATGAAACAAAACTACAGAAAGGAGAATAAGAAATAAAAAAGAAAAAAATCCAATAAAATGGGGAGGGACAATACCCTCCAGAAAAGATGACACGGACGGCAAAAAGAGAAGAAAAAAAATTAAATAAAGAGGTCGCCAAATGCCTCCTTAAAAAGGTGTGTTTTCAAGGCCTTTTTAAAGGCGGGCAGGGACTGTGTTAGGCGCAGCTCACTGGGGAGATGATTCCACAACGTGGGGCCCACCACAGAGAAGGCGCGGTTATGTGTGAGTGATTTCTGCACCTCCCTGGGTGTAGCCACCCTAAGTGAGTGCGCCTGCGCCATTCTCGTGGGCCTGTTCCCGGTTTATCTGTGAGAGATACGCTCCAACAAGTACTCTGGTCCCAAGCCGTGGAGGGTTTTGAAAATCAAAACCAAGACCTTGAACCTTATCCGGAGGACAACGGGTAGCCAATGCAGGCAGGCCAGAACCGGGGTGATGTGCTCAAATCTACGAGCACCCACCACCAGTCTGGCTGCCGCATTCTGCACCCACTGGAGCCTCTGGACAAGGGTCAAGGGCAACCCCACGTAGAGGGCATTGCAATAGTCGATCCTCGAAATCATGAGGGCCTACACGACTGTCCTCAGGGAGGACTCATCAAGGTACGGTCGGATCTGGGCGATCTAGCGGAGGTGGATAAAAGTGGCCCTGGAGACTACCGTCACCTGGGCTTCCAGGGAGAGGGCTGAATCCAGGACCACGCCCAGATTCCTGGCCCTGTCCGTAGGCTGGAGGGACCCCCCCCCAGTCTAGGGAGGGGGCCATTGCACCCAGACGAGGGCACCCCGAAAAACAGAACCTCCGTCTTCTCCGGATTCAAGCCCACAGGGATGTCCCTAGCCACGTTAGCGGGTGGGGGGGAAGGTTGTCCTAGATAGTCTATTATACATTCAGCAAACATCTCATATTTATGTATATACGTCATATTTATGTATATCATCAGCGACATCTACAAATGGGCCCATTAATTGACCATTCAGGAGATAGTGCTTGAAAAGAGCTTTGGTAGCTGGACCCCATATTATTTTTACTATGCAAAATGATGTTGAATGGCGGCTTGATGGTATTAAAATTGGTTCAGAAGATTTTGTCTGTATGGCAAAAGTACAAACTAAAGGTAAGTGGTTGCTGGGGTTAAAAGACTCAACCTTAAATGCAAGTACAATGGGAAGTAGCGGGGCAGGTATTAGGATGTAATCTAACACACTCGCTCCGTGGGGAGAGATATGAGTGAATTCTTCATCAAAATTAAAATCAGTTAAACCATTGAGCCATAGTAAACCTCTTGAAATACTAAAACTAGCAAGGAGTTGGCCAGCCTGGTTAATTTGTTTTTCCTTGGAAATCTTGCCCAAGAACAATGGTCTGGCCAAAACTCTCCTTCAGGATGAGCATGTATTGTCTTAAAAACATCAGAGCTAGACCCCACCCTAGCATTAAAATCACCTGCCACCAAGCTCCATGCTTGGGGAAACCTAGTTTTAGCATTTTCCAGAGTTTGTGATAGGTAGCACCATTGTCGTTCCCTGTCAGCTTTCTTCTCAATAGGGGGAATGTACACCTCGACTACTAGTACTTCATGAATCCGCATGTTTATTCATGTTTAGTCTGCAACCTTAGTGAGATCCAAATTATCAACTATTTGTTGTGCAAAATCAGTCATCCTGGGTGTTAGCACTGGGACCCATTTATTTGAGTGATACCCGGCAATCCACACCACAGGTTCAAATGCATTCAAAAAGATCTTGGGTTCATCTCTAGGCGCCATCTTTTGCACCCAAATTTGAGGGAGAACTTGTACTCAAGGTGAATGCAGAGCTCCCAAGAGGTTAGCACTTTGAACTATTTGGAGGCATCTTGAATCATCTTGGCTTGAGTTCATTATTGGGTGGCAATTAGTTGTTCCAAAGCAAAGCATGCTGCTTATATATCCCATAGCAATGGAAACACTCTCTAGGCAGTTGACAGTTTTATTACGCAGACTACACATTGGTCCCTTGGTATGCTGGATACTTAGCTTGCTAACCTTAGATGGATGGAAGGGTGTCAGTCTATATAGAACCTCAAGTCATATAGTTCCTACATGAACCACTAGTAGACTTACAATTTGTACTATCCTCTACCAGGTCTCCACCATTCTGTCCTACAAGCTTTGAGGTTTTAACTTAAAGTCCATGGTCCCTGTCAAAATATCATCATCATCATTATCATCATCATCATCATTATCATCATCATCATCATCATCATCATCTTCTTCTTCTTCTTCTTCTTCTTCTTCTTCTTCTTCTTCTTCTTCAGCTATTGCTGCTGCTGCTGCATTCAACCAGGACCAACTTATAATGACCCTAACATTCGCCAGAGCCCTCACCTGTTACTCTATCCACTACACTACACTGGAAGTCATTTTAGTTGGCTAACTACATTTCTACAACTATCCTGTCATTCTTGGTTGGTGAACTAACTTTTCTAATTCCCTATAGTTTTATTTATACCTGGTATGGTAGTGGTTGTGGTGTATAGATATTTACCTACAGATGTTCTGTGTTTACTATGATTTGGTAAAGTTTTGCTTTCCTCTTTGTTTTTCAGAGCATCTGTTTGTCTGGGTGTTGCAAATTTGCGGGCCTCTCGAGGCCTAACATTAACTCCCCAGAAAGTCAACTAACTTTTGTTTCTCATTTGGGAAATATGACCTATTGGCTTCCCTTTCAGTCTTCCTGTCCAAATAATATGTTGCCTCCTCTAACTCTTTGATGTCTGCCTTTTTACTAATATGTTATTCAGTCTCTCTGAATAGTAAAAATTAAGTCATCTACATATGTTGCTGTCATTGTTGCATCAACCTCAGTTTTGTTGGGCAAATTTACATTTGCAGGTGTGCATGTTGTCATCTCCAAATGTGACCTCTACTGTCTTTCAACTATTCCATTCTGCCCAGGAGTGTGTGAAATGGTTCTCCTGTGCCATGTGCCTTTAGGAAAGCTTACTGTATTTTTTAATTATGTGTTTTGATATTATGAGCTGCCTCGGCTCCCTGCTTGTGAGAAAGGCAGCATATAAATTAAATTTAAAGAAAATATTAATTTAGTGGTGGTAACCTAGAAATCTATATCTCTCTGATATAGGTTGCCTCCGATGACTTAGATGTATTTGCCAATGCATATGCAGGATTTTACCATGATCTTGATGTGTACCGAGATTTGGTGCTGGATAGTAATGCTGTCAACTGGACCCAATCATGCCGCATTCAAGGTAAGAGATAATTCTTTCTTGGCTAAGGTTAGGAAGGCATATCAAACCTTAAAGTGCTTTGAATTAACAGAACTGTGTTCTCTTTCCTGCTGGAGACAGAATGGCATCCTGATTATTAAAATGCCTCAAAAATGGCATTATTGTTAACCAGTTCTCAGGGTTTTGTGGAATTCTCAGGACTTTGGTGGAAGACCAAGAAGGAGACTAGTGTGGTACTATGCAGTGTAAAAATGACAGAAAGGCATATTACATGTGTCAGGAAGGGACTGAAGAGTGTGGATGCTGGAACCATTTAAGCGTGTTTTACACATTAATATTGACCCAAATAATTTTGCTTCCTGAGCTGGACAAGTATTTGACACCCTTCACAGTAACAAAGGTGGAAGATATTCTGCCCCACCCTCCCAAGACAGAATAATCCACAAAGGCCTCATCTTTATCTTGGCAAAAGAACTATAAGGATAATACTGTACACAAAGACTGCGTCAATTGCATGTCATGCGCAGCAGTGTCAAAAGACAACAACCTGATTAAGAGCTGAAATATCTCACTTAAAGACAATCCTGTGAAAAAAGAAAAGACAGGCAGGCCAGCAGCAAAGAAATAAGATAAAATCTATATTTAATCCCTCTTTATGTTCTCCTTTTTAAGATTTAAAAAATAGCTTTTTGAAGGGTACTGTATCTAACCATGTCATGCAACTAGAACTATTTCTCTGTTTGATTTCCACCTGGGCAAGGGGGTGACCTGGGATGGTTTGGCATCCACATCCCAATCCATAAAGTTTAGGATGCTGTTCTGGCTCTTCTCATCACCTCCCTCCCAAGATGTTTCAGCTGCTCTTGGGTGATGCCCTCAGCAACCCTACTTCTATGGCTTCTGTACTGCCTTAATGTGCTACCTGCCTATTGCTTTGTTCTCTGATGACCGGTTGAGCGGCAGCCCTACGATATATACCTCTGTGTACACTGTGCTCATTTTCCCTGGCACAGACAGTGGTCTTTCTCATGGGAACTGCATATTTAATTACTCTCTGCAGGAAGCCAGGATGGGATATATGAAGTCTCCAGAGAAGCAGCTGCCATCAAGCGAGTGCCTTTTTCACCAACCTCTT
>JAHTLZ010000235.1:0-11831 GCA_023846285.1 Phrynocephalus versicolor
CTCCCAGAGGCATCTGGTGGGGCCACTGTGAGATACAGGAAGCTGGACTAGATGGGCCTTTGGCCTGATCCAGCAGGGCTCTTCTTGGGTTCTTATGGCTGACCCTTGGCGGCCATTTGTAAATGTCCCGTTGAGCTGCCTCAATGGCCGGTAGAAATTTATCCCCACGGGGCTGCCAGCCCTTCGTGCAAGTGGGTCCGTTGGCTCCAAAGGGCATCCGGGGTCATCTCGGGAGGGACGTGGTCCTAAAGGACGTGGCACAGAAGTGGATTGGATGCTCGCAGCTCCTTTGGACACCCTCCCCCAACCCAACATTGGCTGGGTTCCCTGTGTTGCAACCGACTCGTGTGTGATTGTCCTTTCTGCGTCTCCCCTGCTTTTGTACTCCCTGTCCTTGCTTTGAGGGGCAGAGGGGGGCTTCTCTCTCTCTCTCTCTCTCTCTCTCTCTCTCTCTCTCTCTCTCTCTCTCTCTCTCTCTCTCTCTCTCTCTCTCTTGTCCTTGGCCCACACAGTGGTCCCCGGTCGCTGGGTGCGTGGGTTGATCTCAGGAATCTCACTCTTGTGTCTTTTTCTCTTGGCCGATTTCCACCCCGTCGTAACAGTTGGGTATTTCAGAGCTAGGGGAAATGTGGTGACCATCTGGAGATGCTAGGGGCTGGCATTATTTTGTTGTTGTTGTTGTTGTTGTTGTTGTTGTTGTTGTTGTTATTATTATTATTATTATTATTATTATTATTATTATTATTATTATTATTATTATTATTATTATTATTATTATTATTATTATTATTAATTTCCACCATCGGTATTAACCCAGAGAGCGTCCGTTTCTGAAGGCAGGACGGAGAAGCCGGTCGGGTCTCTGGTGGCCGTTTCTTGGCTCCTCTCCCTCAAATGAAGCAAAAAATATCGGGCATGCACTGCCTTCTCTTCCTCCAGACGGAGCTGGCCAACGTGGGGCCAGTCTCCCACGGGAAAGCGGCCGGCGGGGGTGGGGGGTGGGGAGAGCTCTACCCCCTAGAGATTGGTTTAAAATTAGATAGCGCAAGGGATGAGAAAAGGCACATAATGGCCCCCGCCATGCCCTGCATGGGCAAGGCTAGCAGAGAGGATGGAACTGGCCCCAATGCCTATTACTTACCAGCCCTAAAGAGCCCCGTGGCGCAGTGGTTAAATGCCTGTCTTGCAGCTAAAACTGTGCTCACCACCTGGGGGTTCAATCCCAAGTAGCAGCCTCATGGTTGACTCAGCCTTCCATCCTTCCGAGGTGGGTAAAATGAGGACCCAGCTTGCTGGAGGGCAGGGGGAGGGCAATGTGTAGCCTGCATACTGTAATTAAAAAACTGTAAACTGTCCAGAGACTACTTGAAGTGGTATGGGGCGGTATAGAAGCAAAACACGTTGCTTTTTGGTTTGCTAAAATCTGGTTGGGAGCCAATGCTAGAAGGGAAGGCAATGCAGCGTTGATCAAGGCACTGCAGTGTTGAGTGTAAGTGATGTTCGGCATGTGAATGTTGGAGTATGTGTATAGATGGTTTGTTTTTAAAATTGTAGATTTTACATCTTGGATTTTTATGCTGTGTTGTGTGAATGACTGACTGGATGGCACTTTTAATCTCGTTGTATTTATACAATGACAATAAATTGCATTCCAATTCCAATTCCAATTCCAACTGGGCCCAGAAATGTGGTATTGATCCGTTCTGCATCCAGGATGGACACTTCACACTCCTGTCTGGTCCCGGCACCCAGCTTGGCAATCCTTGTTTAGAGACCTACCCTGGCACATCTCTTAGACTGCTGGACACCCCCACCCCCCACCCCATGGCAGGGCTGTCCTCATTTTGCTGTCCTTGAATACAAATAATAACAAAAAGCAAAGTGTGCTGCTTATATAAAACTGCCCCATAACGCTTATAGCACTCTCTGGGCGGTTAACAATTTAATTATGCAGCCTACACATTTCACATACACAAGCAGCAAGCTGGAGCAGCGATTTACCGACCGTGGAAGGACGGATGGAAGGCTGAGCGAACCTTGAGCCGGCTCCCTGGACCTTGAACCCCTGGGTCGTGAGCAGAGTATTTTGGCTGCAGGGCAGAAGTTGGAACCGCCGCACTGCGAGGCTCTTATACTCATCCAACGCAGCTCTTTTGAGCGGGGAAGGGGTGGTCGGTCTGCATTCACAGGCCCAGGACCCCTGAGGGTTGTGGGGTTGGACAGGATCAGAAAGGCTGTATCCTCTTTGCTTTAACTCTTCCAGGTCGGAGTGCTCTCCCTTAGACCTCGTGGGTCTCGGGAATTTCCACCAGGAAACTCAGGCTCCTTTCTGAAAGCTCGTGGCCGTGTGGACCTACAGTGGTACCTTGTGCAAAGGAATTAATCCGTTCCAAATGAAATTATGTTAAGCAAATTTTCCTTTATACAAATTCCCACAGGAATGCATTGAAAACAGAGTAATCCCATTTTTATGTTGTACGGATTCTCCCCATAGGCGATTATGTTAAGCAAATTTCCCTTATCTCCAGAATTTTTTATGTTGTACAAATTTTATGTTATCCAAGCTGTTTGTTATACAAGGGTCCACTGTATTGATTTTTTTTGGGGGGGGGGAACTGCTGTTTTAAAATCTTGTTTCAGGCCCAGGTTTGGCCGGGATGCAGCCTCAGCCGCCCCTGCAGGGGGGGGGCGGCGAGGCGTTGTTTGACTGTCTTTTCACGGCTGCAGGCAGTTGCCGACGGTGGCAGTCTTCCCTACTGGCCAGAGACCTAGAGGCCAAAAAGGGTTTTGGGGAGCCAGCGTGAGCTGCCGAGCCCAAGCGGCAAGCAGGGCGCGCCGACTCCGTGCCGCTTGCCCCCGAGCCGGTTGGGACGTCCCAAGCCCAGCCTCCTAAAACCTTTTTCACCTCGGGCTCACAGAGAGCTGTCCTTCCTTCCTGAATGCCTCCTGAGTGTTTTGCCTTGCGCCTGGCTAAATCTCACCCCGAAAACCACCTCAAAATTGACACTGGCAAAAATATTGACACAGCTGTCCCGCTTGCCACCAACTGAAATCTGAACCTTTCTCACAAACGGCCGGGGGGGGGGGGAGCATTCACAATAGCGGAAACATTTTCCTTTTGGGCTCCCGGGCTCCCTTCCCCATTGGGTATCTTGAAATTGTTTCATTTATTCAAAGTATTCCCCCCTAAGGGACCCAAAGCAGCTGTTTTCTGCCCTCACAGAGTCTAGCGCAGTGGTGTCCAAACTTTGGCCCTTCAGATGTTTTGAACCACAACTCCCACAGGCCTTTGTCACTGGCAGTACGGGCTTGGAATTCTGGGAGTTGTGGTCCAGAACATCTGGAGGGCCGAAGTTTGGACACCCCTGGTCTAGCGCCTTCATTTGGAAGTGGACTGTTTCTTTTCGTCGGAGCCTGACCATTGAGCGGGATGGGCAACAATCAGTGATTTCTTTAGCAATAGATTTAAATCATAATATACTGTATTTCCCCCCATACATAGGATGCCCCTCCACTTTTGCGACCCAAAATTCCAGTTTTGCAACTGCACGTTTTTCTCCTTTAAAAAAACACGTTTTGAGTCGTGATTGAAATCAGTTGAAGCCACATCCGCCTTTGCTTTCAAATCCATGGCCGAACCCGGGACAACAGAGTGCATTCAGTGCTTGTCCAGACCGTGGGTCCCGTTCGTTTTCCTCCGATAAGGCGGTTTGCACGGCGGTCGCCGGGTTGGTTTTCTACCCTGATTGGGGGTTTGACGAGGGATTGACGAGCTGGTTGGGCTGCTAATTTCT
This sequence comes from Phrynocephalus versicolor, assembly GCA_023846285.1. Taxonomy (NCBI): domain Eukaryota; kingdom Metazoa; phylum Chordata; class Lepidosauria; order Squamata; family Agamidae; genus Phrynocephalus; species Phrynocephalus versicolor. The sequence continues at coordinate 3,795 of JAHTLZ010000235.1, forward strand.
ACATCCTGCGGGGGGTAGGGTGGGGGGGGGTGACAATAAGGCAGCCCCCTTCCCGAACCAGTCCTTCCAGAAAAGTTTTTGGAATGCACGATTCCCCAGAGAGATAAAGGAGGCCGAGATGAGTCGCAACGGTTGCAAAAAATAAAATAAAAAAATGGATCCCTCCGGAAAGCGTGTTTTTAAATTTTTCTTCCGATGTCAGAGCTCAATCTTTGGCAATCGGGGGAGGCCTGTGGCTTGGGGCTCCCCTCTGCCTCCATATACTGTTACATTAATAATTATTTTATATTATTGTATTTGATTTGTTGATGTATCATGTTGTATGTTTGAGCAAGGTCTTTCTTGCGACATGTTGTACGCCGCCCTGAGTTCCTTCGGGAAAATCGGGCGGTTAACAAATACAAAAATAAAATAAATAAATAAATAATCCCAAGGGCGGGAAGTGGATTTACGGAGCCGTTTGAGATCCCCGCGGGGTGGCACACGTGTAGGGCGTAATGCCGGCTTCCCAGCATTCCTGTGGGCAAGGGTCTTCCAGCCGCTTTGGTGTGGGTGGGTGGGGGTCTCCTGGCCTTAGCTGGGAACGCAGTTTGCTCTCTCTGCCAGCCTTGAAGGCAAGAGAGTTTTCCTGGCTCTGCCACTAAGCCTTCTGATCTGTGGCCCTTCCTTCCCTAAAAATAAAGGTTGACGTTTCTGAATGTTTTTTAAAAAGGCTGATTTTTAAATGGATCGTGCCTCCTGGAAATCTGCATTCTTCATACTTCGGGCTGGGCGCCGCCCCCCCCCCCCGTCTGATTCGGTGGCCCAGCTGATTCCCAGCCCATCCAAATTTGGATGATGGAAGGAAACGTTTCCAGAGCACATTGCCCCCCCCCCGGAGGGGCTGTGCCCTCTCCTTGCTCCCCACCCCCAAAGCAAGACTCTTGAGGTGTGTCATCAAACTTAGGCACATCCCGCAGCAGGGAGGAGCCACCTTGGTTCGGTTAGCAGAGGGTTTTCCTGCTACCCGAGGCTTCAGAAATGTGGGCCAGGGAAGGGAGAAGATGCAGCGGTGGGCGGTCAAGTGCCCGGAACGAGAAGAACAGGAGGGGCAAATGCATAGGAAGGGTGTCGCTGCCGTGTGGGCATCGGGGCAACCCCTGGCTCTAGTCTTATCCCGGCTCCAAAGCTCCTTGGGGCCACCGGGAGCTCCGTTCCTCTCTGTCTGATCCTCCTTGCCAGCAGCAAGGCGGCTGGTTTGCCCCAACGGGAGCCACCCAGGGATGCGCTAAAAACTGCCGTTCAAATGAAGCCGTCCGTGGGCTGTTCACCTGTGACAGGTGAGACGGCCAGATGCTGGCAGGTGTATTTCTCCCTCCCCCCCCCATCTCTCTCTCTCTCATCCCCCTTTTCCTCTCCTCTGCTTCAGTTACAGGCCCAGAAGCTGCGTTTGGCCCACAGCCGAGGGCCCTACTACGGCGGCTCCTTGCCCAACGTCAACCAGATCGGGAGCGGCACCCCCGAATTTCAGGTATTGCTCCCCTTTGAGGCCTTGCTGACCTGGCCAAGGCAAGCTGAAGGCCGGCTGGCGTCCTTGGACCCCTTGTGTGTGTGTGTGTGTGTTTTGGACTACATTTCCCATCACGGCCACGATAGGTAGGCACAGTTGTCCCAAGGCCTTACTGTGGGCCTTCTAGCCCCTCGCGGCAGGCCGGGACTCAACAGGTGCTGCTTCTCTCTCCTTGGCGCCCATTTTGTCTTCAAAACGGCTCGAATGAGTCCACCGAGGCGGGCTGGATCTGACCCTCAGGGGGTGTCTCTTTAAACACCCCGCTTCTGAAATTAAAACATGAGGGCCTTTCTGGAAGACCTTGGTGCCTTTGGCTCTTTTGAGCTCAGCGATTGTCGAGGCCTCCCTCCCACTTTGGATCGAGGCTCGGAGGAGAATCTTTGGAATTCAGAACAGTCAGCATTCTCCCCTTTAAAAAACAACAACAACGACTGGCCAGTCATGTTAAGAGGAGCTGGTAAACATCGCAGAATTAACGGCGTATTTGTTTATGTCTTGGTGCAGGCCGTGTTTTACGAGCCTGGGGGGGTCCGTCCCTTACAGAGTATGAGACTGGGTGGGTTTGATTTACACACGACTTCCATCAAACGGATCAAAATCACAAGAATTAGATTGTTTTGACCGCTGAAATCCAACCTCCCCTCCCCACAAATTATTAAAGTTAAGCCGTGATGTAAATCCATTCAGTTTGTATCCACTCTGGTTTAGAGGGCAGCTGGGGACCCCAGGTTTTTTGCCCTTTCAGGGAGTGGTGCCAATGCCACGGATCTTGTTGTTCTGATTGCTCGTCTGGTGGTGACCGTCATGCTTATTTCCGGTGACAAAAGCCAGCCTCCTGAGCGGCTCGCAGTCCCTATGGTGCGATGAAAGCAACATTTTTTTTGACAATTCAATGAGAAGCTTGCCTCGATTGTCTCTTTCTGCTGGAAAGACACCCAGTGTGATCCGACCCATGTTTTGGGCTCCTGCTTCTGGTGTGATTTCATTCTCCGTTTCTGAGTCTCCCTATTTCTCTCTCTCTCTCTCTCTCTAGGGCCATCTGCACTCACCTTTGGATACGGCCCGGGGCACACGGCACCACGGCTTGGTGGAGCGGGTGCAGCGGGATCCCCGTCGAATGGTGTCGCCTCTCCGCCCCTACGTACGGCAGATATCCTTTTTGGCCCCTCTGATCTGTCCATCCGTCCCTCCCCTCCCTCCCCTCCCCTTTGCCCCGGGTCAATCTGTCCCCTCCAGCATCCCTTCGGGATTAAAGAGCATTAGCAGAAACGGGCTGTTCGGCAGCCATCTGTAGATCTGGATTCTGTCGGCCTCTCCTCTCCCCCAACCCCCTTCCGCCCAGCTCTAGAAACATCTTCCTTAACCCTCTCCTCACATCGACAGCTCCCCCTACAGCCCGGCGTACCTGTCTCCCCCTGCTGAACCCAACTGGAGGAGGTAAAGTCCCCCTTTACGCTGGGGATGTCTGAATGGTTCCGGTCCAAAGCACCCAGACTTCCAGGGCTGGGAGAGTGAGAACAGATAAAAGAAAAACATTTTTTTACCCAGCTTGTTGTTAGTCTGTGGAACTCCCTGCCACAGGAGGTGGTGATGGCATCTGGCCTGGACGCCTTCCAAAGGGGATTGGACAGATTCCTGGAGGAAAAGTCCATCACAGGTTACAAATTACGATGGAGATGTGTGTCATCTCCAGGCTTAAAACCGGGGTCCTTCAAGGGCCAGATGCAGGCGAGTGGTATCAGGAGATAGAGATCTAGTCTCGTGCGCTCTCAGAGGCATCTGGTGGGGCCACTGTGAGACACAGGAAGCTGGACTAGATGGGCCTTTGGCCTGATCCAGCAGGGCTCTTCTTAGGTTCTTATGTTGTACAACAAAGGGCTCAAGTTACAGGAAGCCAGACTAAGTCTGAATACCCAGCAAAAAAACTTCTTAACTGTTCGAGAAGTATGACAGTGGAGCTGAGGAGGAGGCGAGCGCTACAGCGCTGTGGAGGCATGCAAGAGACATGGAGGCAACCCTCTGGCCGGTCTCCTTTGATTTGCATCCTTGCTTTGAACAGGGGTTTTGGACTTGACGGCCTCAGAGGCCCCTTCCAATTCCGTCGTTCCGTGATTCTACCCGGTCTCTTCCCCGCCACCCTTAAATCACCTCTGCCCCTCACCTCATCCCCCAATTATGAGTGTAGCCGCCCTTCCCTCCCGGCTGAGACCGCCGCTGCTTATCACATCACCTCATGTAATTGAGGAGTCTTCGCTCCATGTTAACATGAATCGTGCTGGGTTTTCTTTGTTTGTGTGTGTGTCTCTCTCTTTCTCTCCAAGGGCCGTCCCGTGGGGAAACTTCCCTGCCGAGAAAGGACAGCTTTTCCGGCTTCCGTCGGCGCTCAACAGGTGAGCCATTTGGGATTTTTGTTGGAGCGCACTCACTGGTGTAGGCACACATCCTCCTCCTTAAAAGGGGGGGGGGTTTGGCAGTAAATTAATCTGATGGGAGTGTTGGAGGCGTTCAGAGGCCAAGCGGAGCCGGCAGCTGCGAGTTCCGATTCCTCCCCTGCGGCTCCTCGATTGACCAGGGCTGGACTTGAAAGATCCTTAAGGTCTCTTCCAGCCCTGCCGTTCCAGGGTTATTTTAAAGGGGAGGGTTTTGAAAGACACAACACACTTTTCTCTGCAACCGATATTCGACCCCCACGGCCAAATCTAGGCACGTTTATGAGTCACCCGGGTTTCTCCTCCCCCACCTCCCCGATTACTCATAAAACACGTCCTAAACGATTTGTAAGTTCCAACTGAGGCTGCAAGGGAGGCAGTGCCATTCATCCTGCCGTGGACGGTCTCTCCAGCTGGGCAGTGGGGCTTGTTTTCCTTTTATTTATTTATTTATTATTTATTTTTAATATTTATATACCACCCCTCTTCCGAAGGAACTCCAGGCGGTTTACAAACATTAATAGTAACAATAATAACAAACTAAATAATGAAAAAGAAAGAAAAAGAAAAATCAATAATAATAAATAGAGATGGGCACGAATCAAAAAAATGGTGTTTCGTTTGTCGTTTGTCGTTTAGGGGGTCCGTTTCGGTTCGTTTCCATTTATCGTGAATTTTTGCAAAAAAATCATTTTCGTTTTCGTTCATTTTGTTACCATTTCGTTACCATTTCAATCTTTTGTGATTTTTTTAAAGCAATTCAACTGTATTGCCGTATCGAAAACGAAACGCACGACAAAATTTCCGGTGTTTCTGTTCGTTTCGTTTCATTTTGGAGACAAAATTCGTTTGTCGTTTCGTTGTGTAACGAAACGAAAAAATGAAAACGGAAATGAAAAATTGTTCGTTTCATGCCCATCTCTAATAAATAATAATAAGAAAAATCATAATAATTCAAGTACCTATATTGATTTTATTGATTTTGTTGTTTTTCTTATGTATTCAATTGTTTTGTTTGTTTGTTGTAAACCGCCTGGAGTTCCTTTTTGGAAGACGGGGCGGCATACAAGCTTTAAATAAATAAATAAATAAATAAATAATAAGTAAATATAAACATCATAATAAAACTATAGTAAAAATTCACTGGCAAGACGGCGGGACAAAAAATAAATAAAAGATTTAACAGCCGCCAAATGCCTCGCAAAAAGGCTAGGTCTTTAAGGCTCAAAGCTCTTTCTCGCTACTTCCCCAACTAGAGAGAGACACAGAGAGAGAGACTCTTTCCTCCTCCTCTCCTCTGGCGGCCAGATCCTGGCCCCAATGAGGCATCCTTCAGCCTTCTGTGCCAGTCTTTTTCCTTCTTCCCCCCACCCCACCGCACATTTCCACTCTTCAACTCCCAATCAGCGGACGAGGGAATGATGGAGGCCGGCCGGCCGGGCGCACATAACTCCGTCAACAATGCTCCCCTTGTTTCATCTCTTGTCTTTGTGAGTGGGGTGGGGGGAGCAGGAGGCCCTTCTCTTCTCTCTCTCTCTCTCCCCCCCCCCTCGCCGCTCAGCCCACATCCTGCCGTTCTCCTGCCTCGGTTTCCCCAAAGGCGTCATTAAAAAACACTAGAAGCCGGCACGAGGAAAAGGGGGGAGGAGGTGAGGTGTCCCTGGCGGGGCCGAGCCGGCCTCCCCACGGCCCCAGCGAGCAAACTGCCTTGTCGCCTCTTTTGGGCCCTCATTAATTTGCGATGCTTTCGCTCGTCCTTCCACCCTCTTCTAATTTCTCCCCTTCCCCCCCACCCCCCCAAAAACCCCCTCTTCTGGATCTTTCCAGCCTGGGTGCTACTTAAACAACCCCGTTGAAATGCGAGCGAGGGAGGTGGGTCTGGGTTGTGTGTGCGTGCAAGAGAGAGAATCCATCCAGTATAGCCGTGTGAGCTTTTCCGGGCCGAAGCAATCTTTGGCAAGGCGGAACCTTTCCCTCGGCCCCGTTAGAGCTGTCGCCTTCCGCTTGAGTGAGGCTCTGGGCTAGAGGTGAGCACGACTTAGTGAAATTTTCATTTTCGTTTTTCCGTTTCGTTTTGCAACGAAAACGAAAATTTTCTCAAAACGAAAACGAAATGAAAAATTTTGACATACTTACCGTTTCCGTTACTGCAGACACACTGTACTGCAAAGAATGCTAACGAAACACAATTTTTTCATTTTCATTTCGTTTTTTCGTTTTCGTTTTGTTATGAAAACAAAACAAAAAATGCTCAAAAAATTCGCGAAAGACGAAAACGAACCGAAACGGACCCCTAAACGAGAAACGAAAAATAATTTTTTTGAGTCGTGCCCATCTCTACTCTGGGCCCTCGTTTCGGGCCTTTAGATCGCTTTAGACACCAGGACCCCGATGTCTTCACCCGCCCGTTCGCTGAGACGCGGGCTGGAAAATATTAAAACTAAAGGCGCAGTGACCAGAATGGGCCACGCACGGGTTAGGCAGCGAACGTGCCTTGCGTCGCGGGATAGTCAAAGAGCCTTTGCTGGCATTTATTTATTTATTTATTTTTATATATAGCTTGTATGCCGCCCACTGCCCAAAGGTCTCTGGGCGGCTCACAATCAAAATGGACAATTAAAACATCAAAATACAATAAAATTAGCAGAAAAAAAACATCTAAATGCAATCAATATGATACATTAAAAAAACAGACCACTAAAATTGCCTTTGGCGACAGTTAATTTTTTTTCCTTTTTTTCTTTTTCCCCGCCATCGTAATCTGCGCTTTAGTCGAGGTGTCATTTGGTTTTAACAGTGTCTAGTGTGTTTATAGGTTTGTCTGTCTGATTATTTATTGTATTTTGCTGGCTCTGCAGCCTTTTTGTAAGCCGCTTAGAGTACCCAGTAGATAAGCGGGATATAAATATAACAAATAAATAAATAAATTAGGACCCACCATCATTTTTTTTAGCATCTGCGGGAGGGCTTGCAGCCGATCGCCCTGTGGGGTCCTACCATACGGGGTGGGGTGGAGTGGGCTGACGATCCTATGAAAACAACCTCCTTCTTTGCAACCAGAACAAATTCGGATTCGGCCCTCCACACCAGCGTGATGAACCCCAACCCGTCGGATGCCTACCTGGGGCCGTCCCAAGGCCCGCCCCCTCCGAGTCGCAAAAGTGGTGAGTGAGGGTCCTTTACTAAATGTATAAATGTGGACAGGCTTCGCCCTTCATCCTTCAAACGAGGGGGGGGCTGTGGGGGGCGTCTGCATATCGTGCCCTTGCTTCCGTCGTCCAGCGGCCGTCCAGAGCGCGAACCATACTTGGCTTTCCTGCCCTTCGTTCTCAGCTCTCTTGGCTCCTTCCCTTCGGGATTTTTTTAGGGGGCGTGATGTTCTCTGGGGAGGGGCAAAGGGCGGGGAGAGCCCGAGACTCGTCCGGTTCCAGAGGTGGGGGCGGGAAATGCAGGTTAGTGTGGTCCCCCTGCATCCTCTCCGAAATAGACATCTCAGTACAGTTGCCCCCACCCCACCCCACCCTTTCGCGGTTCATATACTGCGGTCCCGGTATATTGCGGGTCTACAGTATATGAAAAAAGCCCCCCTGGGGTAAGGAGGAAAAGCTTTCCGAGGCCCGTCGGAAGTGACTTCTGGTAAACCGGAAGTGACCTCTAGATCACTAGAAAGCACTTTTGGGGCCTCTGAGGGACTGGAAAGCCCCTTGCAGGCCCGTTTGGGGCAGTGCCAGGCCTGGGGTAAGTACAAGAGCCCCCAGAGAGCCCGCCCAGTCCCGACCTGACCCAGCATCCGCATATTGTGGATTTTCAATTATTGCGGGTCAGTTCGGGTCCCTAACCCCTGTGATAGGTGGGGGTTTACTGTCTTCTTCTTCTTCTTCTTCTTCTTCTTCTTCTTCTTCTTCTTCTTCTTCTTCTTCTTCTTCTTCTTCTTCTTCTTCTTCTTCTTCTTCTTTCTTCTTTCTTCTTTCTTCTTCTGTCTTCTTTCTTCTTCTTTCTTCTTCTGTCTTCTTTCTTCTTCTTCTTCTTCTTCTTCTTCTTCTTCTTCTTCTTCTTCTT
>JAHTLZ010000235.1:20323-44303 GCA_023846285.1 Phrynocephalus versicolor
TCCCCAGGGGATTCTCCTCCGGGCATCTCCAAAGAGATCGCCACCGTCCTGGCGGGCATGCCGGGCTTCGAGATGGACGCCTCGTCCCTGGGCCTGGACGAAGACCTGAAGATCGAGCCCCTCACCCTGGACGCCTTCAACATGCTGAGCGACCCCTACGCCCCCTTGACCGACATGGCGGTGGAAGATTCCTTTCGAACTGACCGGCTCCAGTGAAGAGGGGGTGAGGAAGAGGAGGAGGAGGAGGAGGAGGAAGCAGCATCCGAACAACAACAACCCCCACACCCCATGCACACACACACACACACACACACACACACACACACACACACACACCAACTGGGCCAGGAGGACGGAGCCGCCTCAGGTCTTCGACAGTCCAATTCGTCCTTCCCGACCTCTCCGTCCCTTCTCCTTCCCTCGAGAGGCCGACGCCGCGCCTGGGAACCTCCCGGTGGGAGTTCGGCAGCCCAGCGAACCCGGGTTCGGGGACCCCTGATTGGACGGGGAGGCAATTCTCCCGCCCCGCCTCCCTATCGCCCCTCTCCAGCCGCTGGGAAGACCTTCGGGACTGCTCGGATAAGTGGGAACAGGGGGCTCTGAACTTCGGGCGGTGGCCCTCTGGAAAAGGAGCGACAGGGCTCGGTCTCGATTCCGGGGGTGGGGGGCGAGCAAGTCCGGCCCCGCCAGGCCCACCGGCTCCTGCACCCTGCGTTTGCTCCTGCGTCTGCGCTTCCCCCGTCCCCGGAGAGCTAGAGACCCCGGGTAGCACTTAGAGCCGTACAAGAGACAGATTTTGAAGGGGGGGGGTACCCACAGCGTCACCCCCATTTTTCTTTCTTTTTTAAACTAATCATGCTCCCTTGGTTTTTTTTTTAAATTGTACATAATCCCTCTCCCTTTTTTTCTTACCAACCCCCCCCTCCCTCGTCTCAAGCTGCCGTGTACAGGGGTGGGAGGGAGGGAGATGGGGCAGGCAGGCCCCGAGAGAGGGGCAGCGGTGGGGGGGGGGAGACGACGTTTATCCTGTAAAAGCACTTGTAACTTTGCATTCGTATCTGTCGCCAGGTCAGGTCTGAGTTTGGGTCGGGCGGGGTGGGCAGGCAGGCAGGCGGGGGGGGAACGGCTGGAGGGAGGGGCGAGCGTATGGGAACCACGGGGAGGGGGGTGCAGCCGCAGCCCCTCCTGCCGCCCCCGCCTTCCTCCCTGCTACGGAGGAGATTTTTTAAAAACAGAGTGATTTTATTATTATTTTTTAAATATATGTTAATTATAACATGCCGTTCCTTCTTTTTATTTGATTATGGGTTTTTTCTTTGTGGTTCTAATTCTGGGCACGTTGAGCGGGCAAAGAACTTTGAAAAACCTCTTTGTGGATCCGAATCAAGGAGGGAGGGGATTCCTCCTAAGAAACAAACTTCCAGATTGACCCCAAAACGCCACTTCCAAGTTAACGTTTGTCCACCTGGTATTTGAGGCGTCTCAGATGTCTGTGGGCTAGCTCCGGGGGACCCTTGGCTTCCTTCCCTCCTTTAATCATCACCATCATCCTTTTAGAAAAGCAGAGCAAGATGGAACCCTCAATCATCTAATGACCACACCCCACACTGTCAACGAGGCCCAGGAAGGGATTTGAACTCCCAGACTTTCGCCCTGCAACCAGAGACCTTAAAACCACTGAGCTACCCTTATGCCAGTCGTGGCCAAACTACGGCCCTCCAGACATTTTGGACCACAACTCCCAGAATTCCAAGCCTGTATTGCCAGTGACAAAAGACTGCGGGAGTTGTGGTGGTCCAAAACATCTGGAGGGCCAACGTTTGGCCACCGCTGCCTTCTCCGGCCTTGGCTCCACATCTGGGAAGCAGAAAATTCCAAAAGTTTTATCCTATTAAGAAAGCGGGACCTCGCGTGGAAGGTTACCAACAAGAATAATCCTCTTCCGGATGCTCCATTCTGATGTTCCCCGCTGTCTATCGGTCTGTAATCTGCACTCAGTGATCCTCAGTTGGGGGTTGGTCCCCCAATAAGGTTTGTTTTTTTCCCCCTCCGATGTGTTTCATTGGGTGTCCTTACACAGATCAACCTCACACTTTCTTTGCCTGATTAAGGAATACCAGTAGTCGGGTGCATGGGGCGAGACGGCGTTGGCTAGCTAACCCTCCTCCTTTTGGGGAACGCACTCGCATTGTCGAGGGGGTGTGTAAGTAGCTGACTGTGCGTGCATCTGTGCGAATTGTTGACCGCACACCCACAGTCCAGCAGAGTGGGTGGGTGTGGGTGTTGCCGCTACGGGAAACCAACTCACCCAAGTTTCTGCCTAAAAGGTACAGGTTTTCTTAAATTTGGGATTTATGGGGGGTGGGGTTTTGGAGAGGGTGTTGCTCAGAAGTTACTGGATAGGGACAGAGAGGCAGCCTAAAAGGAGTGCCACCTTCCTCACCCCCTAACCTGCTCCTCAAACCCTGTTGCACGTTCCTTTTTTTCTGGGGCCGTCGGCATCCTATGTCAAGCGTAACTCTTGGCTCAGATGAGCCATAAATGCACCCTACTCTTTTCAACTGGGAAGGCGCCCCTTTTGGGATCAGAGGTGCCCCTCCGACTAAGTCCATCTTCGTACCCAAGGCTTTGTGTCTGGTCTTTCCACCGGTCCAGGCTTCCCATGACAAATCGTCATTCCGCGGGAGCACCATCTGCGTAAAGGAGCGGACGAATCCTAAGATTTGGTTCACCGAATTCGTTACCTAGGCTCTGGAAAAAGAGGACAATCCTGAATCCTGAACGGGTTCCTAAGTGTATGGCTTAGAGAACCTGACCTCCCCCCCACACACATCATGGGGTTGTAAGCAGATTTCATTCCAGACAGTGAGTAACAGTATAAAATCGGGAGGATCAAACGCAGAATGTGGCCCTCAGGGCTTTTTATAGAGTGGCACTTCTGCTTAAGATGGTGTGTGATGGTATTCTCATTTTTAAATGTGTATCCTTCTGCAGAGAGAGAAGACTTATTCTCCAGCAGCTTACTTACCACTGGTAAAAATTTTACCATGAAATGCGCAGATGTTAGGGGACCTCAAGCGATTCCCTGGAAACAACTCCCAAATCTGAATGAAGTCAGTTTGGAAAGGTTTCCTTGAGCTTAAAAGTTAACACACACGTGCGCTCGCACACGCACACTCCCAGGTGTCCCTTCCTCCCTTCCACCTCAGGCTGCAATGCTTCTTATGCGCAGTCGCGCGACATGATCTCGGGCACCGTCACGCACTGCGATGAACATTCCCATTTTGTACCATCCTGCTGCAGATTAACAAGAGTAGGAATGGGTTTTGCAGCTAGAGTTAATACCAACTGGGAAACGAAGTGTGTGTGTGTGTGTGTGTGTGTGTACGTACGCAGAACGAGGAATTGTAAGCAAAGATGGAACTGGAGTAAATTACACTCATAATCTTGTTTGCAAGTGAAGTGTGTCTGAAAGTTAGGTGACTGTCTCGGCACTGTGGCTGCTGTTGGCGCCCATTATGGGGCTGGACCTCTTGGCGCCCATTGTGGGGCTGGCCAGCTTTTGGTTCCAAGGGGCCGGCCCTGACTTATGGCAGAGCAGGGCAGCCTCCCAGCAAGCCGAAGTCTAGGGCACCAACCCGTGTGGTTGCACCTTTGGAGTGGCCAAATTCCCTCTAGGATTCGTGTCGCCGTACTGAATTCGTGGCTCAGTTTTTTCTTATAGTCAGACCCTCGAGAACACGGGCAGCCCGGAATAACGGGTGATCGGGAGATAAATTTTTGGCAAATCTTTGTGGATTTAGTTGGTCCTCCTGAGATACCTCTGAGCCTGAGAGCTGGCTTGAGTGCCCCAGTCCTTGGGTGCCCGAGTTAAAAAGGCCATTTAAATGCTCCCTGAAAACTACTTTTACCAATAAATGAGTATTGGGTGATGTATTTCGACCTTATACCAAAAGGGGGACAGAGCTATGAAGCTAGGAAATAGCCTGTGATGGTGAAGAGAGAGTGACCAACTAAGGAGGATCTGATTCAGCACTGGGACCGGATGTTCCTGACCTTAGGAGTTTTATTTCTCATGAATAACACAGATGTATCTGAATTCATATCTTAAATAGAAAGAAGCCACATCAGGCCAGCCAACAGGTAACAAAACTTAATTTTTTTTTAATTGGACGTGAACAGTCTATGACAGCATTCTTGCCGTATGTTTGGAGGGAGACCAACTCAGTCTTGTGGAGCAGCTCTAGGAGTTCAAGGCTTCGTTGTAAATCATGGCCATAGCAGCCAAGAAGGTGCAGTATTCTTGGAAGTTCACTTTGGAATCTTTGTCCCGGTCCAGATCTGCCATGAGTCCCTGGATTTCGGCATCGTTCAGTTTCTAAAGAAATTGGGAAGAAAAACAGCAACCCTGTAATCCCAACATAACAAATGAACATCTTGAAGCCAAGAGCAGGAATTAGCAGCTTGAAAGGATGTTTTGCTTAACCAAGGTTTCGGTCCTTCTGACTCAAGAGCCCTGTCTGAGACCAAATTAGTTGGGAATCTGATTCCGTATCTGCAAGGAGTGCTCCTTGACGGGGCAAAAAGCATCTGTTTGTAATATTGTGATAAAAGCAGGAACGTGGCTGATTTTCAGAATGTACCACCTTTATAGGTTCACCACTGAGGCGACATACAGCTAAACCACTCGACCGGACAGTAGGAAAGCCGCACAACAGCAGGAATTACACTTTTCTCCAAAATGTTGGTTTTAACTCTGCGGTGCCGAACGGGCAACCTTGGGAGATGGGAAGACAGTCTTTCTTTGCTCGTATTTAATATATTTGAGTATTCCAAGATGGCAGCCCATCTTTCTGATACCTTCCCAGGCAGAGGACGAGTTCCGTTTGCAACTTATGTTTTGGAACCTATTTATGGGATTTTCACCATGTTGTCTATTTGCAAACCCGCCTCTGCAACACCACTCACTCTTGTGCAGGATTGGCCTTAGAAAGAATAACAATCATTTAAAACTTACTGGTCCAATGGTCAGTTCCTTCTGGATCAACTCCTTCAACTCCTTCTTACTCAAGGTATTTTTATCCCCGTCTTTGCCCGAGTATTTGTGGAAAATGCTAACCAGGAGGCAGAGAGCCTGATCGAGAGGAGCAGCCATCTTTTGTGGGGCAAAGGGCCGAGAGACCTGAAAAGAAACATTAAAAACACAAAGCCAAAATAAGATCCAAGAGGTGGACCCTGATACAAGAGTCATTTGTCCAGATCCATGCCAACTTGACATACGGTTTTTAACCTTCTTTAAATCCAGTAGGATCCAAGCCACCCCTCGATAGTGAAAAATCCAAGCAGTACCATGTTTCCCCCCAAATAAGACAGTGTCATATTAATTTTTGCTCCCAAAGATGCTCTAGGTCTTATTATAAGGGGATGTCTTATTTTTCCATGAAGAAGAATACAGTACACATTTATTGTTATCTTATTACTGGGGAGGCCTTATTTTCGGGGGGGGGGTGCCTTATTTTTCAGCAAGAGGCAAAACTGTAAGTAGGTCTTATTTTCCGGGGATGTCATATTTTTCGGGGAAACAGGGTAGAAATCTCTGGAGCCATCTAGTGGCCGGTTTTGTTAGTAACATTGTGGAAATTGCTTTCTTGAGCTAAAGCTATACATACCATGGTCCCATGCTCCCTCCATTGGCTAGTTCTAACCTTATCGTTAGAGAAATACACAATAATAGGATTTCTCTTAAATCTTTTCAGAGTGGACAAGTGAATCATCAGATCCTGATTCTGTGGTTAATGGGGTCCTATTATATGCCGTTTTAATTCAGCAGCAGGAAAGAACAGGCCAATGATTATCCACGGGTAATCCTGTTCCTTCACTGGAATAGAGCTCAGCCATGAGGTCCGTCCTTTAAAAACACGCCTGGGTCATAGGGAGTAATGGTTAGAGCAAAGGATGAGGAAGTAAATGCAGTTCTGGCGTGCCCCTCGACCTGTTGTAGCCTTGTAAGCCCCTCCCGAAATCCACTCAGTGTGCAAAAATATTTTAGAAAAACATCCCTGTTCCTTTGGGTCCTTTACGAGATTTATTTGACGCTCAGGTTTTCAAAGATTAGAACCAGCGTTTACAGAAACAAGAGCTGGACGTGCCTTCCTGCATTGAATAACTCAGCCAGTCTCACTGTGGGATGCTTCAAATCCCCTCGCGGCTGCCAGCTCTAAGGTCATGGGTTCAAGCCCCCAGTGAGACACGAGCTCGGGCCCGTCCTACCTCGTGGGGTCGTCGTTCTGGGTACAAAAGGCAAAGAGGGAGGAGAACTCTGTTCCGGGGACTTTTCTACCCTGGAGGAAAGGTAGGCTTTGAGTAGGTCTAATTAAAAGCAAGCAATTTATCTTCCTAAACCCAAAGTTTGCAGCAGGGTGTAGATTTACAGATAGCTACAGCAACTGGAGTACCGCTCTGCCCTGGGCGATCGTGTCTCTCACATTCCAGTTGATTATAGGGTGAGAATCCTTCATTCTGGGCCTTGGCTGCATCTTAAAAGAACTTTTTTTCCTGGTGGGCAGAGCAGAGCAGGAAACGTTTCAAAGTCCTTGGCAAGCCTATAAAAATTTTTTGGGGAGGGGCGGTGGGAAGGCTAAAACCTTTAATTATTTTGATTATTTTTAAGGCAGAGGGGGCTCCTTTTGCAGGCTCCCCACCTCCCAAATTGCAAAACACCGAAAACAGGGGGTGGGGGAAGAGAGGAAGCTATTACACCAAGAGAGAAAATGGCTCTGGCAGTGACTGCCAGGGGTGGGTGGGTAATGGGATTTGTAGTCTGGCCTGTCGGAAGCATGCACACACCTGGCTCAGGTGAGGTTGTGGCATTCCGGCTGGGGTTACCAAGGGATACATTTCCCTCGCCTCGTCTTATCAAACAAATTTGCTGATTTGAATGCGCTTACAAGTGGTCCCTTGTATCAAGGAATCAATTTGTTCCCAACGAAATTCTGTTCAGCAAATTTTCGTTGGTACAAATTTCCCCTAGGAATGCCTTGAAAATGGAGTCCATCCCTCATCACGACCCTTTTTCTGTTGTACGGATTCGCCCCATAGGTGATTCTGTGAAGCGATTTCCCCCCTATCTCTGGACATTTTTTTCCTTTAAGCGGATTTTCTGTTAAACAAACCGCTTGTTATACGAGGGCCCGCTGTATTTGGTGGAACAAAGAGCCGTCAGATGCACTGGGTATAAAATGTGTGTTTGTTTTGTGGGATTTCTGTCGTTTGACCTGACGGGGAGAAAAATGTCGTCCAGAGAAGAATCACGTTAAAAATTGGCACCGTTTGGGGGGGAATGAATGGGACACCCCCCCCAAAAAAATCTACCAGGTCAGCTCCTTGTTGTTATTATAGGGACACCCCCCTTCCAGTTTGTATTATTCTACATTCCGTTTCAACATCAAATCGATTCCACATTTCGTTCTTTTCTTTTCCAATCGCGGTGAGAGTTTTTTTTGCCCCAGCCTCTGGCAATTGATTCACAACCTATACCTCCCAAGTCGGGGGAAGCCCGGCCCCCTCCTCAGGATCTCCAGCCCCCATCTTCCTTGGCCGGGGATGATGGCATCTGGAGTCCGCCCGCATCAAAAAATAAGAAAATAAAATAAAATAATGGGAACCCTAGATTCTAAACTTTCCAAGCAAGGGGACGTTGGTTCCAGGTGTCCTCCTGCCTTGGAATCAAGATTGCCATGGTTGCAATGGGGTTTTACTCTGGAAGAAACCTATTTGGGGACTGGGGGGGGGATTTTAATCCCGAGCTGAAGGCCGAGAACAAGAAGTAGGTCAAAAAAGGGAAGACTCTTGATTTTGGCGTGTTCTTGAGCCAGATCTGCCAGGCCTCCCACAAAACTCTGCGCCGTTTTTCATTCGGGGTGCTGGCCAGCCAGAACTGGAGAGCTCCCATTTCCCTGGAGAGCTCTGTCCGAATCTGGACTTCTCTCTCTCCTTTGGCCCTTGGGGGGGGGGGGGAACCTGAGATGGACTGGTTTTTTTCCCCTCCCCACCAGATGGCATGAGGGTGTTGGAGGAGACGGCAAAAAGTCTGCTCGCGCAAGGACATACGTCTCAGCCCTGTGTGGAAGGACGCCAGGCTGAGGTACCACCCAAGCTCTTCTGACTCTCCTCCCAGAACTGGGGAGGAGGAGGAGGAGGAGGAGGGAATTCCTCTCTCTCTCGATGGTTAGGGGACTACATTGCCCATGCTCCCCCCTGCCTGAGCCGGCTGGTGGCTTCTGGAGCTGCCCATCGTCCTGCCTCTTCCCCCCCTGAACCTGCGGGAAAAGCATCGCTCTTTGTTTTAAGAAGACTCAGAGGAAAAGGCCTACACCGCAGGCAGGGCAGTGTGGAATATTGCTTTATATTTTTAAGTTCCTTTTATTTTTTTCAGAGGGCGGCACAGCTCGTGGGCACGGCCGTGAAAGGTGCCCCTCTGCCATCCCACACGGGGCAGAATGCCCTCGGCACGCGCACAGAGGCACCACCCAGTCGGCAGTTCACCACAGATTCTGCCATCACAAATCGGCGGTTTGTCATCCTGGAAATACGAAAGTTCCCTCTGACCTCAGCAGGAGTCACGCCCAGCTGGCATATATATATTATTCACTTCTTTGAAAATATTTTAACCCAGCCATTTCTCTTTTAAAAAGCACCCAAGTTAGCTCCTCCATATTTTTTTAAATAAATATATATTCTGTGGTTTACATTTCAGCTTTATGCAGTCTCAGGGGTGCTTCTTAGAGAATTCACTTTCCTGTCATCCTGCGTAGGACCCCAGTGAAAGGCAACCTGGCCCGCTGGACTACAAATCCCAGAATCCTCCAGGCAGTATGGAACTTGTAGTACAAAAAAAAAAAGAGAGAGAGAGAGACAGGCAGAGAGATGCCCCAACATTGCACATTTGCAAGGGGTGAGGAGCAAGTTAAAAAAAAAAACCAAAAGGATTTAAAATTTTTGGAGTAAGTCATACTGAAAGGCACATGCCATAATTTCGGTGCAATTTGAAACCTTTAGAACTGTTCTTTCTTTTTTAGGAAGGGAGGGGGGATTTTTCTATGTCAAGGAGGAAGGGGGGGAAAAACCCTCCAAAATGGCTCAGATTTGGCTCCTGACATCTGGCGGAGGTGAAATTTTTTTAGCTGGGCAGATCAAACCTGGAGCCAAGCGGTTGCACATCTGGCCAAGTTCTGCCACAGCCTACGATGCAAAAAGTTTCCACGAAGTGGGAAAACGCCTACATAAAAGAGAGGGAGAGAGAGAGAGAGAGAGAGAGAGAGAGAGACTTACCACAAGTAAGATCCGGGGACTGGTGTGACGGAAAGATCCAGCAAGGGAAACAGAAGTAAGTCCAGGGCAGTCCGGAGCCGGGGGTTTATATAGAGAGGGGTGGAGGCTTGGCCTCTCTCCGGCATTTGGCAGTTGGATGCTGAGTTGAAGCCACTCCTCCAGCTTAACCTAGTTCAAACCCCACCTTTATTTGCTGATTTTAACTCTGTCTTTGCTGTGTCCCTAAAGTTCCCTTTCTTCCCAGCACATCTTGAGGGCTAGAAACTTCTTTCTTTCTTTCTTTCTTTCTTTCTTTCTTTCTTTCTTTCTTTCTTTCTTTCTTTCTTTCTCTTCCTTCCTTCCTTCTGATTTTCTCTCTATGTATGACTTTCTTTATATCTTTCTGTCTCTGTCTGTCTGTGTGTCTCTTTCTCACTATTGTCCTTTCTAGATCTACGTGTAGATTGGGCTTCCTTCTGCTTTGTCTTTCTGCCGCGCTGCCCTTTTTGAGTCAATAACACCCCTACACACACATGGCCCTATAGCCGGACAAGTGGTATATACTGTATATCATCATCATCAACAACAACAACAACAACAACAACAACAACAACAACAATAGACAGGTAGTTATAGCAATTGCAGTATTTGCCAGGGGAAGAAACTGGCTGTCCCATGACTCCTTGATCCTGAAACTCAGTCAGGTGAGTTTGGGTTGGTCTCGTTTTTCCTCTCCACCAGACGGACCCACCTCGCAGGATTCTTGAGAAGGTCAGATCTTGCACGGCTTTGACTTCCCTGGAGGCAAAGCAGAAGAGAAGTGTCGCAAAGCCAAGAGGCAGATCCCAGGAAGAGACTTTGTGTGCCTTGCAGGTCGGTCTCCACGCCAGGACGGTGTTGTTGACCTGGGAAAGGCAAATACCGACCCAACGAGATTCGGTACATCTTAGCCTAGATTCTATACGGGCCACCCTTTGATCGCCTCCCTTGGATCTGTGTGGATCCGCCCACGGCGGTGCGGGAGACAATCATTTGGGATCTCACGGCCTTTCGGACAGCTTAGGTCGACCTGAGCTCGGCAGGGAAGGGAAAAAGAGAAATGGGGCAGAGGGTTAGAGGACCCAGTTCGGTCAAACTGGCTCCACCTGAAGGTTAGCCCAGTTGTATTTCCGTCTGCCTGAGAAGGAGCAGCCGAAGGCCAGAGATGCCTTTGAGGTGGGTGGTTTGGAGTCCTAGCAGGGTGGTTTTTTTGTTTTGTTTTGTTTTGTTTTGTACCCTCTGGCTTTCACACACACAGAGAGGGAGACACACACAGAGGAGAGAGACTCGGAAACTTCTGCAGAGAAGCCTTTAATGTCAAGGTGGCCCCCAGGGTTGTTTCTGGGTGGGATGCAGTCCCCACCCCATCCGGCAAAGGGAAGCTCTTGTCCTCCCAATCTGTAGTCCCTACTTGGCATCTTGCTGGAAAAAATCATTGTAGGTCATGCAGAGGGCGGAAAGGAAACCGGTGTATTCCTTGAAGTCAATCTCCTCATCCTTATTCTTATCCAGAGACCCCATCAGCTTGTCGATCCCGGCAGCCTTTACCTGCGAGGGGGAAAATATGGAAATACAGCACTAGGCTGGGCGAATCGCCTGGATTAAAGAAAGAAAAAAAAATGTGCCAACCCAGCCCCAGATCAGCTGGTCGGCGCAAGTTAACAACATTTTAAAAACACAAAAACCGAAGCAAACGAAACACAAAATGAATTCTTTTTTTTAAAAAATCATTTCGTTTTAAACAAAAAAAACCTATTTAAAAACGAATAATGAAACGAAACACCATTGTGGCATCTCGTGCCCATCTCTAGCTGGCATCGTTGCCAACCGGAAGTGACGGGCAGGTGGGCGGGGGGTGGGTGGGCTGCCCTGTGGTTTTGGGACCCCTCCCTTGGCAACTTACCTCCCCCAGGGCCAGCTCCGTTGTCACCAGTTCCTTCAGCTCCCTCTTGCTGAGGGTGAACCTGTCCCCTTCTCGGCTTGAGTACTTGTGGAAGGTGTAGACCAGGGTGGCCAAAGCTTTTTCCAAGGGGGTCTCCATGGCAGTTCCGCGGGATCTGAAAAAAAAAGCAGCAAAGGGGGTGGAGGAAGAGAGGAAATCCGGGCGTGCCAGTCTTGAAGGCGGTGTTGAAGTGCCGCTGGGGATGATGCCCCAGAAACCCTTAATTCGACCCTTTCTCCTTGGCATGGACCCGGACACAGACAGACAGACAGACAGACAGACAGACAGACAGACAGACAGACAGACAGCGTCACTGCACCATCTAATGCCGGACGATGGCTCGTCTTTAAGCTCAAGAATAAATGAAATTTGATAAGGCATCTGTATGGGTTGGCCTGGCCCCAAACCCATTCAAGGCGATCAGATCCGCTCCCAGGAGCTCATCCTGGCCAACGCAGTTGGGCGCGGACCCCCCAAAGTGGCCAACTCTACACTCCAGAGAAGGCTCTTGTGCTTTTAAACTCGGATTTGGGGTGCCCCCCCCAGAGCGTCTGATTTTAGGGATGTTTTTTTAAAAACATTGCATTAGAGCAGGCATGTCCAAACTTTGGCCCTCCAGATGTTTTGGACCGCAACTCCCACAGTCCTTTGCCATTGGCAATCTAAGCTTAGAATTCTGGGAGTTAGTGGTCCAAAACATCTGGAGGGCTGAAGTTTGGACATGCCTGCATTAGAGGGACCCCTGGGCTGACACAGAACAAAACCTGCATAGCTCTCTCTCTCTCTCTCTCTCTCTCTCTCTCTCACACACACACACACACACACACACACACACACACACACACACAGAGGCATCCTTATTGTTCAGAGTGAACCCTCTTGGCCAGGCCAAGCCTCAGTCCTGACAGCGCCATTCAGACCCGTTGGGTTGACACAAGGCCCGCTCCCAGCAGGGATGGAAAAAACCCACTGAAGGCATCAGTGGTCCGGCCATGGAGTTCCCAACTTTGGAGAGGGCAGCAAGGAAGGTCCCACGGGAGAGTTAGGAGGATCCGGTCTGAAATCCAGCTTTGCTGGAAATTAAAGGAAAAAAAAATAAAACTAGCCAAAAAAGAAACCAAACCAAACCCCCATTCTAAGGAGGAGATGATAATGGTGCTAATTAAGAAAGGGGAGGAATATGCTGATAACAGCACCATTATTCAGGGCGCGGTGCTCGTGGGAACAGGTGGCTGCCTCCTAGGCAGACGCACACCCTCAAAACGTTGAAAAAAATCCCCAAAGTTGGCAATGGCAATTCTCTGGATTTTGGCGTTGCGTAGTCTTAGAATGGCAACTTGTTTTGGACGAGCATTAAAGCCAGTATTCTGGGACTCGGCGCTCGAAGTGAGATTTTTCCAGCTCTGCGGCTGAGTGAGTGGCATCACTCATGCATGGCAAGGCTGGATGGGACTTGTAGTCCAACCACAGTGGGAGGGGTGTGTGTCTCCCCCTCCCAGCTGCCTTGTAGGGTCGAAACGGGGACACGGGGGCCAAGGGAAGGAAAGGGCCCTGTATCTACGCGTGTCATCCTATCGGGGATTCTTCTGAGCTCCGAAATGAGCAGAAGGAGGCAAGAGGCAGTTAAGGAAAAAGAAAAACCCAGCTATTTATGTTTTGCTAAATATTTTTTGGGGGGAGAGAAATCTTCTTAAGGAGCCAGGGCACACCCAGGTCATCCCACAAGCATGGGGTTTGTTGCTCCAGAGGTCGCAGGGACCTAAACGAAGTATTCAAGCCGATGGCTGACTAGTGCCTACATCTAAAATTTTATTGCAACCTGGCCTTAGAGGCAACTCATCCCCTGTTAAATAAATAAATAAATAAATAAATAAATAAATAAATAAATAAATAAGGCCCTGATTAGTGGGCACTAGAGATAGGCACGAATAAAAAAAAATGGCATTTCATTTGTTGTTTGTCGTTTGGAGGGTCCGTTTCCGTTCGTTTCCGTTTTTTGTGAATTTTTGCAAAAAAAAAATCGTTTTTGTTTTCGTTTGTTTCGTTACCATTTATTTCAATTTTTTGTGATTTTTTTAAAGGATTCTAAGCAATTCACTCATACTGCAGTGACGGAAACGAAACACACGACAAAATTTCCGGTGTTTCTGTTTGTTTCGTTTCATTTTAGAGACAAAATTCGTTTGTCGTTTCGTTACGTAACGAAATGAAAAAATGAAAACGGTAACAAAAAATTGTTCGTTTCGTGCCCATCTCTACTAATGAATAACACAGATGTATCAAACTCCCAACCTCTGGTCCCACAGCCGGAGACCTAAGCCCCTCAGCGATGTAGCGGTACTTGGACTACAAACCCCACAATCCACCACACTGGGGGGAGAACCTCAGGGGAGGCGGCAGCAAGGGGGGGATCAGGAGACTGAGAAAGCCTTTTCCCACATGCTTCGGATCACACGCACCAATCGGGTGTATATTTTGCACAGGAAATGCACACCCTTTGAGATACGCAGCTCCGGGACCCACGTATGTGCCACGGTGATTAACTTTTGCCAACGATTCGCTAACGATCTGGAACGCTCTGAGGACACGGCGTTCCATTTGCTGATCATAAAAATGATGGATTAATGAGGCTGTCATTCCTGTCGTCGTTTTTGAAAAGCGGCACCCGCCCACGAGGAGGTAAGGCGCAGCGAGTTATCTGGGCCACCGGCCTGAGGGGGTAGGGCAGAGCCCTGTGAACCCGATGAAGTCGGTGCATAGTCGGGAGCTATGCATTTTGGAAATGAATGGTGGCTTTCCAGAATACAGTACGACCCCCGTATCCACGGATTCAGTTATCTACGGTTGGCAGAGGAAAAAAATTAAATAATTCAGCAGCCACAAGGAAAGCTATTGTCAAAAACAGTAGTTCTAAAGCAAGCTACTGTCAGGAAATAGCTGTTTGGGGGTGGGTGGGCAGGCGTTCTCTCTTATCCACGGTTTTCATTATGCACGGGAAAGCCGGGAACCAATCCTCAGTGGATACTGGGGTCCGACTGTAAAAACAAAACCCCACCACGGTCCCACCGCCGATGAGTGTCAAGCATGGGGAAATCTGGGCCCACAAGCTATGAATCCCATCCGACAACCAGACTCTTTTGCTCAGAGTGGCCTACCTCGCAGGGGTGTACGGGAGATACCAAGACGAAGGATAGGAACTCCCTTATGCCCCTGGAGGAAGAGCTGACCGTTGATGTCATGACAAACCTTGTCCTGCCACTCTGTGAGGTGTAAGTCTTCACCCATATGAAACCTATTGTGTGCATGCAAACACTCCCCCTTTCTTGGACTACAAACCCCATCATCCCCTAGCCAGCAGGCTCTTCCCAGGTCTGGTCCTGGTGATGACAGAATCCCAGGGGTGTGGGGTGTTCTCCAAACGCACAATGTGGCACCAAAGGCACATAGCCACAGGGACCCATCTTTTAGAAGCAGAATCCAAATTATGCAAACAAAAAAAAGGGGGGGGGTCATCTGCATAATATATGCAGGTTGCGGAACTCGGCTTCAGCGGCTGCAGAACGGAGCTCTTTGTCTATTTCCAACCCAATTTTTGCTTCCTTCAAAGCAATTTTGGACAGAGGGTAAAGAGAAACAATGGTCAGGTGTGTGCACAAAGCCAGAGGGGTGGTTAAGGGGCCAGCATGAGATGCTCACTCTAACTGCAAATGCCACCCCCCACCCCGTCCCCTTCAGAGGGTATGGTTTGTATAGGGCCAGCCTTGATAGCTACAGATCAGGAGTTTGTTCCCCCTGAAGGAAGACATGCCAGGTAAGTCCGGCCGATGACTCATCTTTAAGCTCAAGAAGAAATGAAATTTGATAAGGCGTCTGTATGGGTTGGCTTGGCCCCAAACCCATTCAGGGCGAGCGGATCTGCTCCCATGAGCTCATCCTGGCAAACGCATTTGGGTGCGGACGCTCAAAGTAGCCAACTCCACACTCCCAAGAGGGCTCCTGTGCTTTTAAACTCACATTTCGGGTGGCCCCCCGGGGCGTCTGATTTTAGGGTACAGTGGTACCTTGTATAACAAACAGTTTGTATAACATAACTCCTTCCAGATATAGGGGAAATTTGCTTAACAGAATCACCTACGGGCCAAATCCATACAACATAAAAATGGGATCACTCCATTTTCAGTGCCTTCCTATGGGAAATTTGTAGAAAGGAAAATTTGCTTCACATAATTTCATTTGGAATGATTCAATTTCTTTAGACAAGGTATCAATGTATTTTTTTAAACATTGCATTAGAGGGACCCCTGGTCTGACAAAACCCTGCATAGCTCTCTCTCTCTCTCTCTCTCTCTCTCTCTCTCTCTCTCTCTCTCTCACACACACACACACACACACACACACACACACACACACACCAAAATTCTCAGGAAATGGAGCACAGCTTTGCAACGGTATTTCATGGAAGGAGAAAAAACCCACCAAGATCGTGGAATTAAGAGTGCCAGTGAGCTGTGCTGAAGGCGTAATTTCTGGAATGATGATTACTTCTGAGCAAGGTCTGGGGTGGAAGACCTGCGAGAGAAGACAGATTCAAATCAGATTTTAAAGGGGAACGCTTAAGGCTTCGGCCCAGGTTCAGGCCAGGGCAACATCCATTCCTTCTGGCAGAAAGCCGACGGCACCTCCCAGCGGCTTGTCCCTAGCATTGTGGGGTAGCCTGCTGCTGGAGCTGGGGGCTCTCTTTTAGTTGTCACGACTGAGCCTCGCTTGGGAGGGCGTGAATATATTAATACGGGTAGCCTCATAAAATAAATCAGCCCCAGGCCCTAAGCGGATGATCAGGAAGCACGTGAATGAGGTTTGGATAGAGTTGTTTACATGTATATATTTTAAAAATCAATAGAATAGAAACGGAACTCACCCGATGAGGATGCAAATGATGTACCTGGGAGTCAAAGGAGCACACTGGGTGTGTTGTGTGATTTCTTCTCGTAGATACGTTGGGTCTCAGTCCCTGGGAAGCAAAGTGAACAGAAAAAGTGCCGGGGGGGGGGGGGATTGGCTATTTCCCGGATCCATCTCAAGGGGACACCAGCTGCTCACTCCTCTCTCTACCCCTCTGGGAAATCTTGTTTGCAACTGGATTAAGAACGTCAGAACATCAGAAGGGCCCTGCTGGATCAGGCCAAAGGCCCATCTAGTCCAGCTTCCTGTATCTCACAGTGGCCCCACCAGATACCTCTGGGAGCGCACGAGACTAGATCTCTGTCTCCTGATACCAATCCCCTGCATCTGGTCCTTGAAGGACCCCAGGTTTAAGACTGGAGTTTACACATCTCCATCATGGTTTGTCACCTGGGATGGACTTTTCCTCCAGGAATCTGTCCAGTCCCCTTTGGAAGACATCCAGGCCAGATGCCATCGCCACATCCTGTGGCAGGGAGTTCCACAGACTAACAACGCGCTGGGTGAAAAAAAAATTCTTTTGTCTGTTTTTACTCTCCCAGACCTCAATTTGAATGTATGCCCTCTAGTTCTGGTATTTTGTTCCTAGTTCTGGTATTTTAATTCAGAGTCTTTTTTCCTTTTCCGGTAGGTTCCAGGTGTTTGCACTCCTGCTGTCATAAGACAGGAGTGAGGCATGTTTTGCCCTGGTTTGTGGCGCAGATAAATTAATCTACGTTGATCCAGGATTTTCTTTTGGGACTTCCAGTTATTCATAAATGAAAGCCACAAAATGACTTCCCCCACTTATTTTTATTTATTTCCATTTACTTAAATCATCCTGTCCAAAGAAGGAAATTTTGTTGCAAAGTTGGGTGGGCTCTGTCCAGTCCTGGCGCTTGGGACTGATTCTAAGACTTGGAACGCAGTTGTGACAAATGTGTAGCTTTGTCCCTAAGTTTAAAGTTACTTTTGCTCCCAGTTTTCGATGAAAGCCGCCGCCTCCATTGGAGTGTGTCTGAGAGCAAGTTACTTGCAATGCAATCCAGAGGTGTAACTAAATGGGGTGATGATGGTAATGCAACAAGGGGTGATAGTGTTCCAGTTGCAATGTAACTGTAACAGGGCCTAGTTACTTCTAAAGTTACAGGGTATGTGCAACATGTTACTACTCTTTGCTTCCCCCCCCCCTGCTACAGACCAGGAGTTTGTAGCATTTCAATGTGGTTGTTGCTTTTTTTTTAAAAAAAAAATCAAAACAAAGTATCTTTTTTTAAAGGTCCTTTAAAAAAACACAAAGAAGCGAAATGTTGCTTCTGAAAATTGCAAGTGTAACTGCCTAGTGATGCTACAATATCAACCAATATATCAATAATCGAATTAGAAACATACGTTGCTTTGTATAGCTTCGCCAACATAAGTACAACTTGCTGCATTTTTAAAATAAGCTCTGGGTGTGTGGGGGAAAAACCACACACACCCCACCCTTATGCTAAACAGTAATTTGTCATTGCATGCAAAAAAAAAGTCTTCTAGGTTCTTCATCTCATGGCTTTATCTGTTTCCTGTGCTTCTGTCTCCATTTATTTTCTCTGGGAAAAACCAGCATAATCATCTGCCTATTGCATTTTAAACCACGGGGGCGGAAGTTGCTAGCTTTTTGCTTGTGCTTTGTAGATTCCTCAGTCTCGATTCGGTTCCTCTTAGTCATTATTTAACAAAACATTGCCCACGGCGATGTGGCTGAGCGTGGCACCAGAAAAAGTAAGGATGCAGCCCGGCCAGGGAGTCGGTGGCACAGCTCCGTGTGTTGTTTAGACTGATACAACCAGGGCCACCCTAGGCTGGATTCAAGCTGATGGCACATAATTATATATGTTTTGTTTTACTCCCGAAAAAGCAAAACAGATCAGATTTGAGACAGGTTGTGTCTTGAAGTGACAAATCCCATCATCCCCCCCTCCCCAGCCCCTGGGGTGGAGTATTTTTGAGGATGGTTGTCTTGGAAATAAATTGGGAGGAAAGAGAGGAACCGATACTGGCCTCCAGGGAGAGCTGGATCAGGTCAGCAAGGGAAAGGAGGTGCAGGCCTGATAAACAGGATACAGGGGACCGGTGGGAAGCTGTTGCCAAGCAACCAGGCGCCCAGGGGGGATGCTGCCCAGCGATGCCACGAGGGGCAGGGCAGGTGATGCAGAGAGGATGTGAAAGCGAGGAGAGGAGAGTTCTTTCCTCTTTAATTGGAAAGTTCCCAGTTCGATCCCCTTCAGAAGGTGAAGGGAGGCGTCCCTCCTAGGAGGCCTGTTCAGGCCTGTTTTCTCAGTAGGCTGGACCAGAAGCCTCTTGGTACGCAAAAGCAAAACATGGCAAGCCTGGCAGAGAGAAAGAGAGAGAGGATGAGAAAGTGAGGTGGTTATTGGTCTTCTGGATCGAGGAAGGATAGTGCCTTTTGGTGGAACGGAGCCCCCTAACCTTGTTGATGGTGGAGGTTTTTTTTTTTTGCGGGGGGAGAGGTTCATCGTTTCTCATTCTGTGTGGAGTAACAAACCCACATAATGACTGGTGCCAGACAGGGAAGGAGAAAGGTATCACACCCACAGATACCAGACCAATTTGGGTGGCTGGGTGTTTGTTGAACACTCTGGTCCTGCTGCCTGGGAGAAATTTCAGAGCACAGAAAAGGCTTTTTTTAAAGGTGGGGGGAATACAACTCCCAGCATCCCCATGGCACAAGTTGAGGATCCAGAGAGGTGAAGGGAGCATCTTACCCCACTCCCCAAGGGCTGTTGTGGAAACAGAGAGAAGAGGCAGGGAATGGCCACTGCTCCTGTTGTAAGTGTGTGGGGGTGGCCCCTCAGCGCAGGGCTCCTGAGCTTATGCAGAGTGCTGTCCTTCCTGTGTCTCAGCTCAGCTTTTTGCCCTTCTGTCTCAGAACACAGAAATCAAGTGGGGGGGTAAGGGGGTTGTCTCTGAGTGTAGGCAAAGTGCTCCCAAGTGAGGGGGAAAAACCCTGAATGAGCATTTTAAAAATCCAAACAAGAATCCCAAATAAACATTCCTTGGACACCTTTCTCTCTAAATATCTGCCCACGATTTCCAAAATATTTGTTTATTGTGCTTGTCGTTAGCTTAATTAAAAACCAATCTCGGACCAACCAACGTTCTGTTCCGCCTTACTAGGGGCGGCGAAAATGTGTAAGGGTTGCCTTTGGACTCAAGTGCCCAGGATCCCCAGGCCAGATACTGGGAACCGTAACCCCCAAAGTCTTTCATCCCTCCTGCTTTAAAAGAACAACAACAACAACAACAACAACAACAACAACAAAACAACAACAACGTGCAAATTTCTGCCCCAGGTTCTAATCACGAATGTGGAAGGTGGAACCTCCCCACTCAGGAGTGGTCTACCTGGGTTGGCCAAGGAAAACATTGGCCGGATTTTTCAGCCAGAAGTTTTCAACTTTGGCTGAAGTTCTCAGCATCTTTTGGTATGCTGTGGGTGGCCCCTAAGCCGGATTCTCTTGCTTGGATGCTCTGATTTTGCTTCTCTGGGACTTTTGACACTCCTCAAACAAGCCGGATGGACTTGTTTGTTGATCCTGGATCTGGGTCCCCCCATCCCCCCCACACACCATTTCTTTTTTAAAAAATAAAAGCATCACGAACTGGCTGGGAATCAGAGCTCTGGAAAAGCTGGGCTGCTGGTGAAGGGGTGGAAAGACAGGTCCCTGAATTCCTCTATTCAGCAGGATCTTTCTCTCCTGCAGGAAAAAAATCACAGCTCCAACAGTTTCATTCATCCTCGCTCGAGAGGGGAAGGGCGCCTCCCACCAACAGGCTCGTGGATTTTTTTAACGGCTTGTGTGGGCCCCAAAAGCATGTTAGGTTACCGTGTTCCCAAGCGGGCTATATCCTGTCCCAAACTGACACTTCCCTGACTTGAATCCAGGCGCCTTTGTGAGCTGTGCAAAGGGCGGATCCAGGAAGCCATGCTCCGAATGCAGGTGTGCAGTCACACTGTGGTGCTTTGTTGTGCGACCGGACCGGCTGCACAACGGACACCCAGATTGTCTGGGAGGGGCTTCTGCAAGTGTAACATAGCCCCTACACTGCATTTCAGTCCACGCTAGTGACCAGTGACCCAGATGAACCTTTTTGGCAATATATATTGGGAGAAAGGTGGCATTTAAAGATACACACTAAGCCAGGCATGCCCAAACTCCAGCTCTCCAGATGTTTTGGACCACAACTCCCACAGTCCTTTGCCACTGGAAATACAGGCTTAGAATTCTGGGAGTTGTACTCCAGAACATCAGGAGGGCCAAAGTTTGGACATGCCTGCACTAAGCAAATGAATTGAGAAGAGTGTTGCTGATATAGCTTTGCATTTTGGCCTTTTAATTTCTGCAGCTTTCAGCAATGCGTGACTCATGATATTTAGATGTAAACCACCCAGATTGGCCCTGCTGCCACATCTCTAAATCACACATCTACATGAATCAAATAAAGAAATAGATGATAAATAGATGGAGCCTCCCCTTTCAAGGGCAGTCTGCCTTTGATAACTTATGTTAGGCACGCAGAAGGAGGTGCCATTAGTGAGTGAGGGAGGAAGGCATACCTCTTTTGCTTTTTCTCTTGTTTGGTTTTTAAAATTCTAACATCCTTCCTATCTCAAATCTGAAGGAATTTGGGAATGCCGATGGACGCTTGGGAAAAGAAAATTTGAAACAAATTACAAAGCGTTGTAGATTCTTTTGGAAACGAAAAAAAGATGCAGAAATGTTCTCCTGACTGAGTTTTTTCTAGCAGTGAGCTAAAATTAGAACCTTAAACCCCACAAAATCTCCAGCTAGCAAGGGTGAGCTAAGGAATAGATGTAAATCGGAGCCTTATTTTCAAGCAAACTTTATTTGATACGGTTTCCAAGGGATGTAGTAGAAGCCACGATTAATAATTTCCATGCCCTGGAAGTTACAAAGCAGATAAGAGAAACCAGCATGGCGGAGTGCTTGATTGTTCCTTTTGCAGGTCCCCGGGGGGGAAAAAAACCTTCTTTAAAAGTTTTTCACTTGGTTTTCGGTGTCTTGTCCGGGCAGCCTTGGAAAAAATCATTGCACGCCATGGCGATGCAGGCAAGAAAGACTGCATACTCCTGGAAATCCACCTCATTGTCTTTGTTTGCATCCAGGTTGCTCATAATCTTCTGAAAAGTAGCTTCGTCTTTCTTTTTCTGTCAGGGGAGGGAGGGAGAGACTTAATTTTATTTCAGTTTGGCTTTATGGTTTACGGCCCCTTGCGTTTGTGTGTGTGTGTGTGTGTGTCTGTGCATTTGTGTGTTCCTGGCAGCTCTGAATAACGCTCTGTGGATCAATAGAAGTATGGCCTTGGGGACGCTAAAGGTTATTTAGACTAACCCCCTGCCAAAGCATAGAATCATCTCTAGACCATAACAACTGAGGCTGGCCTGCTCCTCTGGTGCTCTCTGCTTGAAGGTTATGACTACATTACCCAACCTCCCCAGCCCACCAGGGCCACCTTGTACGTTGACCCCTCTGCCCCGTCAAGGGGGAGTGGGCTTTAAGATTGATTGCACATGACGGCGGAACTCACCGCTCCAGGAAACAGCAATGGGTATCAATGAGTCAACCAAAGGAGCAATTATAGGAGGGCACAAAGAGGTTAGAAAAATTTTGGCTTTTTTGGCCCCAAACTCTCCGAGGCCTCAGGATGTTTTGAAATTGTCATTTTAGTGATAGTGTTTTCTACGCGGTGGCGAAAAGGTGATGCACAGCCAGCATCTGTTAAGGTGGGAGGACTAACTTAAAGATCAGGTTTTCAGCTGTTTGGGAAGTCGGGGGGGGGGAATAACTTCCTTTGATTTTTTTTTAAATTTAGTTTTGGACCTCAAGGGTCCAGTCAGCTGCTCTGCGAAAGCTGCCCTTTAAAAAAATCAGGCAAAAAGAGAGGGAAGGTGTTTGTGTTCATTCTCCCCAACACTGAGTCATGCAACAAGGATGTTTGCTTGGAAGAAAACATCTTTGTGTGCATGGTTTACTCGTGGTTCGAGGGGCAGAAGAACAGATGGGGGAGGCATATGATCCCTCTATGTGTGTGTGTGTGTGTGTGTGTGTGTAAAAGAGAGAGAGAGAGAAAGAAATAAAGAAACCAGCTTTGTCCTGTTGTTCTGAAAAAATGTGGATTGAAAGAAAAGGAGAGGAACCTACCCACAAAATTAGAATTTTCACAATGTAGATTTTAAATTTGTGGGTCCGAGCGGACACCTTGCATATACCTGGTGCAGACTACCTGTGTCTCGCCTTGTCCCACCCCCACCCCCACCCTCTTTGGCTGTGCTTTTGGTTGATGCTTTGGGAAGGAAATCAACCACACAGAGCAGTGGGGTCGGCAACTGGCAGCCATGAGGGGCTTTTAGGTCCGGTTTCAGACAGATTTCGAAAGCTCTCTTCGTGGCGTCCATTCCGAGTTCTGCGGACTGTGATCGATTCTCTCTTTCAGACAGCGGAAAGGTGGTGAGACTGTGAATGGGGAGAGAGGGGATGTGTGCCAACGTTTGGGAAGGGTGCAACAATTCTGTCAGAATGAAGACCGAAAGAAAAAGAGAGAGCAATAAAAGGGACTCAAGAGGAGAAAGGGAGGAAAAGAAATAATTTATGCCCCAAATCGTCAAGGAACACCTTCCAGATGGTCTCCAATAGGACCCTTGTATCCGCGGATTCAGTCTCCACGGATTAATTTATCTGCAGTCTGAAAATATTGTAAATAGCGTCGTCTAGTGGCCAGTTCTGATAATGCATGTTATTTTTTTCCTTGCCCCCCCTTTATTATACAGTAGGAGCCCCGTATCCACTGACTCATTATCCACTAATTCAGTTATCCACCTATCACAAAACAGCAGCTTTGGGGACATTTTGGCATTCTCTCTTATCCACAGTTTTCATTATCCATGCGAAGGCTTGGAACCAATCCCCAGCAGATACTGGGGTCCTACTGTACTATATATTTAACATTCACTGTTATTCTTGGATTTCAGTATCCATAGGGTCCCTTATGGATATGGGAATCTTACTGTCTTTCCATTTATCCATATGCTTTTGGGGGTCAAAGTGCTTCCCAGGAATTTTTATAAAACAACTCCCCCCCCCATCTCACTTACGCCAATGAATCCAGGCAGCTCTTTCAGAAGGAGCTCCTTCAGTTCATTCTTGTTGAGTTTGAATTTATCCCCTTCTTTGCCGGAGTAGTTGTGGAACGTGGCCACCATCACATCCAAGGCCTTCTCCAGAGGGCTAGCCATTTCCGACAGGGGTGGGTGTGAGAGCTGAAGTGCAATTAAAAGATATTCAACCAATTCTCTCTCTCTCTCTCTCTCTCTCTCTCTCTCTCTCTCTCTCTCTTGCACACACACACACACACACAAGAGGGAGGGATGGAAATGTGACCAGAAATGTGCAGACTTTCAAACTCCTGAGCCCCACAACCTCTTCTGGAAACATCCAGATGACTGGTCTAGAGAAAGACTGTACAAGGGAGCCGATGAAACCAAGCCAGGGCCAGAGAGTGGACAAGTTGTTTTGGTGATGTTTGTATTTTCATCTCTCTCTCTCCCCCCCTTTTTTTAAAAAAAAGATTTAAATCATTTCCAGCTGCAAGTCCGCTGGCCAGCTCCAGATGAGGAAGGAGAAGTCAGAAGAGGAGGGGAAGGAGAAATTATATGACTCACCATCC
>JAHTLZ010000235.1:59901-84914 GCA_023846285.1 Phrynocephalus versicolor
AAAATGCATTGATAAAACCTCTCAGATGATTCCCTTACATCAGGCATGTCCAAACTTTGGCCCTCCTGATGTTTTGGACCACAACTCCCAGAATTCTAAGCTTAGACTGCCAATGGCAAAGGACTGTGGGAGTTGCAGTCCAAAACATCTGGAGGGCCACAACTCCCAGAAGCCTTCGCCACTGGTTTTGCTGGCCAGGATGGCTGGGAGGTGTGGTCTGAGAACATCTGGTGGGAATCCAAGCTTGGGAAGCCCTGCCCGACATCATTCCATGGCCCAGGCACAACCTCCCCGGGCGAGACTCTGGCAAAGGAACATACAGAGGGGTGAAGAATTTCCAGAGGTGGGTTTCCCATTTCTTGAACCCATCACAGATTTGAGTCTCACATAATTAGACGGTAGTGGTGTGCGTATAACGTGTAGCCCGGCCGAGCGGCAGGAGCTGTGAAGGTGGACCCCATAAAGACGAGGCTGAATGAGAATCTGGACTCCTCCCTGGATCCCTGGAGCGCTCTACTTCCCAAGTTCCTTTGGTTGGTGGTAGACGCGTATGGCCACGGCCACAATTTTGCCCATCAGGTTCCAGTACTCCTCAAAGTTGAGGGAGTCATCTCCGTCTTGGTCCAGTTCATGAAACAGCTTGTCCGCAGCGGTCTTGTACTGGGTGTCCTACAAAGACGGGAGGGGGGCGTGGAAAGAGGAGGAAAGAAAGCAAGATCTCCAGGATTGATGACCGTCATGCTCTCTATGTGGGGCTTCCCCGGACGGGAAGGTGACAGTGGGTCCAGATCACAGCGTCCACGTGGGCGTGAGCAGATCTGATCATGTCTCCGTGGGACTGGCACACCTCCGCTGGTGACCGGTTCCCTCCTGGATCAAAATGAAGTCATTGGCTGCTTTCACACGACCCCTAACATCCGCTGGCAACTTAGGGTGTTTATACACGACCCCTAAACTCCGCCGCAAATGGCTGCAAGCTCCGGACCTTAAAAATGTTTTCCCACCAGCTCCGGAGTTTGCAGACAATTAAGTGCGACCCCGACCACCAAAGCGCGACCCAGCACACTTTTCTTGTACCTGCTTGAAGAGGGTGAAAAATTTTGATGCGGAGAGTGCCGGCTTTCCTCACTTCTTTTTGTTGTTTTTCTTTTGCCTCCCACCCCTTTAAGAGGAACCAGTAAGTAATCGTGGCTCCCACCGGGGCTCGGAGCAGGCACCGGAGGTAAGGCTTTTTCTTTTGTCTGTTTTAAAGGCTTTTTTTCCTCCCTCCCCTCACGCAGCCAGCAGCCAGGACGTGCGGAGTGGTGGGGAGGAAGGAAGAGTGACAGACCCCCAAGATCTCTGGTCTGAATTTAAGGGACCAGCGGATCTTAGGGGTCGTGTAAAAAGGCCCTTAAACGCAGATCCCCCCAAAGTGTTTTTTGTTCTGCTTCCTGTGTTCCCAACTCCTGCACTCTGATTTTATTGCTTCTGTCTGTGGTGAGGGGAGATAGAGAAAAAATGCAGGCTCGCCTCCGCCTGCCCTCGGCAGCAGCTAATTGTTCCAGCCCGTTAAGATTCCTGTCTGTTAAAAGGGGGAGGAGGGGGAAGACCCAACAAAAACAAACAAAAAGCAGAGGAGGGCCAGGCATGCAATGCTTAGAAACAGCAATGAGGAACAGCAACAAGGATTTTGAGACCAGGTACTTGTAAAATGCGCTGGGGGGCGCTTAAATGGACGTGGTCGTACTTTTTTTTTTTTTTAAAAAGGTCCGCTGCTGGTGGGAAAACAATTTTATGCTCCGCATTTGCGAGCATTTTGCAGCGGATTTTAGGGGTCGTGTGAAAGCAGCCATTGATTCCTACCTTTCAGGGTTGGGACCAAGTTAATTTTTGGAATTTCTCTCCTTAAGGCCATCCTCTCTGGATGTGCTCTTCCGGGTGGCCGCACTGAAGTCGGCCAGAAAGCTTTGAGCAAGAGGTAGGGCCTTCTCAGTGGTGGCTTTATCTCTTGGGAATTGCCTCATGGTGGAGTCATGCCCGACAGCCTCCCTCCCTAGTCTTAAGAGGCATCTGAAGAGGCGTCTCCTTCGAGGGGACTTTGAAGGGCCACCTCTTGAATTTTCGCCTCTGTATTGCTGCTCTGAAATGCTCCACCATCGTGGCTTAATGCTGGCTTGTTCTAGCTGTAGTTGTCGGGTCTGACGTTGGGTTTGCTTGCGTTACTTTACAGCAGGGGTGTCCAACCTTTGGCCCTCCAGATGTTTTGGGTCACAACTTCCAGAATTCCAAGCCTAGATTGCAAATGACAAAGGACTATGGGAGTTGTGGTCCCAAACATCTGGATGACCAAAGTTTGGACACCACTGCTTTACGGGTTTTATACGCACAGTAGGACCCCCGTATCCACCGATTCATTAACCACTGATTCAGTTATCCACGGTTGGCAGAGGAAAAAATTAAATACATAATTCAGCGGCCGCAAAGCAAGCTACTGTCACAAACAGCAGCTGGGAAGCAAGCTAGTGTTGCCAAACAGCAGCCATAAATTCTCTCTTATCCACGGTTTTCCTTATCCACGCGAAAGCCTGGAACCAATCCTCGGCAGATATGGGGGTCCTACTGTATACCACCTGGAATAGCAATGTGCACCAGTGAGTTAAAAAGGACAGAAATAAACGCGTGAACTATACCCATGGCTCATCTGAGTCCACTGCAACTTTTTGAGGGGGACCCTCCGTAGTCTTCTTGATCTCACCGTGAGCATGTGGTTCAGCTCCTGTCTCAGCATCTCTCGGAAATCTTTCTTGCTGATGCGGCGCTCTTTCCAGAAAGCAAGGTTCCTCGTGGCATACTTGTCATAATTCTTCACCATTGTCCAGATGGCCAGCTCCAGCTCTGATTGGTCCCTGTCCATGACGTCAACAGACTTTGCTCCTTCGGTCCCTGTGAGAAGGACAGAAGGCGTATAGGGTCAAAGACTGACATCCTATTCTGGTTCATGCACAGGCCATGTGCCTCTGGTTTTGAAAAATAAAATGAAGACCCGCCTAAGTTCACATATTGTGTGTGCGTGTGTGCCTGCGCACATATTTCTCTGTGTGGTATGGCTTAAATCCATTTTGTACTATTAGCTACATTAGATCCTGGTAAGTGGGGAGCCTGGATTTGTTTCAGTAGGTCAGAGTAAAAGCAAGATCACACCTGCCGAAAGAACCCAAATTATAGAGATTTGGCCTTTTAAAAAGAGCATTTTAGAAATTCCCGAGCACAGGGTGCACAGCCAAAATCAGCTCATTTTCCTGGCCAGTCGTTTATTGCAAGTTTATTTTCCCACTCACTGGGAGGGTTGTTTTATTTTGTACTGATGGTGAATTGATTCATTCCGTATCGTTTCCACCTATGTGAATATTGCTGTCAATTTGTTTCCTTTGCAAAGGGGTCATGTTTCCCAGTGCTGTGGCTGCTTTATAGCCACTGTGCTTGTACCCATTTTTTGAAAAAGGTATATTGACAAATGACAAATCAGCTTGTTGCCATCATAAAACAACATGTATACAGTGCTCAGAAGGAGACAGCTTTATCCCCTCATTCGTGGACGAGAGAGGGATTCCGATTTCTTGCTCTGAATTCTGAAGAAAGGAGTGCTGCATTTATTTAACAGTGCCCTTCACAATGCTTTACAGATTTATCTAAAATGAGGGAGGAGGGATGGAAAACGAGGAGATAAGTCTTGCCAAGAGTTGAGAGGGAATGATATGGAGACAGAAGGAAGGAAGCCCTTTAACACCGTAGTTCTATATTAATATATCCACTTTGGTTGTTTTTTTTTTAAATTAAAAGGACAGGGGGATTGATTGCCCCAAGAAACAGTAGTGAAAATGAATCAATAGGAAATTAAAGAGCTCAATATATTTATTTATTTATTTATTTATTTATTATATTTATATCCCACTTATCTCCAACATAGGACTCTAAGCGGCTAACAGACAAATATCATAGATACAACAAAACACAATATGACAAATTAAAACAAAATGAAATATACAGTCCTAAAATCCTAGTGCCTCCGAGTGCATCCCAGCACATCAAACGTAAATCCTAGCAGATAAAATTGGAGGCACCAAACTCAATACAGGTTCAAACTCAATACAGCTAAATACAATGTGAAAACTTCTACCTTGAACCCCATTCATGGTCTTAATTGTATTCCTCCCTCCTTATTGTGTATATAGCACCCCCTAGTGGCAGCTGTTGACCAAGCACCCCTATTCTTTTTGAGCCTTTTCTGCAATCCCTCTGTTCTTCTCTGTCTTGCCACCCCAGGTCATCAGATCTGCTACTCCAGCAAAGGCAGGCAACTAACCGGAGGTTAAGACCAAGATCTAACTTGACTGCCGAGCGACTTGATTCTTTAAAAAAAAAAAAAACTGTCAGAGGCCAGAAAGCTTGATCTAATCCTCAGAGCGAGACGGTGCTCTGGCATCATGTACGATAAAGCCTTCTGCATGAGAACAACCTAGGAGTTCCTTGTTTGTGTTTGGTGTGTTAAGCAAACATGGAGTGTTGGAGTGAGTGAAGTCCAGAGAGACATGAAGCAGGCTGCCCGTGAAGTTGCCTCCTCCTTGGACACCACCAACACAAAGAGACCCACAATGCCCATGCTATTCCTTTTGTAAACCCTTGATCGATTAAGGTTCATGATTATATTCACCTCCCGGGGTCTAATCTGTCCCAAACCTGCCCCCATCCCATCATCTTATCAAAGGAGACTGTTGATTTTCTTTTGATCCAGCATGCTGGCTTTTCCAGGAAAATCCTGTTCACCAGATCCTGGTGATGGAAACAAACCTCTCTGCGTTTTCTTTGCAACGTCCATCTGAAAGGGGATTCCTCTCCCACCTATTTTTGCCCTGAAAGCTGCACAGAACTTTGCCCTTCTTCGGCCTTACCGTCCTTGATTACCGTCGCCTGGCGTAGATGTGAACCGCCTGCCAAATGTGATTGTGCCCATCTGGCCAGCTCTTTCCGGCACCTCCTGCGCTTTCTGGAATGAATCTGTGAGAACACACAGCACCTCCCACCTCTTTGTGTGTACCGAGCAACTTTCGTCATGGGGAACATTCCCCTTCCCTTTTAAAGAGGAACGGGCCCTCCCTCTGTTGAGGGAGATGCTGGCATTGCATTAATGTATTTAAAATATTATTTTACTCTGCTTCCCTCCTTAGAAAAAGGAGCCCAGGTGGCTTTCCTCCTCAAAAGACAATATTTGGATCTAACAATAGTGAGTACTGTATTCGAATACAGTGATACCTTGTAAGACGAATGCCCTGTAAGATGAATGGAATTTCCTGCAATAGGCATGCTCCATAAGATGAATTCTGCCTACGGGATGCCTTGCAAGATGAATAAATCAGTTTTCAATGTGTTCCTATGGGAAATCGTGTTAAACTGCGATTTTTAGGACAATTTTTTTTGTAAAATGAATTGACCCTTAGAATGAATTAAATTTGTCTTATGAGGTACCACTGTATTAAAAAGGATGAAACAAATATCACACTTTAAAAAACTGAACTAAAGCAACACAGAAAACATATTCAAAGCTGTAAGGCACAACAATCTATTTTTTTTTAAAAGAAAAACCCTTTTCAGGCAATCAGGGGGAGTTGGCCTGAACCAAATGGTCTTTACCTGCTATTGGACGGAGAGCAAAGACCTAGAGACTATATGATTGTGTGTGTGTTTTTTTAAACTGCTGGTACTAGTTCCTCTTGCTGGATCCTACCCGTTTGGTGGGTGGTGCTAGGTCTACTTTCCTGACTATTTTTTAGTAGTGTTATATTGTATTTCCATATTGGTGCGTATTTTATTATGTCTTGTATTTTCTAGGATGTTCTTGTATTTGGGTACGCATTGGGGTTATAGTTGGGCAGTTGTTATTTCGTGACATGTTGTAGACTGCCCTGAGATCCCTATGGGAAAATCGGGCGGTCAATAAGTAAGTAAGCAAGCAAGCAAGCAAGCAAGCAAGCAAGCAAGCAAGCAAGCAAGCAAGCAAGTAAGTAAGTAAGTAAATAAATAAATAAATAAATAAATAAATAAATAAATAAATAAATAAATAAATATGGGGCTAGGCTGGGCTCAAATGGGAGAGAGTTCCAGAGTCTGGGAGCAGCCACAGAGAAAGGCCCTGTCCCGTTTCCCCAAGCAAAGACACCTGCAAGGGTGGTGGGAGGGAGAGGAAGGACTCTCCAGGTGATCGTAACATCCAGGCAGGCTCTTAACAGGAGACATGGTCTGCGAGATAGGTTAGACCAGGCATGTCCAAAGTCAGGCCCGTGGGCCAAATGTGGCCCGTTTTCAAATTCTGACCCTTCTTCAGCCTCTTCTCCCCACCAGCTCCGTCTGTGACGCATCCCCGCCAGGTGGCCCCTCCCCATACCGGGTGGAGACGTCAGTGTGCAGCTTTACAGTTTGCCTGCCTTCTCTGCCTCCATCCGTGCCCCACAACCACTTGTCCAGCCTATCCACCCCTGGCTCCATTGCTGCAGTGTCCTCCCCACCTTGCATGTCCTACAGCAGTGATGACAAACCTTTTGGAGACCGAGTGCCCAAACTGAGATTCAAAACCCACTAATTTTTTTTCCGCAAAGTGCCAATACAGCCATTTAACCTGCATACAGGTGGCTGTGAAGGGGGCGATGTCGGGTGCCCACAGAAAGGGCTCTGAGTGCCCCCTTTGGCACCCATGCCATAGGTTCGCCAACACTGTCCTAGAGGCTTGTCCAAAGTCCGGCCCGGGGGCCAAATGCAGCTGAATGGTCATCCCCCTCACATTTTCACCTCACCAAATCTGACCCTCCTTGCAAAAAGTTTGGACACCCCTGGGTTAGACTCAAGCAGTTTCAGGCTCGATAGTTTAGAACCAGCACTTTGAATTGTGCAACCCATCTAGCAGCTGTAATGGGTGTGTGGTGGTGGTGGTGGTGGTGGTGATGGTTACATGATCGCTGTTACCAGCCCATGTCATCAGTCTGGCTTCTGCGTCTTGAAGCTTCTTGACATATTCTGTTGAGAGCCTCCTGTAGGGTGTGTTGCAGTAGTCCAGAAGGTCATATCTTTGGGGAGGGGGAGGGGTTCCCTTTCAGGTGGTCCTTCGCAACTGAGTGAATCTCTTGCATGGGACAGACAGTGCAATCTGACTGGACAATCATGCAATCCTTGGATCCAGGGTCTTGCCTCTCAGAGAAAGGAGGCAGGGGTACCCAGGCACCACTACGTAGTGTCTTGGGGTCATCTTACCTACAGTGAATCCAGATGTGTCATTTAGACCAGCTTTGATTTGTTTATTTATTTCTGCACATTTTGGACTACTATTCCCATCCTTCTCGCCCCATAAGACAGGCTGGCCAGGGCAGATGGGGGCGGCCGGGGTAGCTTTTTCTAGAAGCATTTGAGGGGTTGCTAAAGGTGGGCCTTTTGAGCATAACGGATCCTTAATTAATTAATTAATTAATTAATTAATTAATTAATTAATTAATTTACTTACTTACTTACTTACTTACTTACTTACTTACTTACTTACAATTTTTTTTAGCCGCCCCACTACCAAGAGGTCTCTGGACATCAACCCGCAAGTTCTGAGCAATTGCGGACTGTTAGGAAAGGGGTAGCAGGATGAGAGCCGTGTTCTGAATTATGTTCAGTTTGGAAGCCGTGGGCGTTAAAGATCCAGTTTTCACACGGGTCCTTGTTTGTGCATTAAGATCTCAGGTGCCGGGAAATTGGACTACAAGTGCCATCATACCAAGCTACCATGATGAGGGGGTGGTGGAGCTGATGGGAACTATAATCTAGTAATATCTGGAAGGGCCACCACCCTCCTCACTCGTCCTGTCATTTGTGAATGAAATGTTTTTTTTTTCAATGGGTGTTTTGGGAGATAGAGCTCCCAGAATGGAAAATTATGGTGTTTGTCGTCCAGGGAAATCTGAAAACCCCATCTCTGTCAATGATCTGGCATGGGAAGGTAACATGAGAACACCTTTTCTCTGGGTCTCCTTGCAGCAGCAAGGACCGGTGGCATCCTCTTAGGACACAGAAACACTGGTTTAACTCTTGACTTTATTGAGCATAGAACGACAGGCCAAAAATTACATCAATAAGACCTCCCAGATAGTTCCCCTGCATCCAGTGGTTCTCACTCTTGGGTTCCCAGATGTTCTTGGACCGCAACTCCCAGAAGCCTCCACCACTGGTGGTGCTGTTCAGGATGGCTGGGAGTTGTAGTCCAAGGAGATCGGGGGGGGGGGGGACCCAAGCTTGGAAACCCCCTGCCCTACATCATTCCATGACCCAAGTACGTGACTCATCCCCAGGCGAGACTCCATCCAGGGAAGAGTCGGACGGACTAAGAATTTCCAGAAACGGGTTCCTAGTTCTTGACCCTATTACATATTTTTGATTTTGCACAACTATACTGCTGGCGGGTGTAATGTGTAGCCCAGCCAAGCGGCAGGAGCCGTGAGGGTAGGCCCGAGAAAGTTAAGGGAGAAGGGGTTGGCCAAATGAGAATCTGGAATCCTTCCTGGCTCCCCGGAAGGCTCTACTTGGTGAACTTCACGCTTTCTTCCTGTTGTCGGATCAGACACGAGATCGGGCTGGCAATGCCGCCCATCAGGTTCCAGTACTCGTTGAAGCTGATCACGCCGTCTTGGTTCTCATCCAGTTCACAGATCAGTTTGTCCGCCGCATGCTTGTTCTTGGTGTCCTACAGGGGTGGAAAGAGGAGGAAGAGGAGGAGGAAAGCATGAATAGAAGGAACAAGGAAAACCACTCTGGGTTATTGTCATCTTTTGTTTAATTTTGGGTTGGATCCCCCAACTATGCCTCACCTTTTGAGCATCAGTGCCCATCTTATAGCTTACAACTGGTTCGATGGTGGTCTTTTCCCCATTCCAGCTGAACTTGATGGGAGTTGGAGGCACTGGAGCGCCCCCTAGTGGGTGGAGCTGAGCATAGCAGCTTGTAGGCTCCTGTTAATGCACTCACAGAGTGCCCTCTGGTGGCTGGATCTGTGCACTACAACCCATCAATCTCCATTGAAGACCTGATTCTGTATTCTGGACTGCCCCCTAGTGGTCACATCAGGGGAATCGTACCCTTGAGTAGTCCAGGTTTGCTATCCCACTGGTGGCCAATTTTTTTTCCTTTAATGTTGCCTGTTT
This sequence comes from Phrynocephalus versicolor, assembly GCA_023846285.1. NCBI lineage: Eukaryota > Metazoa > Chordata > Lepidosauria > Squamata > Agamidae > Phrynocephalus > Phrynocephalus versicolor. The sequence continues at coordinate 69,108 of JAHTLZ010000235.1, forward strand.
ATGCTGACATACAGAATGCCTTACGTTGACACCCCATCTATGATATAGACCAGTATTTTTGGACTGCAACATCCACCAATCTTGGCTGACAGAGCTATCGACAAAGGCTTATGGGAGTTGTAGTCCAAGAACATCTGGGGACTGAAGGTTGGGAACCATTTATCTAGCATTCACATTGATGTTCCACCGTGGTGTAGGCCAGAGGTTCCCAACCTCAGGTCCCTAGACATTATTAGACTACAACTCTCAGAAATCCTGACCAGCGCAGCTAGTGTTGAAGGCTTCTGGGAGTTGTGATCCAAGAACATCTGGGAACTCAGGTTGGTGTTGACCAGTGGTCTTCAAGCTTGGGGTCCCCAAAACTTCTTAGACTAAGAATCCCAGAAACCTTCACCATTAGCTGTTCTGGTCAGGTTTTCTGGGAGCTGTAGGCCAAGAACATCTGGAGACCCAAGGTTGAGAGCCATTGGTGTAGACCAAGGCTTCCCATCATGTCGTGATTCAAGAGTTTTGGGCGTCAGCGTTCCCAAACCAGATAGATGGTGGTCCTGTTCATAACACATGGAAAACAACAGAGGAGTATTGATGCAGATGCTACTGGAGCTTGTTGGATGACCCATGGTTCGTCTTAGTTGACAACAGCATTGAGGGGAAACCCTTGATAGCCCTCCTCAATCTTACCGTGAGCATGTGGTTCAGCTCATGGCTGAGCATCTTGCGGAAGTCTTTCTTGTTGATGCCTCGCCGTCTCTTGGAGCAGCAGCAGGATCTCTTCCCAGCGTACTTGTCATAGTTCTTCACCAGGGTCTGTATGGCCCACTCCAGCTCTGATGGGTCTCCACCCATGAAGTTACCGCCCTTTGCTCCCTTGGCCCCTGTGGGAAGAACAGAAAGTGGGGCATGAGTCATAGATTGGCATCTCGGTCGGCTTGCCAGAGTTGTATCAGCGCCACTGGTTCCGAGAGTTGGAGTAACTCAAAGGTGATGCAGTTACTTTTTGGGAAAGCTGAGTAATTAAAGTTATCTTTCAAAAGTAATTTCACAAGAAGGGAGCACATTACTTGAGTATCGTAATGGCAAACATCCAATTTACTTCTATGTGGTATTTTGTGGAGACCTTTAGAGAAAAATGTTTCTGTTTTATTCTTTTCAGGGCTGAGGGTTTCTCCTCATGACAACAACAGTAACAATAACATCAAAGTAAAGAGCTGCACAATAAACAGTCCAGCTAATTACTTGTTCATCACCGTAATGAGAAACAAGGAAGCGTTCCTTTTCAAAGACCAAAGTAAATAGAAACACATTGCTTTTTAAAAGTAATTTCCAAGTTGTCTTTCCCGCATGGCCGCAGACCTATAAGGGTAAACATAGCAACCCCTGAGTCTTGCCTGGAAGGGCACAGTGTGATAATTATAATTATTATAATGTGGCTAAATTTCTGCTGTTGTTTTAGGTTCTATAAATAGTTATTTTAGGTTTTTTATACAATGATTGCTCATGAGTGACCAATTCCTTGCAAAGTTATATTTAGAAGACAAAGCAAATCCATTTGCTTCTCCTCCTGTTAATGCAAAAAACAGCTTGGTTAATGCTGACACATTTACTGCATACGTGTCATTTCTAAGATCTGCACAGATTCGTTACGTACTGCAGGCAAAACTGAGACTGTTTCAAAGGTTGAAAGTGACTTCCTGAGAGTTAAATTCCTCTGTGAAACCTTAGCTTTCATCTCTTCTCCCCCACCCCCCACCCCCAGGGGCCACCATTCCCTCTCTCTCCAATGCAGGATCTGACGCTTTGGGTATTATGGGATAGACACAACCCCCAAAGTCTAAACCATTCCTTAAACTCCATCTTCTGCTTTCATTCTATTCCTTCCTCCTTTTTGCACGTACTCTAGCACCCCCTAGTGGCCGCAGTTGACAAAGCGCGCGCACACACCATTCTTTTTTGAGGAATGGCTCTTCCTTCGATCCCCCATCGTTTTTCCTCTTGCTGCTGCCGGAGGTCATCAAAACAGCCACTGCAGCAAAGGCCCAGCAATTAACAGTAATTATCTGTTTGGAATGTACTCTCCACCTAGCCCTCGCGAGGTGAGGGTTGGGAGCAATACTGCCTAACTCGTTGTAGGGCATTTTTTTGGTATAGCTTGTGGGAGAGGAGGCGGGGCGTTGATAAAACATCGAGGCTGCAATTACTGCCTGTTTCTTTCCTTGCTACACCATGTGGGATCCCAGCCCTGGCTGGTTTAAGTGTGTGTGTGTGTGTTTACGATCGTAGTGCATCAAAGCTTCCCTTTTTTGTTATTGCATCTGTTCGGCCCCATCCTGACAATCCGGGACTGGGCGTGGAAGCCATCTGGATGCCTGGGAAACCAGAGTCGACAGTCAGGGCCTCTGCCAAGACAATATTTATTTATTTATTTATTTGTATTAATTTTTAATATTTTTTACTCCACCTTTCTCCTTAGAAAAGGACCTGAAGTGGCTTACAATAAGGAGGGACAAGATACGGCCCAGAACGTTTTAAGACCTCTTCAAGTTAAGAACAGGGGAATTAAACATTAAAAGGTAAACATTAAAGCTACAAAGTCGTCTTCCGCAGGTGGAATAATCTTGGCCAAGACTGGTTAGGTGGCCTCGCCTCACCTCAAATCCAGAGATGCCTTAGCTGGGGATATTTATTTGTTTGTTTTATGGGTTGTTACAGCGTATGGCTGGGCTTGCTAAGCTCAGTGTCGTTCAACCAATTTGCAATGAGCCAAGCAACCAACCAAGCAGCCCAGAAATCCCCATGGTGGCCTTGACAAACATGGACACCAGGTTGATTTTCCCCAAATTTTCCCCACTTCATCTCAAGGCAGAGGTGGTGTTCCTTCTAATTGGCTTGGAACCCATTTCCCAGTGACTGAAGGGGGTGGTAAGAAAACCACCACCACTACCATCTATATTTCTTGGATGCCTTTGTCTAAGGTGATACTTCACATCCATCTCATCGCTGTTCTCAGTCCCACTTGAGACCACTACAAAGTAATCTTACCGCACGTCCATTGCGGGATGACGGGAGTTCGTCCCTACCATGCCCCCTGAACTGCGATTTAAGCGGGATGAGAGATTCCCCTCCCTGGCCTCCAGAATCTGCTCATCACGCTTCTCGTTCTGAGACAAGAGCCCGTGAAGTCATGCTCGTCACAGAACGAGTGACAATAGGAGCAGAACCCATCTAGTGGCAGGAGCGCGAAGCGACATTCGCCAGTAAATTCCCTATGGAGTTATCAATGCTGTATTTTTTATTATCAATGCAGTTAATAGCTTTTAAAAGACTAATGCATCGAAGTTTGCCCCGTAACGCATTGAAGGCAAGGCTTCGGAGAATCGAAACATCGAAAAACGGAAAATCGGGCCGAAAAAAAAACAGAGAACGAAGGAATGGAATTCCACATCTCATCACGGAACGAGGACGTGCATTAACAGTCATGCCGGTATCATCCATCACGCCCGTGCATACACGGGAACAGGGACAGAACAGGAAGAAGACCATGTGACCACGACCGACATCAACACGCAACGAACTTCCTCCCGGGACGAGAACGGACGTGACGTAACCATCTAAGAGAGAAGACTCTGAGTTGGGGCCAACATGATGGCCAGGCACACGACTAGAGGGACACAAAGTAGTCCTCGCACAAGGCTGTTTTGTCATTTTGGTGCCTCCCCCCCCCAAGTGTGGCATGCCCCGCTTACCCCTCTGCCCTCCAGTTGTGGCCCTGTTGATGGCACGTAACAACAACAAGGACAACGACGCCAAAAAAATGTTGCCGTCTTAACATTTCTCTGAATCTAACTTTTTCAATGTTGAGGTGAAGGCGAAGGTATCCAGAAAGAAGGAGATCGTCCTAATAAGGCAACTCAACCTACTGAAATCTTTTGTCCCCTCTGTGTGTGGAGGCGATAACCCCACTCAATTCTTTCTCTCAACGGTGACCCAACAAGATGATAATCAAACCCAATGAGTTGTCTTGAGACCTCATGGAAGGCTCTGTACCTCCTATCTAGCCTGACGGAGGCCCACCACTGAATCCTCTCTTGGAAGCTTCCAGGATGATCTGCCACCATAGTTCATCAACGTATTGGCCTTCATTAGGAAGGTGGTGGGACGCTGAGGGCTAGTAGCTGAATGGGAACACAGACACCCAGCCCCGAATTTATACTCGGCTAACAGACAGGGATTCCCCGAAGGCAGCCCTGCGGCGTCTGTTGCTCCAGGGAATTGGGGCGAAGGGGGAAGAAGATGATGACATTTTCCAGGAGAAAGACAATGTATACCTGCAGCTGGTGCTGGTTCTTCTCCGTTGTGGTCTCGTGACTTTTGAAGACGAGGAGGGAGAATAATAATCCAGAAGGGCCTTTGGAAAACAAGACCAAGCGCGAATCCAGAGCCACCGCAGTGATCTGGAAAATGAAGGCTGCACAAAGGAGGGTTTTATCTTTCTAAGCGAGGTTTACAGGACGGGAAATAACGCCATCCGGGGGCGTGTGGGGGGGGAATAACACAGGATGTAGGGTTGGGAGTTGGCCGCATTGTTTTATTTGATCTTTTCTGCACTGATTTTCCGATTCCAAGGGAGAAGGCGGGGCCTCTCCTGGGTAAGCTGAAACAGCTATTCCCAACCTCGGGCCTTCAGAAGTTCTTGGACTACAACTCCCAGGGTGAGAGCCAGGGTTTTGGGGAGTTGCAGTCCAAGAACATCTGGGGATCCACAGCTGAGAGCCATTAGGCTTGAAGGGTGGTGGCCAACAGGTGTTGCTGAGATATGCCACCTCTTTTCCTAGAGCGCTGGTAGCGAACCTTCAGCACTCCAGATGTTTTGGACCACAACTCCCACCATCTTTTGTCCCTAGCAATCTAGGTTTGGAATTCTGGGAGTTGTGGCCCAAAACATCTGGAGTGCTGAAGGTTCACCACCACTGGCCTAGAGGTTCCTCAAATGTTGGCTTGGTCCTCCTGAAAATCTGCCTAAGAACCTTCAGCGGTGCTAACCGTTCTGGAAAGATGATTGTTCTTTTCCGTTTCTTGAATCTGCCACGGATTTCTAAATATGCCCGCTTGTTGAGAGAGAGGCTGCGGGAAGTTCTGGAAGAGTTGTCTCTCCATGAATGGATCTCATGGAGCTTCCGTCATCTTCCTCTAACCTCCACCTCGATCAGGAATCCCTGTGTGTGGTTTAGGAGACGGCCAACTTGAAACACAGCCCCAAGGAGTGGGCGCCGGGGTCTGTGGCGTGTTACGGCTAGAATGGATCAGAGCCAAGTGAGAAATCATACAGGTAGTCGGGACGCACCCATCCTGATCATTAGCTCAGGCAGGTGCCTGAATTCTTGCCCAACCACAGAGGAGCCGGTCTTACCGGCCTGTCCCAGATTCAGAGAGGGATGTTTGGATATCGGCATATCATCACATCCTGCGATTTAGCCATGCGAGGAATGAAGATAAGCTGGAGTTAAGCTACGCTTTGTGTTAAGCTTTGTGGTTGACCTTGGAAACGGTCTTTCTTCTTTTCCTTATTCCTCCTTTGTCCCCAGCTGTGAAATGGGAATAATTCCACCCCCTTTCTACTGGATTGTTGCGAGGAAACAACCGCAGAGGTGAAAAATCTTGTACCCAGCCTTGAATCTGCAGGATAGTTCAGGGATCTTGTCTGTCTCAGATACTTCCTGGAGATATTTCTGCTTCCTTTTGGTCCTGCTGGCTTCTTCTCTTGGTAGCTACTATGGCTTTAATTTGGAAGTGAGGGAAGAATATTTTTGTTCTGGCTGTGGCCCAAACAATCAGGGTACCATGTGGTACCAAACAATCAGCGTTCCATGGTGCTGTCATAACGCTACTGTACTGTCTCTTGTTGCCTGTCAGATTTGGCTGTTTGATGGCATTGCAAAGCCAGTTCGGAGCAAAGGGGACACTTTCTTCCGTCGCTCTGAATGGGCGACGTGTCCATTCTCATTTGTGGGATATTGATACAATTCGGGCGGTATGTGTTATCTGCCTGCTTCGTCATCATCTTCAGCACATCTTGGGAGATGCGAACACCGCATCCTTTCCTCCCCAGGTGGGAAACGGCCACTTTGATTGACTTTAGATAACCTGGGAGAATTTTTGCTTCAATACGCAAATTTTTGCTTCAATACACAAATTTAACAACATTTGCAGTCTCTCTATTTGGAATACAAAGAAGGTGTGGTTTGCCAAATCCCAACACAGCGGGGGAAAGTGAAACAGATTTTTTACATAGACGTTAAATAGTTGAGCCATGTGACCAGAGAAACAAATTCAAAAGGAAGTTAGGTGATACCCTTATTGGTCGCTGCTAAAACAAAAAATATGAGCGGAGCTTTCGTTAGCAACTTGCTATCTTTATCAAAGCATTGTACCAGAGATGCATTCTTGACAGTAGGTGTTGTCTGTCAGGTATTTTTCCGTATGCCGATTGAAGCTAACCTCTCTGCACGAATCTTCTTGATTGCTGTTTTGCTTCAAATAAACAGCGGGATTTGAAGCAACTTGTGCAGTTCAAAACAGGGGATCACGCCATGAAATAGTGCTGAGTCCTGGCTATAGGCTGCTGAGAAGAAGATTTCACTTTTGCAATGACACATACTTTTATTTGTGGAACTCACAGCCACAAGGTTCAGGATGATTCCAGTGGATCCCTAATTATGGGACCTTTTAGATTCTTAACCTCCTTCAGGAGAGCAGCTTTGACCCCTTCTGATTTGCACAGAAGGATGTACTGTGCTGGTGGTAGCAGGTCCTTTGGATCTTGGCACAGTTCCCATCATCCCCTGTGATCACAGCTTGTCGGCTCTGTAACCCCCCCCCCCCCACACCCGGGTGGGGGGGGTATGCTGCTGAACATCATGCTGTATGGGGAAGATATTTTGGAGTCAAAAACCGTATCAGGAGATGGTGATAAACACGATGGAACCTCCATGTTCCAAAGCTGTCTATCTGTGAATCTGAGACGTTTGGGAATAAAACAAGGGAAAGCTGTGCAAAAGTTGAGTCTCGTTCTGTAGGAACAGTTTTCATCGTAGCCCCAGAAATCTCTAACCTGGATGCTCTAAACCAGCAGTTTCCAGCCTTGGGTCCCGAGATGTCCTGGCCAAAACAGCTGGTGGTGAAGGCTTCTGAGAGTTGTCAGCCAAGAACACCTGGGGATCCAAAGTTGAGAACCGCTGCTCTAAACTCTTATGATCACCCAAACCCCAGTTCTTTTTTTTTAAAGTAAGAGGGACTGACTCTCCCCCACCCTCCCCCCTGTACCCTTGTCTTGACCAATAGAGATGGGCACGAAACGAACAATTTTTTGTTTCCATTTTCATTTTTCGTTTCGTTAGCTAACGAAACGACAAACGAATTTTGTCTTTAAAATGAAGCGAAACAAACAAAAACACCGGAAATTTTGTCGTGCGCTTCGTTTCCGTTACTGCAATATGAGTGAATTGCTTAAAATCCTTTTAAAAAAATCACAAAAAATTGAAATAAATGGCAACAAAATGGTAACGAAACGAACGAAAACGAAAATGAATTTTTTGCAAAAAAATCACGAAAAACGGAAATGAACCGAAACGGACCCAAGAAACGACAAACGACAAACGAAATGCCATTTTTTTGGATTCGTGCCCATCTCTATTGGCCAATACTTTAAAAATCCCAATGCTATTTTTTTCTGCTCCAAGCAAGCATCTGATCGAAGCTCTAGGATGATAATTAATCCTTTCAAGCATCTTTGACCCAGATGTGAATCAGCTGCCTGACTCCATTTCGCTGCCTAAGAGATGGACAACATCTGTTCCTTTCCAACCAAGCCTATATCATGGCCTGTTTTGTTTTTGCGCCTGGTCATGAGGCCTCAATTAGTGCTTCTAATTCAGCATTTGCACGTCACCGGTTCAGGGATAATCAATGGAGGATCCAGTTTGAGGCATACGCCTGCCATAAAATGGAACATTTTTAAAGGATGTTTATTCACTTAGTGAGTTCGTTCTTTTTTTCCCCCACTTAGCATCCGAAAACCAAACCCTACAGGTTTTTCTGGAAGTAGATCTATCGAGCTGAATCTCATTTTAAAAAATTATCTCATATTCCACATACACTGTGCTCCATCTATCAGTGCCCAGAGCAACTTGTGAATCTCCAGCTGGTTGGGAAGGCAAATTTCGGCACACCGACACATTAATTGAGCAAAAAGCAGAAACTTAAAAAGAAGGGGGAAAAAAACATAGAAGAGCAACACGAACAGATTTTAAAGCGATATATAAGGAAGTGTAAAAACCTTCTTCAGGAACACAGTTGGCCTGAATCAAATTCCAGTGAGAGCAACAAATATTGAATAGCATTTTTTAATTTTAAAATTTGCAATGAATTTTAGTGCGGAATTTAACATTTCTGTCAATTTCAGAAGAGACAGGGCCACCGCCATAAAGTGGCATGCTTAGCTTAAGACAAGAGAAACAGCAGCTCTCCAACTTTCCATAATCCCACATAGGCTAGGGCTGATCGACACTGGAGTCCTCAGCATCTGGAAGCTTGTACTCTCAGCCTAACTTTGTTCCTTTCTCCAAATCGATAAGTGGCCGGTGCTTTCGAAAACACAACTCCTGTTCACATGCCAAGAGGTTTCTCATGCCAAGATCTCAGATCCATATTTATGGGCAAAATTCAAAGAAAAACATTTATGGGGACACACATCAAACCACCCTCCAAATAACCACCCTACTAAAAAAAGTCTCCTCTCCCTGAGAAATCCTGTTAGATCAAACAGCTTCAAGCATATGTCCTTGCCTCTCTAGAACTGTGAATTTATTATTAAAAACTGGTGATAGGAGCAGCCAGCTAAGTCTAGGAGGATCAGCCAGAGTTTCCTTTTCCTGCCCTGGACTACAAGGCCCCAAACAGAAAGGACAAGGGATACTGGGATTCGTAGTGGAATCAAAGAACTTCTCTGTCCTCTCTGAAGAATTTCTGCCCAGCTGATCTGGGAGAGAGGAATTAAGAGGACAAACACTGAAACAAGCAATTAAGCTCACAAATCTTGAGCCTCGTTACCCGTGATCCTAAAGGGTATTTTTTTTTAAGCCTTAGATCTCTAGATGACTCAGATGATGAACCCTGTCCATCCTCAGCCAAACTCTGTCTTTCACTTTTAGACCCATTACCTTGGAAGTAGGCCTCTACTACTAATCCAAGGGTACACGTTATCAGATGGGGTAGGTGAGATTTCATTTCACCCTCCCTTTGCACGTTTATTGGCGCACACCCATTTGTTGGAATCGTGACAGGATAGGCAGGAAATTCACAACCACAGGTTACTGAAGATGGGTGAACAGCCAAGATCTGCGTTGATTAGACCTACTGATGAGTTTCTCACAGAGCCTTTAAATGGCGAGAGAGCTTGATCCGATCCCTGAGCCAGAGTGTTCTGATATCATCTATTATACGACGAAGCCTTCAGCATGAAGGCACCTGAGCACTGCCTGTTTTCGGTGTGGCATGTTGTGCAGACCACAGGAAGTCTAGATAAACATGATGTAGACCTCCCAAGTGTTGTGTTGAGGTTCCAACCCTGGAAGACGACCAAGCCCAGGAGGCCTGCAAGGCAACGGTCTTCCCTCTCTAAACACTTGCCTGAGATTCTTTACCATCCTCCCCTCCCGGTTGCTATTTTGTCCCTGACTTGGCCTCACCCGTTGGCCCCTCCATGAAAGACACTGATGGTTTTGATTCTTTCCAGACCTGTGAGGGCATGTTCTCCTGCCAGGAAAATCCCGGGCTCCCGTCCCAGCCCTTCCTCTCTAAATTGAATTTGCAAATTGAATTTAAAGCTGAATTTTCTTTGCAGGATCCCTCCAATAGGGGAATCGCATACCCCCTATCTGATTCTCAGAGGCACACGGACATGTCCGGTGCTCCTCCGCCTTACCGTGCATGGTTCCAGTTGCCTGACGTGTGCGTGATCCGTCTGCCAAGCGTGCCTGCGCCCGTCTGTCTGTCTCTTTCCGGTTCCTCCTTTGTTTTCGAGAATAAATCTGTGGGAACGCACGGCACCTCCCACCTCTTGCGTGTTCCGTGTTCCTCCATCACAAGGGCGGCCTTCTTTTTAAAGAGGAATGTTCCTCCCTGCATTGAGAGACTGAGCGAGAGAGAGAGAGAGGCCGACATTTCATTTTGGGGTGTTTTCCTTTTGGGTGGGGCTTTCCAACCGGCCCTTGCATGAGAAAGACTGTGTAATGTGATTGCAAAATTAAAGACTCCTTGGAGCCATTCCCAGTATTCCTTCTCGTTGGTAATCCAGCTGTCGCCCACATTCTACACCAGTGTCTAAGGCATAAAGTATGGAGCCACTGAGCAACTGGGGTTGGGTTGGACCCACCTGCTGTCTTCACCCAACATCCTGCCTCTGAGCGAAAAGAGGCAGGGGTACCTGTGTGCCATTATGTGTCTGTTAGTAAAGGGATGTGATGATAAGAGGGCCCCCTGAAATAGGGTCAGTTTGGGACCAGTATGCTTAAGAAATCCAGTTTTTCTATGGACGCTTGCTTGCACATTCGGATCCAAGGTGCCATGAAATTAGACTCCAACTCCCATCAACCCGAGCTACCACAGCAAGGAATGGAGCTAATGAGAGCTGCAATCTACCTGTATCTGGAAGGGCACCACCCTCCTATGTTGCTCTAAAAATGTAAATGTGGATGAGTGTTGTTTTAACCACAGTATTTCTTTATAGGGGTGGGTGTTTTATCCTTTAATTAAAGAATTAAAAAAGAGATGAGAGCCTCTAAAACACCAATCATTCATACTGATGAAAGAGGGGCACACAAATGTTTCATGCTATTTTCATGTTTTCTTCTTTTGCATTTAGCCTTTCTTGCATTCTTTTGTCTGTCAAATCACCCGGGAAATTTTTCATCGGATATTATTATCGTGAAGCCTGCTGTTAGCAGCCCTTCAGAATTCCTAGGAGAATTGTCATTCTGGACTTTCAAAAGGGCCTAGATTGTTTGAAACCTCATGAGGAGGGGGTGCTCCTTTGCTTAGGCCATTTTTGTGGGCGAATTAGGGTGTGCTGCTGAGCTCCTGATGTTATCCATTGTGGATCGTGTTTTGAATCATGGGACAAAGCTGCCATATCTTGTAACATGACTTGGAAGGTGCAGCGTAGAATGATGACAGCAAGTGGTTGCTTTTTTAAAATGCAATTTTCCCAGAATCTGTCAGACTAGCTTTTGAACCAGAGCAAAGGTTGCTCATGCATTAATCTAACGATTGGTCAACTCAACATTGCATCGACAGTAGCCGTAAATTTTCTGTTGTGAAAAGCATGGGATTTTTCTGTTCTGGTTCTGCCCCAGGTTAAGAGCTCTAAACCCCTGAATCACGACGGCAAAAGTGTGTGTCATAGCTGGTGGGGATAGACACTGGTGTTGTCACCTCTTTGAGCTTCTAGGCTTCTCTGTGTGCTGCCTTTCGCAAGGTGTGTTCTCTGTGGCAATTGGCCACTTAGAGTCAACAATCTCCTTAGTAACTGATCCTCTGAGCTCCATCCTAATCAGGATGGCTGTTGAAAAAAAAAAATACCTTTCCTCTGAGTATCCTCTTAAATATAGACTATGGGAGGCACCCAGAGAAGAGATACAATTTCTCGAGGTGATAGGTTGGGGTGATGTAAGGAACATTCCATCACCATTGGTATATTCTCCGATCTCTACCAGTAGATTCTTTAAGGTTGAGTTTGCTCTCCTTGCCTTCATCATCAACCTGTTTCAACCGTCTCGTCAATTTTTAGGGGCGCATTCTCTGGCGTTGGGTTCAACCGAAAGGTTGTGGTCCATGCGTTTAAAGAGACGGATTACAGTTTGCACAAAACAAAGATGTTCGGCCATTGTATCTTGGTTTCCCTTTTTTATGGAAACAGAGCTCACATGCTTAGCTTATCTCTTTCGCCTTGGTGGATAGTCGCTTGGTTCAGGCAATCTGTTCACGCACAAGAGACAACATGGAGGATGAATCAATGCATAGATATGGTGGCTGTAACTCGCGCCATTCCAAATGCATGCTGTATTGAGTAGAAATGATGGACTATATGAGGGTGATAACAGATAACAGTGTTCACCCATTAAATCTTGATTTTAACTGCTTAGCCTGCCAAAAATAATATATTGTTTTATGTCACTTTAATATTATTTTTATTTTTATTTTATGGTGTTACTATTTTATGGTTTTATTGTATAAATAGTTGGAATGTACTGATTGTTGTAAACCACCCAGAGTGACCTTCCTGCCAGATGGGCGGTATAAAAACCAATAAATGAATAAAGGCCTGGTTGGATTGCTTCTCTGTTCAGCACGTGCAGTCTTCAGCTGGTGGCTTCCTTTAGCGAGTTGCCCCATCTTCTGTTTGGCCTTCCTCGTTTCCTACAGCCTTGGATTCGTTCCATCGTCTCCGTCTGTGGAAAGGGCATGAAAGGAAGCCATTTTTTTTCCACGCAGAGGTTCTGGACTCTAGCGAGAAAACAAGGGCACCCAATTGCACACCCCTCCCTCCACGTTTCAGAGGAGTTGAGTAAAATCCGCCCTGATGTCATAGACTCCGTGATAAGAAGCCCTTTGTTCGTTTCGGAAGCAATTCCAATGGTGTTTCCAAAGTGGAAGGGGTCAGTGGGCCTCGGAGACCAGTCTGCCCATCGTCGCATTCCTTGGGGTGGAGGGGGTTCTTGCCTGGTCTTACAGCCGAGAGCTGGAATGTTATGACGATGACGCTGCTGAGGCAGCATTTCTGAAAAACTCGCTTCCTGTCTGGGGTTTTTCAGAACCTTTTTGAAAAATGAGACCAAGCTCCATCTGTCCGGGGAGAGCTTTTGATTCAGATTTGAAGCCAGCAGGGACTTTTTCCAAGGGGCCAGAAATTGTGGAAGGCTTATCAGCACCAGGCTTATTCTTGGCAGTTGCCCCCTTGTTTCTTTTTATTAGAACAAGATCTTCTTTCCGTGGCCCATTTTTTTCCTTCCCAGAATGCCCCAGGTATCATTCCAGGGAATTCTGGGTAGAGGAAAGGGCAGCCACAATCAAAATAATGTCTTTTGTGTGTGTGTGTGTGGTCCCTTCCAGTTTTCCTGTCACATATTTGTCAGGGGTTGGCTGTTGGGGCGTGGGAAATTCTGGCCATTTGCAAAGAACATTTATTATTTAAAATATGTGTCCAAGGAAGGACACACAATGGCCAAGCTGTCAGCCAGCACAGAGCTCTGAAAATGTACAAATCTATCTCCCCGACTGCCTAGTGTGTGTGGTAGTTTGACCAGAAAGCTGGCCTGGATGTGACGATCAACTGGAAGGCAGTCTGGTGCAGTGGGTAGAGTGTTAGTGTCTTGGTTTATTGTTTTTTTTTTTTAAGGGTGACTAACAAGTGAAGTAAGCTGCCTAGATGCCCTCAGCACATCCGATCGCACTTGATTTCGGAAGCTAAGCAGGATCGGCCCTGGTTAGCACTTGGATGGGAGACCACCAGGGAATACCAGGTGCTGTAGGTGCCTGGAGTAGGAACTGGCAAACCACTCCAGTCTTCCTGCCAAGAAAACTCCATGGACATGGAGTCACAAAGAGTCGGTCACGACTGTAACGACACAACACACACATACAACAAGTGAAGTACTGTGGGTGGCCTCAAATCCATCTCTGGGTCGCCCTGGCTGGTCAATAGGAACATAATCATAAGGCTTTTCTGGTTGCTGGTTTTTTTTTTTTTTTTTTTGGCATAGTGATAAAGGAGGATCAACACAGCCCCAAGGCATTTAGCATTCCGCCTTTAAACAATAGTCACGGTATGAGGTTTATTTGTTGCCCTTGTTATGGCTGACCCATCTGACTGGCACGTGTCCATCAGAGGGCTTCCCAAGAGGTGGCCTCCGCTTACATCCTGTGGCGGGAGGTTCCACTGTCTTAATTGGCGCCTTGTCCCATCTCCTGAGTATTTCCTTCCCAATTAGTCAGGAATGCACCTCGGCTTCTCGATAACTACCTTGTCATTCTCGTCGGAAGGCGGCCTGTAACGTAAGGTGGATCTCTTATTTTTTTTTAACCCCCACCCCCACCCCCTCGCCAGCAGGAAGGAAGAGAGAACCAAAGCAAAACGGGAAATCTCATTGGGATCCCAACGGGTTAGTCAGAGGAGGCTGTTGCAGTCAATGGGTGTGCCTCGCGAGTCATGGCTCGATCAAGACACATCGATCGGGACTCAAACCAGTTTTTTGGGGGGGGGAATAATAATAATAAATCCACTTGGCAGGCACGGCTGAGTTTGTTAGGTGTTCGTTTGCATCATGTTCTCTTTACGCAAGAACCGGGCTCCGGGGTTCGCTTGGCCACGTCGTCAAGATGAGCGTCATCTTGACACTCAGAGACGTGACCAGAAACTCTGAGGAATCTTGGAATGCGTGGCTTAAGGCTCCTGACTTATTATTTCCAACCTGCAAATCAATGATTATTTTTCTTTATCTCTCCCGACCGAGCCGTCATCAGAGGGGTGTGTGTGTGTGTGTGTGTGAGAGAGAGAGAGAGAGAGAGAGAGAGAGATTTGAACAACCCTCTTCTTGGATTGTGAATAGGGATGGACACCTTACGAAAAAATGAAAGGCTGTTTTGTCGTTTCATAAGCTTACGAAATGATACGAAACGAAACAGGAAACAGCCTTTCGTTACAAAACGAAATGCCAGGGTTTTTTTCCATTTTAAAATGAACATTTCATTACTCTGTAAAACGGCTCCCCCTGGGTGCCTCTAAGACCCAGGGGAACCATTATATACAGTAGAGTAACAAATCATTTCATGACTGTTTTGTTTCATTACAAAATATTTTGCAAATATTCATTTTAAAAACGAAATGAAACGAAATGCAGGGGAACGAAATGAAGCAAAATAATACACAATTTTCCCATTTCGTGCCCATCCTGGTAAACCATGACGTGATGAGGATGCATTAACAACACTGGCTGTCCACCACTAACATTCACTTGTCATTTTAGGATTAGTCCTGTGGCTGAGCCTGGGAGGAACCGCTGGGGATGGGATTTTTCAGATTAATTTGTTATTATTATTTTTACAAATCCCTTAATTCTCTGTTCTGGGAGTTGCACCCGAGAGGCACCTAAATGCAGCTTGCCTGGGCAAAAGGCCTTACCTGGGAGGCATCCAGGCTTAGCTAAGCCTAGCTTCACCCCCAACTTCCTCTTCCTGCCCCAGTGTTAGCTGGGAGTTTTCTTTCATTCTCTTCTCTCATTCTTTCGGTTTTACATTTCTAAACTGCCCATCTGGCCAACAGCCCATCTGGACAGTGAGCAATCAGAAGCATGTAACAGAAAAAGAAAAACCCTATAATACAACAAGTAAAAATTAAGATTAGATGGAACTTGATAAATAGGAAGTCCCCCCTCCCCGTTGCACACAGATATGTGTGAGGCGTTAGACAGCTTTGAAGTAACTAATAGCAAGCAATCAGTTACTTGTGATCAATTCCTTTTCTGAAAAGTGAAGGTTTAGTTAAGAGTGGCTGTGCTGCCAGATGGGAGGTATAGAAATCAAGCAAACACGGATGGATGGATGGATGGATGGATTAGTGGATTGGTGGATTGGTGGGTAGATAGATGGATGACTAGACGGATGGATGGATGGAATAATGGGTGAGTGGGTGGAATAATGGATGGATGGATTGGTGGATTGTTGGGTAGATAGATGGATGACTAGACAGATGGATGG
>JAHTLZ010000235.1:84924-110239 GCA_023846285.1 Phrynocephalus versicolor
TAATCAATGGATGGATGGATGGATGGATGGATGGATGGATGGATGGAATAGTGGATTGGTGGATTGGTGGATTGGTGGGTAGATAGATGAATGACTAGACAGATGGATGGATGGATGGAATCATGGTTGAGTGGGTAGAATAATAGATGGATGGATGGATGGATGGATGGATGGACGGATGAATATCAGTTGTTTTTATAAAACAGATTCGAAGTTCATTTTTAAAGCTCTCCTAACTGTAATGGTGTCTCCCTGCTTTTTGAAGTGCGGGGATTGTCATGGTAACTCGTTCCTTTGGAAAAGTAACTTTCCGCCCTTAGCCCTGAGTTCGGGACACGGTGGAGCCATACCCATAAATGGAACCGTTGTTTTCACTTCGACCAGATGGACCTGTGAGCTTACTTTTCTCCTGACCAAAGCTGGCACCCAGAGAGGTTATATTCCCTCTCATCCACAACACATTCCTCGTCTAATTAAAAACCATGCCACACCCAGGTACGGCAATTCCTATTTACCGGTTCCCATAGTGGGTGAGGAAAACACAGCCTCTCGATGAAGAAATATATTTTATTCCCATTAACCAGAAGGATGAGCGGACAGATGCGATCGAAAGAATCCGGATTTTTTAAAGTTTAAACATTATGTTCAAAAGACCACTCTGGTGCTCTTTTTAGACCAAAGGGATGTGTTTGCCTTTGACGTGTTCCATCTAACATGCTGTTTCCAAGTCCCGGCCGGCCCTGCCATGAGACAGAAGGAGGCGTTCGTCCCAATGAAATGATTCGGTGTGTCCATAAAAAAAGCAAGCAAATTGTTATTTAATTTGTAACTAGAATTTTAATTCAGCGAGAGGAAAAGAGGGTGTGTTTCTCTTGTTCTCTTCCCTCTGCTCTCTAAATGGGTGGGTTTTTTTCATCATCTGAAAGAAAGTCTCAGGACAGCAGAGTTGGAAGGACCCTGCAGATCATACATGTCCCATGTAGAGATGGGCACGAAACGAACCATTTTTCGTTTCCATTTTCATTTTTTCGTTTCGTTATGTAACGAAACGACAAACGAATTTTGTCTCTAAAATGAAACGAAACGAACAGAAACACCGGAAATTTTGTCGTGTGTTTTGTTTCCGTTACTGCAATATGAGTGAATTGCTTAAAATCCTTAAAAAAAATCACAAAGAATTGAAATAAATGGTAACGAAATGGTAACGAAACGAACGAAAACGAATATGATTTTTGGCAAAAATTCGCGAAAAAGGGAAACAAAACGAAACGGACCCTCCAAACGACAAACGAAATGCCATTTTTTCTATTCGTGCCCATCTCTAGTCCCATGTTTTGGACCACAACTCCCACAGTCCTTTGCCATTGGCATTCTAAGCTCAGAATTCTGGGAGCTGCGGCCCAAAACATCAAGAGCGCCCAATTTTGGACATGCCTGAATGTTGATCATCAGGTCCAGCGGCAACATGGGGGAATTGAACCCACAAACCTTTGGCTCTCCAGGCAGAGACCTAAACCACTGAGCTATCCAGCAGCCTCTGCTTTTCTATACCTTTGGTTAGAAGGAGGAGACCTTGTTTGCGGTTCCATTGCAGTCTACAAGTAATGCTGGAGGCCCGCAGGAGGCGCTTGATCGGAAATCTTCAAATTATGGTCTCGTTGCTAAGGGTCAATCACGTTGCTTCCAATTTGCGGCTGCTGCATGAGTTTTTGCCCTTCCAAGGGCGCTGTTACTGGCAGCCCAGCCCAGATCTTAATGATGCCACGGCTGTGGCTTCCTTGGCTGAGAAATCCACCTCATGTTTTGATTTCCTCATATCCTGCTTCCTCCCACGTTCCCCAGTGTTATTCTCGTCTTCGGCCAGGCTTCTCATGGTGAGCCCTACGGAGGACAGACCCATCTAGCATCTTTTCTTGGGATGGATCCCGGGAGATCCAGACATGATCAGACAAACACCTGAAGGAGGACCAACCGACATTTTGTTTTTGCTGCCTGAGGCAACGGAGAAGCACCCTCTTTCCTCCCATGGATTCTGGCAATCAGGTTAAGCTTCTAAATTGAACGCTATAGGGATCCAGCCCTCAAAGAGATCCAGCGACTTGCACAGCTCTTTGAAAGCCATTGTAGACTTACTGCCCCTCTGATGGCCCGGACTCCTTGCTGTCACCCCCCCAGCCTTTGCCACCTGAGGCAGCCCTCTTTCCATGCCCTAACAAAAGGGCTAGAACTTTTGGGGGGACCCTTTTTGGTCCCAGGTCAATTCATGTCCCCAAACTCTTTCTCTTAAACACGCAATGAACAAGGAGAGACAACAAAACTCAAATCAATTGTTTTTTTCCTTAGGGGTTTCCTCCCTTCTGTTTTTATTCCATGGATGCATGCAAAACACAACCGCCCCAAAAACAAGCTCCACGTGGACACAGGGGCAGGCTTTGAGGGCCGAAACGCAGGCCCTGTCCATCTGCTCCGGTCTTGGAAACCAGCACCCCGTTAGTCAACCAGGCAAGACGGAATGGAACGGGTGATGCTACGATGACGTGCACTGGGTGGGTTTGAGCGAATTTGGCCCCTGAGTTTCCCTTGAAGGAATTGGTGGAGATTCCAATGGTTTGTGGGCAGTGGTGGGCGGTTGATCCGTGAAGAAGCAGATCCTACACCCAAAGTCTCAACATCCCATGTACTTTCTGAGCCCAGAACCCAATGGGGTCTAAACACCTAGTTCGTACTACACTCCGAGTTTGGACGGTCTGAACTCCTAGTTTGGATTAAACTCAATGTTTGGACGGTCTAAACTCCTAGTTCGGACGAGTAGACTTGACTTTCCTTCCTACGGGAGGAAACTGGAGACGGGAAGTCCCACCTTCTACCTTTCAGTGTCCTGACCTCTCCATGAAAGGTCATGAATGCGTAACTTCTGGATAGCTCAGTGGTTTAAGCAATGGTCTACAGAGCCAGAGGTTGGAAGTTCGATATCCCACCCCACCCCACCCTGTGATCTCCTGGACTTGATGAAGGGGTTTCCCTTCCAGCTCTGTAATACTAAGGTGGTTTATGCATCAGCCTAAGTGCAAGGGAATAAATTCCAAACTCCTCCTGCTGAAGGAGACGCCCTTCATCTTAATAAGGGCTGGACCGCTGGGTCCACTCCAGCCTTGCAGTTTTAAAGATTATTAGGATTACTATCAGCAAATCCTCCGTGTTAGATCCCCAGGGAGCCCTGGCGGTTCAGGAGCTCGCCTAGAGACCCAGAAGAGGACAATGGATCTTCTACCATATCCTCCCGATATCCATTTTGAGCTATCCAAGGGATCCCTCTTCTTAAATAAGTCAGATTTGGGTGTACCAATCAGCGGTTCTAAGCCTGGCGCTGCGAATTAGAAGGTGGGTTTTTCTGAGATTGAAGGTAGAGCCAGAAATGGATGGAAATCAACATGTATAAGGTTTTGGAAGCTGAATATGGAGTCTTCAACTGGCATCCATTCATAAGTAGTGGCGTCTTTCGTGAGTATCCTCCCAGTTTTAAACATATGTTTGTTTCTAATTCACCCAGCCAATCTGTGCCTCTAATTCCTCCCCCCCCCGCCCCTCTTTCCACCCCAGCGAAGCAATGATTTGTAAGACGCCGACTTTGCTTCCACCTTCATCAACACCTCCGTTTTATGAGCTGGGAAGATGTAAAAAGGCAGGATCGGGCCCGCTATCTGCTCCTTGAACCCATAGCCGCAGAGCAAAGCCAGTGGGAACGGCATCCTCAAAGTGTCAGTGGGCTAGCAAATGGAAACCCTGGGCCCAATCAGTCGCTTTGGCAGGGTGGGAAAGAATAACAAGGCGATCAGATAAGTTTTTTAAAAAATCATTTGCAAACCGGAGAAACGAGATTACTCTTTAAGGTTTTCATTAAATATATGTATATATTATTTATCATTCCAACATCTGGAGAACAATGGTTTTGGGGCTTCTACGGTATGACGTCTAGAAAAAGGAGGGAAAGATTGTAGGAGGTTCTAGATCCAGGTCTTTGCTGATCTAGATTTGCTAGATCAAGGCCTTTGCTGATCTAGATCAGGAGGGTCGGGGTTAGGTTCTCGAAGGTTGGAGAAATCTCAAAGGAAACAAAAACAAGGGTGTTTTGTTGCTCCAGAAATAATCGGGAAACACCTCTCCATGTTAGGGTTTTAGAGTTGAGTGGTCGGGAACCTGAACACCATGATTCCAGAAAGGCTTGCCGTTCTAGAGCAGACCTGAGGCGTGGGAGGAAAGGGAGCCAGAAATGGAAAGACCCGTGATTTGAGGCAATGGGGAATCAGCTCTAGAGGTTTAGGATTTCCAGAACTGGAGGGAGGGAGGAGAAGAACCCTCACATTATTAACACTGTATTGAAAACAAAAAACACATTGGCATCATGGTGGACAGTCTCTTTTCTCGATTTGTCAAGACGTGGCGGTTCTGATCTTCCCCGGCGTTCATTACTTCTTGCTTCCGGGCACCCGACAACCCTTGGCTGCATCTCCCATGATATCCCAATATTCCCCAAACTGTAGCTTTGCCTCATCGTTTTCCCCGAGGCATTCGATTTTCTCATCCAACATCACGGCACCCTGTATGGTGGAGAAAAGAGAGAGGCCCATCAGCAAGGCAAGAAGGAAACCCAGCGGACAGCTGGGAAGTTTGGGTTGGAGGCGGTGGAGGACGGAAAACACGCTCCGGCTTCTCTTGCAAACTTTCCAAGGAGCCATGCAGAGAGCCAAGGAGCTGTCCAAAGTTGGATAAGATGCTGGACTTTGGAGGGCGCCTGTCAATTTCATAGCAAAACCACCCCACAAAATTGGAAATCCTGCCTGCCTAGAGTCTTCTCCTTTCCAGAAGCACCTTCTTAAACCATGCAGAAGGTACGGGAGAAACACGTGCTTGAGTTCCAAGGTTTGAAATGCCTTCCCAGAAAAGATAGTTAATGAAGCCTCCCAGTCCTCCAGATCCTTCTGGTTCTGTAAGTCACAACTGGGCATGACCAGAAGTGGCCAAAGTTCGGAGCTGATCTCCCAAACATCTGGAGAGCCAGATGTTGGAGAACCCATGAACCCAGCTCCCTTTCCTTGTTTGCTTTTGAGCAAACACCCACCCTCCATGTCATGTTGGAACTCTGGAAAACCACCTCTGCTCATCAGTTGTGGAGAAAAATGGAGCTACCCTCCAAAATCAAGCTGAAGAAGGGAGTAGCAACCTACTGCCTTATGATTCCTTCCAGAATTTTGACCTCCATCCTTTATACCTAGGGCAGTTTTGGAAGATCTTCAGATCTTCCTAAGGTCTGGGCCACCTCTCTCACCAGTTCTTGGCCGTATGGCCAAGGGTGGGAGGTGATGCACTTAAACCTAACCCAGCTGGAGATCTCAAGATGTCCTCTTCCTGGTAGGAAGGAGAAGTGTTATTGTTCTTCTTCTGATTTCCTGGCTCGGGTGAGAAGCTGTCCTGCCTCCCAACATCTCCCCAGGTTGGACCTTCTGCTGCCACGTTGAGCCCTTTCCTCTTACCTTGGCTAAATGTGGCAGCCTCTGGCCCACCAGGTCTTTCAGCTCGCCAGGGGTGAGGCACTCCTTGCGTCCCTTCACGGCGTAACAGTGGAAGTTGTTGATGACGATTTCAATGGCCCGCTCAACGTCGGTCAGCTCTTGGCTGTCCTGTAGACATCGTAAAGCACGGGAGATAGAGGGAGAGGAATGGAAAAGGCAGAGATGGAATGAGATGTGAGGCATCCACCAGGCACGTGAGATTTCAAGAAAGCTGTCCGACCAGCCCGACACCCTCCCACATGATCACACCCTCCCTGAAACTCCGGCAACCAGCCTCAGAAACACCTAAGATTGCACATCAGTTCTGATGAGCTATCTTCAAATGATCTCCCTTCAACTCAAGAGATCCGTCCTCACCCATTAGCAGGTGAGACTCAAAACAGTCCCATTCCAAATTATTGGACAGGTATGTGGCCATCTTCTTCTTTCAAACCAAGACTCTTTCCATGAGAGAGGTCCACCCTGGTCTCCTCCAAGGCCCTTCCAGAACCTCTTATTCACCTCATTCTCTTGGTCCACCTCATGGTACAATCTTCCAATATATTAGAAGACACCATTTCTGTCTACACCATGGGTTTTTCTGTGGTTTGGTCAACCTCTAAATGGCCAAGAGTCGTGAATGATGGAATTGACCCAACCCAACAGGAGACATCCAGATGGCCACTTTCTGGTAGGAAGGAGAAGTATTAACTTTCTTCTGTTGACTTCTTTGACTTGGATGAGAAGTTCTCTTGCCTTCCATCATCTCCCCTATGTAAAAATGGATCTAAAGTGGGCCATTTTAAATTTCTACATAGGGGTCTGGTGTTAGAAGCATCATCTCATTCCTGATGACGTCCTGAGGAGAGGGAGCCTTTGAGACTTCTTTTCAATAAAAATGTCCATCAGTTCTCTGGTCCAATCTCTTACGATCGGCCCAAACAACAGCAGAACTGTCCCTCTAAACCTGGAGATGATGGGCATTGTAGTCCAAAGCTAGCAGGAGAGCATTAAATCAGGCCAGATTAGCATCTGCGAAGGGGAGATGGGGAGCTTATGGACCTCTGGCACGGGACATGCTTGGGGATAATGGAGGTTGTAGTCTAGTCCTCTCCTGAAGGCACCAAGGGAAGCAGAAGAAGTTGACCAGTCCAAGAGCTATCTTCATGCACCAAGTCCATGATGGATTCCGGAGAGCAACCTAGATGCTGGCGCCCTGGCGGGGGGCTGGGGGGGCAGAACCTTGTTCCACCTTGGGACAAAAACCATTCTTTTCTCCCTGGATGTCGGGATCATCTTCAGAATCCCTCAGGGCCTTTTGAATGTGGGGGTCCTTCCCACATTGGTTGCACATGGGTGCATGGATGTGCAGGGGGTGTACCCCCACCCTCCTCCTAGGCCTTACCTGTCTGTCCCTCTGATTTCATACTCTACAGATGACCCCAGTGGCTACATCCCTAAGCCCTTGCATCCTTTCCTCTCAAATTGCTTTAACCAGGGATGTGCTATAACTACCAAAAACTCCACGAGATGCTATCAGGCAGACTTTTGTGTCCTACCGTTTCTTGCCTGGCTCTGCTGTTTCCCCACACTTAAATATTCCAAGCAGGCAAACAAACAAACAAACAAAAACACTCCTTATGTTTCGCCCTCTGTTCTTTCTTCTGGGAATACATCAACGTCCCTCGCACTCTTACGGAGATGCTAACACCGGTGCTATCAGAGCGACGGCTTCGGTTCAAAGTCCAACTTATCTTTTGACATTCCGTAGAATCACTGAACCATCGTAGGGATGGAAGGGACCTTGGAGGTCTTATAGTCCACTCCTTTGCCCAAGGGAGGAGACCTCATACCATCCCGGACAGGTGGCTGTACAATCTTTTCTTCAAAACCTCCAGCAGTGAGTTCCCTCACAACATCTGTTCCTCTGTTTCATGGCTCTCACCATCAGGAAATTTCTCCTTAATTTCTCCAGAATGTAAAAATCAGGAGTGGGGGCTTACATTCTTGGACACAATGGCCTTCAGAAGATCTGATAAGGACTAAAGAAAGCCCAGGAGAACTCTGTTCAGTATTCGAAAACCGGCTCCATTCCAGGGAATGTTTGGTTTTGGCCAAAGAACAGCAGCCTTTAAAAAAAAAATTAAATTCCCTTCTAATGTTGCCAAGATTATTTAAATCCCGTTCATTGCCAGAGAAGCAAACGCACCTAGGATTGGGTTGGATGCAGGAAGAGCGTGAAAAGGTTCCCTTGAATATCCAAGAGATCATATCGCAAACACAGCAATTTCCAAAGCTGAACCGGAAGCTGGTTTCTGCAATATTCTGTGTTGCATTGAGCTCCATCCATCTCTCTAGCAACACCCGGTGAGTTTACAGCACAGCGCTTTACTCACCAAATACAAAAATGGGGCAACTCAAGACACAGGACAAATTTCCTGGGACTGTGGAGAAATTCAGTCCACGCAGAGCTTCCGAGACAGCAATTTACGCCCCACCATGCGTAGAAAAGACGATCTAGCCAACGGCCAAGCGAGTCCTAACTATCTTAACCTTTTGATTGGTTTCCTGATGTTTTTCTCTACCTTTCACAGACATGTATAATTTTAGACTGGGCAACGCTCTGAGGCCAATGTAGAGAGAAAGAACTACTCTCAGATGGGACAACCCATTTGAAAGTCGAGCAGGGAGGTAGTATCTGTGATGGGCAACGGGGCCGAATCTGCTTAAAAGTTGTTCGAGGCCCGCTTACAGCATCCACAATAGAAGCAGTTCACTCGTATTATTCGGGAGCATCTATCAGTCTGGAAGGCAGCTGTCCTCTAAGGACCTCCTGGACAGGAAGTCCACTTTTCTGACTCAGGTGGCTTCCGAAAGCTCCCATCCTGGAGCCCTCTGGGGACCATGGGAGCTGGAGTACAGCAACCCTGTGCCTTCAATCTGGGCCATTGCGTTTCCTTTCCAAACACCCAGTTTCCTGTTCGTTGGCCATCCTCGCAAGCCCGGGGCATCAAACCAGAACCTTGCCTCCACCTGAGTCTTAGCAACCTTCTCAGCTTCTTCTGGAGACACACGGACCAGATCCCCCACCCTACACCGCACGCAAGCCGCTCCTACTGGGATATCTCTGGCTGAAGCAGATTGGCACATTGGCGACAAGGCGCCGAAAATATTGTGAAGATGCTAATCAAACACCGCGATGGCCTGCATGCTAGGCTTCTGGAGAAACAGCAGAGAACTGGTTTGGTCTGGTAGACAGGTTTCTGTTTTTTCATTAGAGGGAGCTGGTTGCACAAGCCTCGTCACCTGTTGGTTGGAATTTTACGCCGGATTATATTTGGAAGGGCCAGTTGCATCTTCCTCTCCCATCAAACGAGAGTC
Organism: Phrynocephalus versicolor; assembly: GCA_023846285.1. Classification (NCBI taxonomy): domain Eukaryota; kingdom Metazoa; phylum Chordata; class Lepidosauria; order Squamata; family Agamidae; genus Phrynocephalus; species Phrynocephalus versicolor. Next base: position 93,855 of record JAHTLZ010000235.1, read on the forward strand.
CCAAACACCGGTCAGATTGCTCAGCAGAGCAGGCCTTTTGTAAACCAAACGGCTCCCGATTGCCCATTCACGACCAGCCCTCGGATCCCATGTATTCTCACAGGGATCACTTGGGACTGCAAAGCTGTGCTGTTTCTCTCCGGTGCGAGGGTCACAGCTCAGTTTGGGAGTAACACAAAAGGGGGTGGGTCTCCTACGACGGGACTGCCCTGCCTCCTTAGAAGCTCTAATCCAGGGGCGTTCAAACTTCAGCTCTCCAGCTGTTTTGGATCACAACGCCCAGAATTCCAAGCCCGTATTGCCAATGGCAAAGGACCGTGGGTGTTGTGGTCCAAAATATCTGGAGGGCCCAAGTTTGGATGCCACTGCTCTAACCCTTTGAAGCCTGGCTCTTTCACTCCACCGCCAGGCACAAGGGAGAAAAGGCCAGACTTCCACCTTGTTCTTGATGCCACGAAAAGACAGAGCCAGTCATCTTTGGGGGTCATCACCCCGCACCCCAAATCACAGAGCCACACTGCTTCTTTCAGATACGCCAAAGATTGCCACCACTGTTAAGACCTCGAGACCACAGCCAGCCCCAAATCAGCATCCTCAAACCCACCCTTCCCTATATCAATAGGGGTCAGCCCTCCATTCCAGGGGGGGTGGGATTTCCCCAGCATCTCTCCTCCTTCCCCGGAAAAACCAGAAGACACACGCAAATGACCTTTCTCCTCTTGCAGCATCGACACCCCATTTCCCCTTATGCGAGTCGGTCCGGTGCGCTGGTGGAATTCCCTCTGGGATTCGTGTTCCTACTGCGTGGTTCCTCGAGGTCCGCTCAGAGTCCCCCGCGGGTCGGCTCAGAATCCAGGGACAAGATGGATCTAAGGCAAACGAGAGAGGAAGGATGGATCAGTTTTGGGTTCTGTAATCCACTGCGGGACCCTTGAATCTCTCTCTCTCTCGGCCTCTCTCTGTCTCTCTCGTGCACCCACGCACCTTCCCCCAGCTCGGGCTAAGAGTTTCGGAGAGCGAACATTTGGGATTTGCCTGAACTCGCCCAGAGGCGGGGAGAGCTGAAGAAGAACAGGGCGGAGATGGTGCCTTGGAAGGGTCCCAAAGGGGGGGGGGAAATCTCCCACCCTCCCCAAGATTCCACCACTCTTGGAGGCGACGAGAGGTGCCCCAAAGAAGAAGGGTGACCTACCTGCTCCAAGGAATCCGTCAGGGATGATGAGCACTGGGCTTCCTGCCCTCGTTTTATATCTTCAGGAGGTGTGAGTGTGCCTTTGTGGGAGACACCCAAGGGAGATACCATAGAGGTTGTGACAGTCGCACAAGGTGGATCCTTGCCTCTCTTGGCGCCCAGCCAGCCCGTAGTGCTCCGGCGCCACCCCTATATTTCCAGGCATGACTTGAAGGAAGAGCCACGGGGAAAGCCGGTGATGACTGAATCCCAACTTGCCCTGCCTCCACCATGTCCCGGCTCTTCCGTCCTGCCCAAGTTCCTTGTCCCATGGGCCACGGATGTAAAGCATGGCGCAACGGACCTGACAGGAGAGAGCAGGCCACAGTGGTGGCTTTGAAACAAGGAGTCAACTCTCAGCAGAGTGTAAAGAACATAGGCACATCTGAGGGTTTGGGGGGGCGGCTCAGCATTACCCAGTTTTTCTGTCTGTAAGACATCCTCATGTCAAAGACAAACCCCACTTTTCCCAGCCAGAATTACAGTTTTGCAATCATGCGCTTCCCTCCTTGGCTGACTTGCGTACCTAAGACGACCTTCATTTTTTTATTTTACTCTAACAGTTTTAGACAAAAATATACAGTAGTACCTCGACTTATGAATTTAATCCATTCCAAACGCATGCTCTTAATTCGAACTATTCTTAAGTCAGGGTGCCTATCTAATTTTTTTAAAAAATAAGTTAAAAAAGCAAAAAAATGAAAAAATATTTGTAAGTCGAGCTGACCATATCTAAAATTTGTAAAGGGGCAGTTAAAATGCCAACAGTTTTCCACTCTTAAGTCGAATTGCTATTAAGTCGTGCTGCTCTTAAGTCGGAGTACCACTGCATACAGTGGAACCTTGTATAACAAATGGTTTGTATAACATAAAATCTGTACAACATAAAAAATCCCAGAGATAGGGGAACTTTGCTTAACAGAATCGCCTATGGGGAGAATCCGTACAACATAAAAATGGTCGTGATTAGGGATTGCTCTGTTTTCAGTGCATTCCGATGGGAAATTTGTACAAAGGAAAATTGGCTTCACATAACTTCATCCGGAATGAATGAATTCCTTTCTACAAGGTACCACGTCCATGGGAAATACTGTATTGTGATTTCTGTTCTTTCTGTATTGTTATTTCTTCTGGTTGGTGGCTTATTTTGTGAAGCAAGCGCATGGACTGCAGTGATGCATGCAAACGCGGGACGTACCTGGGTGGCGGTTAAAGGAGACAATAAGGTACTTATGCGCACAGGGGTTTGGCCTTGCACACACACACACACACACACAAACACACAGAGTGTGTAATCGGGCCTAGTGTTGTGGCGGGCTGCCCCGCCTGTTGCCATGGCCACCCCGTGGCAGCAGCCACACCCCTGCCGCCGCATTCCACAGCACACTTCTTCACGTTCCCAAAATCAGTCTCCTTCTACTCTTGGGATGCTTAATTTCCGGCGGCAAAGTGAGTGACGGCTGTCGTTCCTGGGCGCTGGCCGGGCGCTGACCTAAAGCCACCCATGGCTCATTGGGAATGGTTGGGCTGGTCCTTTGAGGGGTACCTCCCTTGTGGTTGCCACAGCTTTGTTAGGCACCAGAAGGAAGGAGATTCCAAACTGCCTCTCTCAAGAGGCAGGAATGTTCTTGAGGGACAGGGAACATTTGGGGCTCGTTAGTCTTGAAAAAATGGTGCCTGAGGGGGGATAGGATTGAGACGTACAAAATCATGCAGGGCGTGAGTCAAGTGGAGAGAGGGACGCTCTTCTCCCTCTCACAAAATACCAGAACTAGGGGACATCCACTCACATTGAGGGCTTGGAGAGTGAGATCCGACAAAAGAAAATATCTTTTTAACCCAGTGTGGTGTTAGTCTGTGGAACTCCCTGCCACAGGGGGTGGTGATGGCCTCTGGCCTGGATGCCTTCCAAAGGGGATTGGACAGATTCCTGGAGGAAAAGTCCATCCCAGGTGACAAACCATGATGGAGATGTGTGTCATCACCACACTTAAACCTGGGGTACTTCAAGGACCAGGTGCAGGAGAGTGGTATCAGGAGACAGAGATCTAGTCTCATGCGCTCCCAGAGGCATCTGGTGGAGCCACTGTGAGATACAGGAAGGTGGACTAGATGGGCCTTTGGCTTGATCCAGCATGGCTCTTCTGATGTTCTGATGTTCTGATGTGAATTCTAATTTTTCATGTTTCAATTGCTGGCTATCCTCCATTGTGAAGAAATCGGGAGGAATCGAGTCGATTCTTCAGAAAGCCCCAGAAATGGTGATGTGAAAAACCTGGGCCAGGGTAGGTGGGCTCTTCAGCACCATGGAGAGCTCAGAGGGAGACCAGGAAGAAGGCTCCAGACCGGTGATCTCCAACCCTTGGCCCTCAGATAATCTTGGCCTACAGCTCCCAGGAGCCTTCCCCACGAGCGGTGCTGGCCTGTTTGGCTGGGAGTCAGAGTGCGATAACTTGGGAGGACCCAAGCTTGGGAATCATGTCACTCTAAAGCAGGCATGGACAAACTTTGGCCCTCCTGATGTTTTGGACCACAACTCCCAGAATTCTAAGCTTAGATTGCCAATGGCAAAGGTTCTCAGACTACCACTCCCAGGAGCCTTTGCCACAAGCGGTGCCAGTCAGGGTTGCTGGGAGTTGTGGTCCAAGAACATCTGGGGACCCCTGGTTCGGCACGCTCAGGAGCTGGAAGTAGATGCAGGGCTGGTTGATGGACCTCGGAGAGCTCCCAAGGGTCTGAGACATCACGGGTGGAAAGGCGTGGCTGTCATTCCTCCTGAGCCAATCCTATCAACCGCAGCTCGGAAGCACCTCCTCCTGAGTCCCACCTTGCTTGGTGGCCAAGATGACCCTCCTGCAGAGATGATCTGACTTGCTCCTCATGGAGCAAACTCCTTGACCCATCCCTGAACTCACCTAGCAAGGGAGGCTGGAGATGATGCCCGAGAGCCATCCTTCACCCCCTTGTCTGCTGGGCGGGCAGTTTAACGCCATATCCTTGCGGGTGGAATAGGGGAACCAACTGACTAAAAGGAGGCAGCAAAGAAGGAGGCCATCTTAAGAGCCCATGGGGTGGGATGCTGTGCTCAGGATCCAGGTCCGTGCCCTTAAATAGCTGTGGAACTCCCTCGGGACAGATCCTGTCTCTCCGCCTGGCCCACCTTGCGGGGTCGTCGTGTGTGGGGGAAAAATGGCAGGCAGGAGGGGGTGCTTTGTGCCCCACCTTCGTCTCCTTGGATGACAGGCCAGCCATCAATGCAAGAAGGCTTGGTGTTATGGGTTCTTCTAGTGACAGAATGGAGAAGGGCCAGGTACCTGAGTGGGGAAATGGTGTTTTGTTTGTCTTTTGGTCGTTTAGGGGTCCATTTCAGTTCATTTTCGTTTTCGTTGGTTTTTTTTTGCAAATTTTTCATTTTTGTTTTGTTACGTAACGAAACGAAAAAACGAAAACGAAAACGAAAAATTGCTGTCTCGTTAGCATTCTTTTCAGTTCAATGTATTTGGTGCAACGAAAACGAAAAACACAGCAAAATTTTCCGTTTCCGTTTCCGTTTTGTTTTGAAAAATTTTCGTTTTCGTTTTCGTTGTGTAACGAAATGAAAAAACGAAAATGAAAACGAAAAATTGCTCATTTTGTGCCCTTCTCTAGTTGGAAGTTCAAATCTCACCCACCCACCCCGGGCCTCCTTGACAGGGGGTGGACTGGATGATCCATAAGGTCCCTTAGAGCTCTGTAGGCCTAAGATTATGGGATAGAGCTATGGTTTTAACTCTCTGGCTGCAGCGACAGGAATTGAGAGTTTGATTCCCCCCACTGGATCTCCTTGACACGAGGTGAACTTGATGGTCTACTATGGCTGCTTTTACATAAGCCCTAAAATTTGCTGCAAAATGCTCGCAGATGCGGAGCATAAAATTGTTTTCCCACCAGTAGCGGACTTTTAAAAAAATAAAGTACGACCACGCCCACTTAAGCGCGCCCCAGCGCATTTTACAAGTACCTGGTCTGGAGGAGGTAAAATCCTTGTTGCCGTTTTAAAGCATTGCATGCCTGGCCCTCCTCTGCTTTTGTTTGTTTTTGTTGGGTCCCCCCCCCCTTTTAACAGGCAGGAATCCTAAGACGGCAGGCGGAGGTGAGCTTGCATTTTCTTCTCTCTCCCCTCACTGCAGACAGAAGCAATAGAATGCGGAAGGTGGGAACACAGGAAGCGGAACAAAAACCGCGTTGTGGGGATCTGCATTTAAGTTGCCAGCGGATTTTAGGGGTTGTGTAAAATGAGATCCTGTCTTGCTCTGCAGTTGTAAGATTATCATGCCCCCGCCCCCCGCGCCTAGCAAACACATAACAGAAAACACTCCCTCAGAGGGGGAAAAATTCATTTTAATTTGAAATCTGCCACCTGGGAATAGATGGATTTCGGATTCCTCTTCCTCAGCAGCACCTGGTCCTGGTTTTCTGCTTGCACTCTTCTCTGTCCCCCACCTCCCACCCGACACCTCCAGACCTGACCCCCCCGCCAACCTTATTCCAGTCATTTCTTCTTCCCCACTTTCTCCCTCTTGATCTCTTTGGCCAGTTCCCCGATAAGCCTCCAGTACTCGCCGAACTTCAGTTCCTCGTCGTTGTTGACGTCCAGGCTCCGCATCTTCTCGTCTAGATCCCCGACGTCCTGGAGGGAGAAAAGGGTGAAAAGAGAGAGGGGGGAGAGGGAGAAAGGGAGAGGGAGAGAGGGAGAGGGACAGGGAGAGAGGGAGAGGGAGAGAGAGAGGGAGAGGGAGAGGGAGAGAGAGGGAGAGAGGGAGAGGGAGAGAGGGAGAGAGGGAGAGAGGGAGAGGGAGAGAGACAGGGAGAGAGGGAGAGGGAGAGAGAGGGAGAGAGGGAGAGAGGGCGAGAGGGAGAGTTAGAAGACGCCCAGTCGGAGAGGACTCAGAGGGGGAGGAAGAGGTCGGCCATGAACCTCCTTGGACAGGAGCAGTCTACCTTTTTGGTCCTGGCCTAAAGGGAATAGAGACATATCAGTCCTGTAGGTTGCCTTCTTTCCCACTGGAAATGGTTTGTGTTGTTGTGGGCATGTGCCTTCAAGTTGCTCCTGACTTACGGGGGGGGGGGGGGAACCATTATTTTTTGTGATGTTATTTTCCTTGTTTTTCCTGACGGGCGTGGGGATGGGCTCAGAAAACAGAACGAGGGCTGCCCTTCCTGGGAGGGCACTGGAGGAGGATCATGGAGCCCCACCTCGGACGATAAAACCCCCGTGCGGCGGCCCTTCGGAAGGAGCTACAGCGGTCTGACTACAATTCCCTTGTGCCACTCCCAACTCCAATCTATCTAAGTTTGAGGAAGAGCTCTGAGGGGAGCTTGGAAGGGGCCCGGATCGATGGGCCCCTGGGACTGATGGACTCTGTAGTCCGAAGGGCTTGGGGCTGAGGCAGAAAGGGCTGGTCACTGGTCTCAGCTTACACGTCTTCTGACTTGTTTAGGGAACATTTTTTTTTGGGGGGGGTGAGGATTTCCCCCTTGCTCCCGGAGCCGCCTTGATCATCATCACACTCACACACACACACCAAGCTCCTGGGCGTGCCCACCTTCATAAGGTTGGGGAGCTGTAAGGTCACGAGTTCTTTGAATTCGCCGGCCGTCAGGGTCCCCTTCTTCCCTTCGCGGGCGGCGTACGTGAAGAAGATCTGGACAATCTTCTCAATGGCGGTCTCCAGTTCGGTCAATTCGCTGGTGGCCATGGTTGCTCCGAGTGCCATGTGTTTCGGGGGTTGTGGTTAGTTTTTTCTTTTTTTAATCCCCTTCTCGCTTTGAGGCTGCTTTTCGTCAAGGCGTCCCGTGAGGAGGACAATGGGCTCTGAGGACAGGGAAGAGGGGAACGCTGAGGTAAAACCAACAGAGATTAAACAAAACAAAACAATACATCAACAACAGTTTCTGGTTTTCGGACTCCAGTGCCCAGAATCCCCAACCTCACCCGGCCGAGGGCCACCTGGAAGAGGAAAAAGCGATGTGGGGATAGAACACCGAAATGCATTTCGTTCTCAAACTAGCTTTTCCACTTACAAACCCGAGCTCAGAAAGTTACTTGGATGAGTAATTAGTTACCAATATTATTGCCAGCTCCCCAAACTCCCAAAATAGCTAAGGTAAGCCTTCAGTTGGGATTAATGGAAGTGTTTGGGGCTGAGCGAGCCCTGGAGAAGGTCAGACAAAATTATGAATTTTTTTCTTTTTTCATTTTATTATTCTTGCTTTCTTTCTTCTGTTCAGTTTGTTCTTATTGTTATTGATAATGTTGTAAACCGCCCGGAGTTCCTCCGGAAGATGGGCAGTATATAAGTATTAAAACAAACAAACAAACAAACAAGACAACAGGATGGCCGATAAGTCAAGTTATTGGAGAGAAGGGGAAAAATGCACATCATTTCGAAAAAGGACATGACTGGGATATAAATTCGTTCAGTTCGCATTTGAGGGCGAATGTCTTCCTTTCCCCCCTCTTCTTGAAAACGTCGCCACCAACTGCGGCGATCCTATCTCTCCTTCCATATATCAGCCAACACAGTGATCGAAAACATATCCTATTTTACAGACCTTGCCTCCGTTCTTTTATGCGTCAGTTAAGCAGCGCGTTCGTCTAAAATAGGGTGAAACGAAAAATAAGGATACAGTTTTTAAACCAACCTGTGGGAAAACAGGAGGGGGAATACTTCAGTTGTAAAACAGGAGAGTTTGGGGGTGACCAAACGGGCATCCTCATGGGTTTCTAATCAGAGAGAATCACTGGGGGCCGCCTGTGATGTTAGATGAACCTCCCTGTTTCATGGCAGGCTACCATGGAGCACTCCTCTTTTGGGGCCCGGCCAGAATTAGCAGGGAGGGTCAGAGGCGACATTTTGGATGAGTCATGGCAGAGTGAAAAAGTAGATTCATTCATTTCTTTCCTCCTCCCCCGTCTGCCGTCTTCAAGTATTTTGGATCGTTTTTGAGCGTTTCAATCCTCTCTTTCACTGTTTGGGGTGTTCCCCGTCGGCCAACTCTGGCCGTTTGTTTGTTTGTTTTGAAACGCAGGCTAGAAAGAGAAGGAAGGGGGAAAACTCCCGAGAAAAAGAAACCCATCGATAGCTCAGCCAAGCTGTTTTATTTCTTTCTACCCCTCTGAGACCTAAATTCTGGTGGCGTGCATTTCAGTAAACTTTTCCCCACTTCGGGAAGGGTTTTTATCTTCTGCCACCCTGACGTATTTCCCCTGGCAGATGCAACGCCCTGCTATAAGATAATGGTCGTCTTTGTCTCCCCAACAACACCCTGAAAAGGTAGGACAGCCGGAGAGCCGGAGAATGGAACGAAAGCAGACAAAAAAGACAGTTGCAAATATCGTTGCAGGATGAGACCTTCAAAAAGTCCCCAAACCCTGGCCTCTGGGCCTGAACCACAACACCGCAAGAATTTCAGGCAAAAACCAAAGGAAAAACAAAACAAAACAAAAGACACAAACATGTGGCACCTTAAAGACTAACTTTCATATTTTAATGTGACATTTCGTGGACCTGTGCACTTCTTCAGACATATGGAGAAAGCGAGCTGGCCGGTTTGGTAACCCAAGTTTTTGCCTGGTAATCTATAGGCAGCTTTAACGGTCTTTTCCTAAACCTGTTGACTCAGGAAGGGGCGGGATCCTATTTAAATCCAGGGATTTACTCTCCGACAAGTTTAGGTTTGCCAAATGGCTACCTTTCTCATACTCCTTCCAGCATCTTGGGCAAGGTCCATCCAGCATCCACCCTGTAGACAGATTTAACCCGTTTCTTTTCACCATCGATGGATTCCCAGGCTCTGAAGGGATCTTTTCTTTTTTACCTGTCTGTTTTGACACTCCCTTGTTTACCTCCCTTCACCACGCCCTGTGACAAAAATCCAAGTTTCCCACCCCCCACCCCAGCCCTCCTTTCTTCCCCACCCCATCCCGTACATAGCCAAATCCAGCTGTTGTCCACAGCTGGCCCTGTTCTAAAAGAGACAAGCCACTTACCCCTGCTGTGGTCTCTCTTGCCGGGGGGATTAAAACCTGCCAAGCCAGCAATGTGCCAGGGCTTTTTATATAGCCAAGATCCGTGGCATTGGTCAAGGGGTTGGGCTGGGTGGGGAAGGTTTGGAGCAGAAGAGGGGGGGTTGAGAGAGGTTGTCGGATCAGTGCTCCCTCAGCTGAGACCGCTTTGCTGGTGTTTGGTTTCTTTTTCCACAGAAGACAGTGCCTCCGCCCATCACATACGCACACACAACCCCCCCCTCCACAGCCTCCAGGAGATGTGTTTTCCCCCCCCCCCCCTCTGGTGGCTGGCCTGCCCCTGCTGCAAATTTTTTTCTTAAAAAAAAATATTGCACCTTTTCTCCAGGCCTTTGACTGGCTGCTGATCTGCAAACGCCCATTTTATTTTTTTTATTTTTTTTTATTTTTATTTTTTGCAAATTTGAAGAATCTGCCCTGCGTGGAAAAAGAAAAAGAAAACCAAACACAGCTGGAAGGGAGGCAGGAGCACAAGGTGTGTGCTTGTTCAGGAAAAGCGCAGCTGGGGGGAAGCGGGCGGGTTGCATGGAATCCCTCCAGGAAAATGTACTTAGGGGTGGAGAGGGGGCAGGATCCGTCGAAACTTGCAGGGGAACAAACAAACCATCCCAGCCATCATGACTGGTCGCTTTTCAGATTGGTAAATGGAAGGAGAGAGAGAGAGAGAGAGAGAGAGGAAAAAGCACATTTCTTTAATTATCATTATCTTTTGTTGCAAAAAATCAACAGGATGTCCCGTCTGTCTTGGCTGCTGTGTCGGTAGCAGCTGGAAGGTGGGAAGCGGTGAATCATTACCAAACAGAATCATTCCTATTGTTTTTTCTGGAGGAAAAAAAAAGGCGCCCAGGGAATTCCTGAGCTTTGCCCTTGGGACTTGATGACAGCATAAGGGGGAAATCGCAATAGAGAGCCGCAGCTCATCAATGGAATCGATATGTTAGGTTTCGATATTTTAGGCACATGTTCGGCCTTGTGGCTAAAACTGTGGGCAGGCCCAGAAACTGGAAACTCATCCCTTGCTGCAGACCCCCAACCCCCATTTAAATATGTGCATCCCATAAGCAGCATAGCTGATGGGTCTTGTACAGGGGTGAGTGGGTGTCTTTAAAGCCACGGCAGGTGGCATTTTTTTTTTTCAGCCTGAGAGCCGAATTTGGTTTCAGATTTGCTGTATTTGGGGGTTGGGGGAGGAACATTTCACTGCTCGCTCCGAAAATATGCTGCTGATTGTAACGGAAACTGGCAGCTTCCAGGAATTAAATTTCAGGCAAAGCAAAAGACAAAAACATGTGGCACCTTAAAGACTAACTTTCATATTTTAATGTAACGTTTTGTGGACTACACGTCCACTTCTTCAGACATATAGCAGTAGAATGAGGTGTGCAATATGATATGGGATGGTATAGATAGATAGATAGATAGATAGATAGATAGATAGATATAGATATAGATATAGTAAGACCCCCGTATCCACTGATTCATTATCCACTGATTCAGTTATCCACAGTTGGCAGAGGAAAAAAATTAAATAATTCAGCAGCCACAAAGCAAGCTATTGTCACAAATAGCAGCTGTAAAGCAAGCTACTGTCACAAACAGCAGCCATAAAGCAAGCTACTGTCAGGAAACAGCCGTTTGGGGGTAGGTGGGCAGGCGTTCTCTCTTATCCACAGTTTTCATTATCCATGGGAAGGCCTGGAGCCAATCCCCAACGGATACTGGGGTCCGACTGTATCTGAGATATGTCTGAAGAAGTGGACGTGTAGTTCACAAAACATGACATTAAAATATGAAAGTTAGTCTTTAAGGTGTCACATGTTGTTTTGTTTTGTTTTGTTTTTCTTTGATTTTGGCCTGAAATTCTTGAAAAGACTAACACGGCTACCCTCTCAGGAATTAAAAATGTAAGGGCAGACACGGCAGCTATTCAGAAGGGTAGAAAGATCAGCCGCACTGCTTTAACAGGGTTACCAGGGGACCCCAAATAGCCAGAAGGGAGCAGCAGCAGGGTGAGACACCCCACCCTACATCCTTCGCAGGACACATTACAACTAGAGATGGGCCCGAATAAAAAAAATGGCATTTCATTTGTCGTTTGTCATTTGGAGGATCCGTTTCGGTTCGGTTCCGTTTTTCATGAATTTTTGCAAAAAAAAGTTTTCGTTTTCGTTCGTTTCGTTACCATTTCGTTACCATTTATTTCTCTTTTTTTGTGATTCTTTTTAGGATTTTAAGCAATTCACTCATATTGCAGTAACAGAAACGAAACGCACGACAAAATTTCCGGTGTTTCTGTTTGTTTCGTTTCCTTTTAGAGACAAAATTTGTTTGTCGTTTCATTACGTAACGAAATGAAAAAACGAAAATGGAAACAAAAACTGTTCATTTCGTGCCCGTCTCTAATTACAACATCACCAAGGAAACACACACAGGATGGTGCTAAATAGATCTTTACTTTTATGCCAGAGGCTTACCTGCACGGAGGCACCTCCCTATGAAGCAGGGAGGGTCTAGGCCAGGGGTGCCCAAACTTTTTGTAAGGAGGGCCAGATTTGGTGGCTGAAAATGTGTCAGGGGCCGGTTGCTCCCCAACCCTGCCACCCCACTGCAAGCCCCACCCACTTTCTTTTAAAAAACATGGGGTGAAGGAGGGGGCGGGAGGGATGGGCCAGCCAGCCGCGGGCCACTCAGAATGGCCTGGCAGGCCGGATTTGGCCCCCGGGCCGGACTTTGGGCAGGCCTGGTCTAGGCAATTGCTGGTGGACCTTTTTTTTGGGGGGGGGCTTTGTTTTAAATTGGCCTTTTACATTTATTTCCAAGAGCGGGAGCGAGCCAGTTCCAAATCGGATTGGAACCGACTGTCGTCATTGTTGGCCAGAGGGATTACAAGCTTAGAGACAAAAAGCAAGGGGAAAGCGACACCGTTGCGACCGTGATCCGAGGGCCATGTAAAATAAATGAGGGTTGGGAGAAGAATGGGTTTAAGGGGATGATCCCTTTCCACTATAGTCCGCCACACACACAACCGTCCTCTCTGGTGCATAATGGAAAAATAAGTGGTTTTGCAGCTGGGCTTAACGGCAACAGCCAAGTGGAAGATGGGCCGCTCAATGGCGCCCTTTCTGTCGTTCTTTCTGCTCGTGACGTGGACTCGTAAAACCTGGCTTTAATCTTCGAGGAAAGACCTGGGGCTCCGAGGTCCGGGTGCGGGCGGGCGGGCGGAGGCGGCTTGTGCTGGTTTTTTGTACGAACTTTTAAAAAGGCACTCTCTAACTGCCCGAGCCCCTGTTTTGTTGTGGGGAGGGGGGGGGAAGAAGATGCTCCAAACCTCTTAAGTGATCCCATCGTGGTTCGGACCAAAACCCGCAGCCGATTTACAGCCCTCCTGATACAGTGGGCGAAGGGTGGGTGGGGGACCCATCTCTGCAGTTCCCTGCTGGGATTGTCCAGCAGATGAGAAGGATTGGGGGGGGAGGGGAGATGGTAGGATGATGGGAGTTCAAATCCCCTACTGTGCCCCTGGGATTGGAGCTGGAGCTGGAGCCCTGCGCTTCTAAGGACAACAGTTCCTTCCCTTTGGCCAGGCTTACTGGGGATGGGCGGAGGATGGGCTTTGGAGTCCCCAATATCGGGATGATTAGCAGGTTGCGATGGAGTCAAACCACCGCAGCCTGGTTGGGCCCCGTTCTCCGACGTGGCAAGAGGCGATGCCGGGGGTGGGGAATAGAAATAAGGAGCTATGCTGTGTTCAGGAATGCAGGAGAGGCGGCTGGGCAGGAATTTCCGGAAAAGGTTCCCCTCTGCATCCAGTAAGGCATGAAATATCCTGCAGGGGAGATGCGTGTTTTGACTTTGGAAAAGGCTCAGAGGTCAGGGAAGGGAGTCAGCGTTTGCAGGATGGCCGGCCACATCTCAACACCTCCCCAAATGCACACGGCGGCCTTTGGACTACAGAATCTAGAATGCACCACCACACCAGGGGAGGGGAGAGGAGATATTTGGTTGTTGCACCATGAGGAATATTTGTTTGTTATTTCAGACATGGTGTGTGTGTGTGTGTGTGTGTGTGTGTGTGTTTCTGTGTTTGGGTTGTCTCTGTTTTTTCCTATATACTTATTATATACTTATTTTTGGGTGGGTGGGTGGGGTCACTTACAGTTCTTTTATGAACGCATTCCCAGCCTGTAAATAAGCCCCTCTTGCTCCCACCCAGCGAACATTTTTTTTTCTTTTAAAAAGTTCTCTTGCCGCTCTCCTGTTTTAATTGGGTTGGTTTCTCCTGCCAATTAAGCCAATTAAAGGCTTCCCACTTTCCTTCAAACGAGGTGAGAAGCGTAGCCCCAGAATCCTCTTTCTGACCATCTCCGGCATGGCTGGGAGGGCAACGAACTTTGCACGGGCTCAGAGGCCGCCTTGGCTGGGTCATGCCCTCCTTGGCATCAGAAGCTGACCAAAAACAGAGCTTAGGGAGACTGAGATTTAGATGTCGAGAATTAGAGATGTTGTGGACGTCTGCTTCCAGAGGGTCGTCAGCGGCGTGGCTATCAGTGGAACTACCTCTCCCATTAACTGGGAGAACTAGTTTCAGAGAAGTAACTTTTCCAAATATTAGGAAACGTGCATAACAGGTGTAATTGAAATAGTCAATGACCACCTTTCCCCAGCTTTTAAGGTGCTCCTGCATTTTATTCTGTGCTCATGATGAGCAGCATCAATAAATAAATAAATAAATATGGGAATCCACAGCGGCCTGTGGGCGCCAATCTCTGTGGACTTATGAAAATGCATAGGTCCCTTCCTTCGTGGCTTGTAATCGCAGCCGGCAAGCCAGCCCGGCTGGTTGTGTGCCCCCACAAACATACCAATCTCCCTCGTTTGTATGCTAATTCTGTCCTCGACTCAACGAGGAAAGGCCGGTTGAGCTCCATGCCACTGCCGTGGGCGGAGAAGAAGTTTCCGGCGGGAGTCGGGCGAGGCGCAATCCTTGCTATCATTTCGGCTCCTCCTCCTCCATCACCCTCTCCGGAGAAAAGCCTTCCTTGGCAGATAAAACCCAAGGCATTAGTAGGGCCAAGGTGGCCCTGAATCACCCCAGTGAGCCATGCCCAGCGGGATATCGCCCCCTTCCTGTCATACCTCGAATGATACCGAGAGGGAGCCGGAGAGCTAAATGGGGGGGGGAGAGAGATAAAGAGGTGACCTCAACAGTCAAGGAATGCTGATTGGCCACTGTCTGTCTGAACCCGGGAATGTTTCACCCACACAAACCTGGACGGAGAGGCCTTGGGCGTTTGGCATCTCGATTCACTGACATCAGGAGGAAAGAGGGATGCGGATTCCCCCCCCCTACTTCCCCGCTCCACCTGTTGTGTTTTGCAACCTTGGGGAATGACAGATGTTCGCCACAAGAGTCAGGCCGCATCCTGGCACTGTCTCAGGAATGCATGGCATTCTCCCATCGGCACATGACGCTTTCTTTATGGGTTGCCATTTCAGCTTTGTAGCGCCGTGGATTAATCGAGCTCTCTTCACACGAGTGCCAGAGTGACGCAGTTGATAGAGCGCCAGACGAGGCCTCAGAAGACCTGGGTCCAAATGGAATTGCTTGTCTTCATCCGTTTCTTTCTTTCTTTCTTTGTTTCATGTACGCCGAGTTCTGTTCTTTAACTGAGCGTAGTGAGAGGTCGGTGTTTTATGCCTCCACGTGTCAGGCACCCAGCAACAAGCTGACAAGGTAGGACAGGCAGAGATTACGACATAACTAAAGTGAGATTTTCACAGATTCCGGTGCGTTTTTCTTGGATCTGTGGAGATTAGAACCAGCATCTCTTCACCTTCCATGCCCTAACCATTACACCACACTACCTCTCACTTGTGAGTGGAAACAGATGAACTGTTATTCCAACTCCACATAGCTTGGCTAGGTTGCAGTCAGGTCAAGAGCAGTGGAGGGCATCTGTCCCCCTTCCCCAATAGTTTGCACCTCATCTCCCACCAGCGGGGATAAAAACATGATGGGAGTTGTTGTCCAAAACATCTGGAAGCTGTCTAGAGACCCATGAAATAAGCTGAAAAGACCACCAGAAGTCATTTTCTTCCAAAGAGATGACTCCAAGGGGAGTATTTTGTTGCAGTACTTAATTTGGATAAGAATTTACAGACATTCGAAGCATTTTTAAAACAAATCTGTATCCTTTGTGGAAAGAATTTACAAAAATTCGCATTATTTGTAGAATGCAGGAACACCAATGCTTTCCTTGATGGAAAGAATTTACAAAAAATTGCATTATTTGTAGAACGCAGAGATGCCAATGCTTTCGTATTTGGGGTGGAATGAACAACCTTCCTCCAAAAAACATTGCCTGCAGTTACAAAAAGGCCTAATTGCCCTATAGTTAAAGGATTATTCTAATCGTCCAAATCCATTGTCTTTGAAGAGTCTGCCTCCGAAAGTTACATTTTTGCGATTCTTTGGAGGGAGGGCTGTCCTTTACAATAGAATGCAATTTCAGTGTTCACCCATTAGCTCATGATTTTTAACTGATTAGCCTGCCAATAATAATACAGTATTTTATGTCACTTTAATGTTAACGTTAATGTTATTTTTATTTTTACTGTATTTTATTATGTTACTGTATTTTATGTTTCTATTGTATGAATTATTTGAATTTATTAATTGTTGTAAACCGCCCAGAGCACATGGATATTTTAAAAATAAGGCAACAAGTATACTAAAATCGGTAAATAAAAATCAATACTAAAAAAAAATATCTCTCAAATGCTCCCACCCACCATGATCAACAGGAGCAGGTCTTGGGAGGTATCGGTCGGGAAAATCAGTGTTTCCACATTTTTTTTTGTTCTGATAAGAACTATATGGTCTGGATCAGAGTTGATATGGTGTATGTGTGGGTTCTTTTTTTAAAAAAAAACCCACCCAACAAAGTGATTGTGGGCTTGCAAAACCACAAAAAGGACGTAGAAAGCGAAAATTAGAATAGAATAGAAAGAACAGAAATGTATTGTCATTGTGCATATGTCCTTCCTTCCTTCCTTCCTTCCTTCCATTGCCAGCTCCATCCATCC